>LR750025.1:319257-454148 GCA_902729485.2 Mus minutoides
CCTCCCCTCCCCCCTCTCTCTTGCCCTCTCTTTCCCTCCCTTCTTCCCTTCTTTCTTTCCCTCCCATCTTTCTTTCCAGTGCATCGCATCACACACACACACACACACACACACACACACACACACACACAAAGAGGGGCTTCACGTTTTCATTCATAGTCAGAAGATGCTCAGAGAGCACCTGCCGGGTGCTCATCTTGACACCCCACAGCATGCAGCCACCATGAACAAAGAAGATAAGAACCGCCTGTCTGAAGATTGCATGGCAGTGCAGGAAGCCATGCAAGAAATAAGATAAATACGTATTTTTTTGCAAAGCGGTTATGAAATAAATGGCAGGGAGAAAAATGAACCAGGCAGAAGAAGTAGGGTGTGTTAAAGTGGGGTGGGGATGCACTGGTAAGAAGGGTGGCTGGAGAGATGCTTCCGTGATGATCAGGCAGATCGTGAGTGTGCAGTGCATGCTGGAACTCGGAGCAGGAATAGTCAAGGCAGAGGGAACAGACTGAGGTAGACTTGGTGGCCTCAAGGGGCAGCCAGGAAGTACATGTGACCAAACAGAGTGTCAGCAGTAGGAATGTTCCAGAACACAAGATCAAGCACTCAGTATTCACAGTGGGATGAAAAGCTAATGGTTTGTGTGCTAGCCTTTAATGTTATAGACCAAACATAATGAGGCTGAGAGGGCAGCTCAAGTTTTACTTAAGCTCACAGATTCAGCAGTGTGGTGTTTTTTGTTACTTAGCTGCTTCCAGGTTTGGGTGTATTGGAGCACCTGCAGAAATTAAACTATGCAATCCACTGACTGCACAGATGCTCTTGACTAATTATAGTTTAATCTGCACTTAAAATCTCTGGCCCACCTCACATCAGACCTCAACAACTCTGGGCATAGCAGACTACCAGCGGTTTCCCATTGTGACTGGGTGGCTGACGGGTGGGTGGGTGGGTGGGTGGGGGGCTGTTGTTTCCCGTTGTGAGTCGGTGGTTGGCTGGTTGGTGGCTGTGGCTCATTCCCACTACCCAGCATCCCTGGAATATAGTTAGCTAGAGAAAAATTCAAACTCAAAGTATAGACTTGAAGTAGTTACTTACTTGTTAGTGTGCTAGAACTCCCTGCCATCAGTAGCTTGGTTCCAAGTGTTCAAATACATTAGTCCATTTACTTTCATATGTATTTCATATCCAACAGATTTCTACTATAAATATACTGTTTTCACACCATGACAAAGTTGAAACCATCATAAATAGTAGAGTATTTGTATATTAATTGTAAGCATCCATTTGTCTTCCAAAGACTTCCCTTTCCCTTATCTATGATGTTGAAAGAGCCATTCAGGCTGTGGGTTAGAAGCTACCATCTCAATAAATCAGAAGGGCAAAGTCAGCTTGTGGAGCACAAGTTAGCTAGCTAGTTCCCTCTCCCTGCCCTCCCCACACCTCTCTCTCTATTGAATGCGTGTGCACGTGGGGAAACACACACACACACACACACACACACACACACACACACCTTACTTAGTTCTCTGTAAAGACTAACTATAAATAGCAGAAAGGGGAAGAGATATTTGTCCAACAAGTCTAAATGTTGCAGGGAAAATCTATGTATGGCTTTGAAAAGACACAAAGAGGTGAGAGACATCTTTACCAGCAGCTAGCAGCGTTGAGTTACCTTCTGGTCCAGAAGAGTCCAAGAGGTCTCACAGCTTTCTTGCCTTTGAGCTGTTTAGGCCTAGAGACGAGTGAAGACTCACTTCTCTGTCCTACAGCAGGCAAAGCCAGTCTGCACGTATGAAATCAGCCTTCGGAAGAGTCTACTTTTTTTTTTTTTTTCAGTTTCTTTTAACCTGGTTTTCACATGTTACTTATTTCCTCATTCATAAAATAAGATTTTTGAATTTTGTTATTCTTTATATATTTATTTTTAATACTTTCACACGTGAGAAGTGTAATTTACTTGATAATATTTATTAGCCCTTGGTTTGGAAAGATAGCTCAGCCGTTAGGAGCTCTTACAGCTCCTCTTGCAGACGACCTGGGCTCAGCACCCACAGGGTGGCTCATAGCAGGCTATTAGTCTAGTTCCAGGAGATCCAGTGCCTTCTTCTGGGGTCCACGGGGCTGTGCATACATGTGACATACAGAAAACCTTTCACAATACACACACACACAAACATTTAAAAATAGAAATAAATAAATAAATAAATAACTTCCAAGTTGGAGATGTAGCACAGTGGTTGGATTTCCAACTTTATCACTATATGAAAGCCCAACATTTTCAGTAGAAGTCTGTGGTGCTGTGAACATGAAATGCTACCCCCTGCCACAGTCTTCTATGCTTACAACATGTTAAGTCCTAAGGTCAACTTTAAACCTGACAAATACAGAGGTGGATGCTGGCAGCCAACTATTGGACTGAGCAAGGGGTCTCCGATGGAAGAGTGGGAGAAGGAACTGATGGAGTTTGCTCCATGTTCCCATGGGGGGAGCAACATTGTCAACCCACCAGACCCCCCCAGAGCTCCCAGCAACTGGACCACCACCTAAGGAGCATACATGGAGGGACCCATGACTCCAGCTGTGTATTTGGCAGAGGATGGCCTTGTTGGACATCAGTGGGAGGAGCGGCCCTTGGTCCTGTGGGGGGTCCATGCCTCAGTGTAGGGGAATGCCAGGGTAGAAAGGTGAGAGTGGGTGAGTGGGTGGGGGAACACCGTCATAGAGGCAGGGGGAGGGGGATGGAATGAAGGTTTCCAGAGGGGTGACTGGGAAAGGGGAAAACATTTGAAGTAAAAAAAAAGAAAATATCCAATAAAAGAAAATAAAGTTATCATTTCAAGCAGACTATATAGTCATACATGTTATATTTCCATTATCTCCAAAGATAACAATGCCACACTTAAATACAGCCTTTCTGGGGTGTGCTGCTAGACAGAGGCTTCAGTTATTCCCATCCAGTCAGCTAAAATCCTGTTTATATGTCTTTTTTTCTTTTCTTTTCTTTTTCTTTTTTTGCATCTTACTGTTTCTTATTTATAATCCTACTTTTCCTAATGGGCGTGGTTTAGCCCCTCACCTTTTGCTAAGAAATATGTGATTCTATATGGAGGTTTATTTCAATGAAAAATTGGTTAAATAGGATTTATTTCCTACCAAAGACCCTAGCATTGGCAGATGGCTCAAATATATTAAACTACAGTGTTAAGATGAACTAAATCAGAGTGTGCATATATGTAGAACCTAGAATCATAATCTGAGATACATTCAATAGAGGAAGCCAGAGAAGCAGCCCTATTAAACATTGGCAGAGCCCTGAATCACTATGAGAAGACTTATGAGGGAAATATTGTAAGATGGGGGGGCCCTTTCTGTAATATTAAGAAGGTACCAGCTGGCTACTTTTGCAAAGGACCAGGGTTTGGTTCCCAGCACCCACATGGAAGCTCACAATGGCCTGTAACGTGGATCCAAAGGATCAGATGCCCTCTTCTGGCCTCCAGGGGCACTGAACACATGTAGTGTACATATATGAATGGAGACAGACATTTATATTACATTAATAAATAAATCTTAAAAACAAGTCAGCAGGTCTCGTGTGCCTCCATTTTTCCCTCCAGTGTCGTGGATTTCCTATCTAGAGGCCAAATCCCAGTTAGTGAAGGAAAGAAACCCAGACTGAAGACCACGAGTCAGGACATCACCAGATTGCCAGCAGCCTGAAGGCTTTCAGAGAGGACAAAGCAGCCTCCTGTAGGCTGATTTGGTGGTAGTGGAAGAGCATGGTCTCTTTGAGGATGGCCTTAGATGGCAACACAGTTGCATATTTCCTTAAGGTGGTTACATTGTTTAAGCTTATAAGGAAGGGGAAACACCCAGCATTTCCACTATGCAGAAAATCCCAATTGGTCCATTTATTATAGCTAAATTGAACTTATGCTGTTTTAATTCATGTCTCTTGAACAGGAAAAGAAAAGATAAATTTCCTTGTTTAAGTATAGAACCATTTTGTCACTTCGGTTCCATTAATTCTACGCATCTATATTCATGTCCACGGCGTGTGTATTGTCACAACCCTAAATTGGGCTCAGGACAAGCAGACCCACTAAATCTCATGGCATTGGTTGCTGCTGGACTTCAGAATCCATCCTAACACGATGTTCCAAAAAACAAATTCATCAGAGCCAGCTCATGCACTGGACTTGATTTCAACTCTCAAAACTTGACTGAAAGTTTACGTTCCGAATGCCTTGTTTAGTGATATTTTTTCCTCTGTCTCTTAAAACCTTATCCCAGCTGAAACTTCCCCAACCCCGATGATAGGTCTTTGCAAAGTTCAGATAAAAACATATGAATTCTCAGTATCTAATCCAGTTAAAGATAAATGACCAAAGGATTAACATAAATCCCATTCACGGCGCCAGTGATATCCCAAATCTTTCTAATCTCTGCAGTAGAACCACTGGCAACAAGGCTCTGTGGTGACAAACAGACTCCTAGCAACCCTTCCTCAGAGGAAATCCCATTAATCCAAACACCCACGAATCTCCTCGGTATCACTTTGCTCCAAGAAAACAAGCACCCAAGTCCTGAATAAAGCATTGCTACCAAAAGTGTTTGCTGGGGCTGCAACAATGACTAGGTGCTTAAGAGCACGTGCTGTTTTTGCAGAGAACCCGGCACCTATGTCAGGATGTTCATAACCACCTTTGAAATCCAGCTCTAGAGGAAATAATGCCTCGTCAGTCATCCACGGATTCACGTGTTGGTGTTCTCCTTCTCTCTTTCTCCTTCTCCTCCTCCTCCTCTCCCTCACACATACATGCACACAGCCACTCGTATACACATGCACGTAGAGCTCTCTCTCTCTCTCTCTCTCTCTCTCTCTGTCTCTCTCTCTTTCTCTCTCTCTCTCTCACACACACACACACACACACACACACACACACACACACACACACACACACTACCGACTTTCCTACCTATTACCAGTAAATAACCAGACTGGGTTTTTCCTTCTGTGGCAGATAAAAAGTTCGTTAGATTGAATCAGTACAGGTTTTGGGCTCATTTGGTCCTTTTAGTATCAAAGAAATGGTTGGCCACTAAAATCGGAATGTAAACAGTGTGCCCTGTACAGCTGGCTTCTTGCTTCCCTCCCTAATTTCCTAGACCAATGGTGTCTTCTTTTGGAAGATTTGCTGTGGAAGATTTCTATCTCTTGTAACTAACAACAGGCCCCTTTAGACTCAGGTCTCCTGAAACCTTGGTCGAGGAAGCGGAGTCACAGACCAGGTATGTTTGTGCTGCCTGGGAACTGGGAAAGCAGACTCAAGGATTGCTCCTCAGAACTGCAGTGTAACAAGAGTCCCTGGGGAATCTTGCCACAGCCAGACCTGGGATACTCTGGATTAAGAAGGTTGGCAATTTTCACGGCCCATCAGTAGATGGCACAAAGGGACAAGACTCGTGTGGGATGAAGAGGAAGGCACCTGGCTTTGGAGTCAGACACACAGGCACTCAAGTCTTGACTCTTGTCCCCACGAGCTGTGGGAATTTAGGTGAATACTGTGATCTTTTTTTCATGCGCTCTAGCATCTGCACATGGTAAAATGCCATCCGCCTATTTTGGTGTGAATTAAGCAGGATGCAGTCATAGAAAGAGGAAAAGCATACCCACAGCTGATTGGTGATGCGTGTTAAACTGCCCACCCACCTTCTTAGTCTTGATGGTTCTGTCTTTTGGGCATCCCGAACTATTCAGAGCAAAAGAATTCACTTCTAAATATAGGTGTCTAAAAAAAAATAATATGATGGCCCAATTCATAAAATAAAAAAATAATGTCAAAAGACTTGAACACGGATAGGATACAATTATGATGGCAAGCAGGGCTTGCTCCAATGTTCCTGTCTTCCTATGGCTTGAGTGAGAAACAGCTTGAGTCCCCGTTGAATGACATCACGTGGATGTAGTATGCTCCTGCCATCTCCTCATTTCTTAGACAGGACCTCCTCCTTTCCTGGTTTGGGAGTCTAATCATGGTCCCTAGATTATACCTTAAGATCCCAATATATTTCTGTTGTTGTTTTTTCCATCCATCTTTTTTCTCTGTCTGATCATTAATATTAACAACAGCAGCAACAACAACAACAACAACAACAACAACAACAAAAATGACTTATTCTAGGTCTGGAGAGATTAATTAGCAGGTAAAGGCACAAGCCACTAAATCTGAAGGCCTGGTTTTGACTCAGGGGTTCCACATGCTGAGGAAAGAGAACCAACCTCTGGAGGTCAACAGAAGTGCATATCCAGGCACCAGTGTGGGTTAAAAAAAGGGGGGGTGCAGTCTGAGGACCCTGCGGAACTGCCAGGAGCCAGATCAGGGCTCCCGCCCCGCATGGAGGCTGAGATGGGCAGGTTCTCACTCTTGGACCCGGCAGATGCTGCTGGATGTTGCAGAAGAGTTGAGAATGGAGCAGGGACCACTGGCAGGCTCTGGCCCAGGGCTGAAGGGAAAGGGACAGGGGAGAGAGCTCTGGCTGGTTACTGCAGAGAGAAGAATCCTTCTCTTGCTTGGCAGTTTGCTTGGTTTGGTGGAAGCCATGTATGGGAATGCAGGGAGGCCTCCGGTGGAAAGTTAAACACGCCACTTGTTTCGGGGGAGAGACCTGCTCTATTGCTCCAGCACGGAGGATCCTGATGAGAAGAGGCAGTCCATGGTTTTAAGGCATTTGTTGTAGAAAGGCAGAGAGAGGGAACAGAGTAGAGAAGTTGAGGCCAGCCATGGCCACGTGGAGAGAGGGGGCAAGCTGGAGCAAGAGTAAGACAAACAAGAGAGTGAGAGAGGAAGGAGGGGGCACACACCCCCTTTTATAGTGGGCTGGGCCTATCTCGATGTTGCCAGGTAACTGGGGAGGAGCATACCTGGCTGTTGCCAGGTAACTGTGGGAGTGAAGTCAGAATACCAGGAGCTTGGGGCATCGCCTATGTGACTGATGGCCACACACCTCTCTGGGTGGGTAGGTAGGTGGGTGGGGACTGTGGGAGGCTGTAGCTCCTACAGGAGCCAAGCGGCCCAAGGGGCATGGCCGAACACCTGACATCCCTCATAGGTGGAAGTCACCACCTACCGGGTCACCAAGGTTCAAAGCCTGTGCTTGACCAGGGACCAGGCTGTCTGTGCACAGCTCAACACTCCACACACCTGCATGCATGTGCACACATGTGTGCTTAGGCAAACACGCACACACATGCATGCCCCTGTGCACATGAATACACGTGTGAATGTATTTGTGTGTGCTTATTTATTAATTTCTTTACTCTTTCCAGAATCTGTACTCTGCAATGTCAAAGCACCTTGCAGCTCAGAGGTCAAGTGTGCTTACTGTTCTTGCAAAAGACCCAAGTTCTATTCTCTGTATGCATGTCTGGTAGTCTACAACTATCTGTAATTCCAGCTCTAGCTAGATCCTAGGTCTCTGGCCTCTGGGAGCACCTGAGCTCATATCTTACACTAACACACACATATAAATGCACACCAGCACACACACAACACACACACACACACACACACACAATTATAAATAACAAAAATAAAAAAAATTAAAAATGTGCATCTGTTCTACAGCAGTCATTTTAAAACTGTGACTTCTGCATTAAGAGAAGCAGCACCTGGAGCCTGTTATAAATCCATTCCTACTCCCTACCCTACACCTGGGGACCCAGCACCTCTGGGATGACACCCACAAATCTATGCTTTAAAAAGCTCTCAGGTAATCGCGATAAATTCAGTAACAGACAGCATTAAGGCTGCCTACAAAGCAGGGAGAATATGGGACCCCAAACACAGTGGTATTTCTCAGCTGACATAGTCCCTTACATGGCACCTGCTTTAGGGCCAACCTCAGTGTTTATTTGAGTCACCTAGCAACTTTAATAAATACCTCCTTGGAAATGAGAATTGATTAAATCCCAGTGTCTAGTTAGGACACACACCCCCTGCACACAAGCATGCATGCACGCGCTCATGCACACACGCACGCACATCATCTTCCATGTGACTCTAGAATACAATTAGAGCTGGAAACCACTGCTCAGGTCTGCTCTGGAGACCTGAGAGCATATTCAACACCCAGAAACTCTAGGAATACCCAAATCTGGATCTGCTGCAGACATCAGAGTCATCTGTCTTTTGGTGCCCTGGATTTCTAAGTGATTAAGGAGGAGAGGCCTTCTCCCTAGGGCCTCAAGTGTCAATATCTGCCCTGTTCTTACCCTTTTCTGTGTTTATCTGGGAAAATTTAAGATACAGAAAAAGAAGCGTTGGGATAGGAAAGACTAAAGCCTTTCCAGTAGTCTTTAGAGATACCTGAAGCCTTCACCCACTTTCAGGGCATTTCTTTCTTTAAACTAGCCACCACCCCAATAAACTATCTCCAAACAAACACCTTTCTGATGCGTACTATCATAATTGGCTGGGGTCCCAAGATAGGCAGTGTGTGGGGTGGACCAGAGGATAGTTTCTGGCAATCTGATCAATTCTGTTTTACCGAACAGAGGAAACGGTTTTTATACATGGTTGGATGGTGCTTCAAAATGCCACCACCATTATCCCCAGGACCAAAGTCCCTTTTGCCTAGATAAATGTCACCATGAGTATAAAGGGTAGTTGGGATTATCCCAGATGCTACTGAATTCCCTGTCTGTACTTCTAGTTTGCTTGTGGTTAAAAAACAAACTGAAGATTCCCCCCACGAAAGTTCATTCTGAAGTGGCCAGATAGATTTTTTTCACGTTCCTGTTAGGTTTGGCGTGACATCTGGCGAAAGGAAGGTCAAAGATGCCAGGGTGTTGGAGAAATGGGTAAAACATTTCCGAATCTCTTCCTGCCACAGGCAAGGTGAAATTGAAAATACCCGAGGCACATATCTGCACATGTCAGTTTTTGCATGTACTCTGCTTACGCCAATCCACTGGTGCTTCCGACGGCTGATAGCTGCTGCGGTTCGTTACCGTACTCAAGAAGATCTTGTTGCCAGCCACACCTGCTGGCTGTGTGATCTTGAACGTGTTCATCTTCCTGGGAGATGACTTTCGTGAATACAGGGCTTAAAGCACTCAGTGATATCGAAAACAAATTGTGAGTGTCCGGTATTGTAACACCACTGTACATATTTCTTCTTGAAATCTAAGCACAGAAGAAACATTTATTAAAAATAAAACAATAAACGTGTGTTTTATTTAACTTGGTGTGTGTGTGTGTGGTGTGTGTGTGTGTGTGTGTGTGTGTGTGTTTATCACCAACTACCAAGTATCCCTTAAGTAAGGCCTCACTCTTGGTCAATGGCTTATTTTCATGATTCCCTTTCAGAGCTACCTCCGAAGCTCTGCACTGGTTTGAATGGCATAGCTTAAATTGGCCTCCCTCTTTAGGGTTTGATGAATATATATTGTGCTGATCTGAATGAGATACGTCCCCTATAGGCTCACATCTTTGAATACGGGGTCCTTGGTTGATAGTGGTGTTTGGGGAAGTTATGAAGCCTTTGGGAGACACAGCCTTTCTGGAGGAAGTGTGTCACTGGAGTGGGCTTTGGGGTGTATAGCCTTCCCTCATTTCTGGTGTGCTCACTCTGTACATGAATAAAGATGTGATATTTCAGCTCTCTGCTCCTCCTGCTCCATGCTGCTATGCCTCTTCCAAAATTTTAGAACTGAAAGCCAAAAATAAACACCTTCCATAAGTCACTTCAGGTCATGGTGTTTTACCACCACAACCAAAAATGGCTAATATACATGATTTGGAGGGAATCCCCCAGGGAATCTGAATGCCATGTAATGTGCCTGAAATTTATCTTCAGCACAAAAGATGGAAACTACCTCTGTTTGCCCCAAACAAAGGGACGGCTCCTCTGAAGGGGCTCATTGCGGACAGGGCCTGGCTTAGAATCCTGTTTCTCTTGCACGCCAGCCAACACACTAACTCTTTGTCCTTTGGCTGGATTTTCTCCACATCGTAGCCTCTTGTTTCTCATCAATAAACTTGGGAGTGATGGTCTCTCTCTCTCTCTCTAATTTTTGAGGCATCTGCTGTTATGTTTATGCTGGTTTTTCCCTCCCACTATTTCTTTACTCTCTATGCCAGGAGATATGTGAAGCCCCACCCCAGCCCCACCCTCAGTCCTCAAGAGACTCTTAATAGCACACATCACATTGGGCTGATCCACTGTACCCTATAGCAGACACATGGGATTTTAGAGGGAAGTGAATGTTTATTGCAAACATTCTCAGAGCCATTTCCAATCATTGCATAAGTATAGTTATCTTTGGCCTTTATGGGGGGGGAGTATATTTGGATATGTACTCTGTTATATAATATGAATGTTTTGCCATTCAAAAATTCCTTTTAAAATGACATTTGTAATTACTTTCCCCTGTGGCAAAGGTGTTTGTTTTATTTCTGTTTCGTTTTGAGACAAGGTCTGACTGTATATCCTTAAATGAGCTAGAATTTACATAGAAAAGGTTGGCTTCAAACTTACAGGTATCCACCTGTCTGTCTCCCTAGTGCTGGGATTAAAGGTATGTGCCAACACACCCAATGGTAAGTGTATTTTTATTAAGATAAGTACCAAAGCTTTTATGCATAGTGTCTCTGCCAGTGCAGGCAGGCCTGGACTTTTAGGGTTAGCCGCTGTCTATGGAAATACAATTAAGGAATTGTTAGTAAAATTAATATATCACGGTGCCTGGTGCATATATAAACTTTCCTCTGAGATTTCTCTGAAAGTTGCCAAGAATATTAGAGAACTCATAATATTTTGTCCATAATTGATAAGCCAATTCTTCCTGTGAATATAATAAGCACTATGTTGGGGGATTGAATACAGAGTGACTGTTTCAGTAAGATCACTCTATTAGTTAGGGTTTCCATTGCTGTGAAGACCATGACGAAGGCACCAAAGCAAACATTTAATTGGGACTGACTTACCGTTTCAGAGGTTCAGTCTATTATCGTCATGGCAGCAATCATTGCAGCATCCAGGCAGACATGGAATTGGAGAAGCTGAAAGTTCTACATCTTGATCCAAACGCAGCCAGGAGAGGACTGTCTTTTCTACACACTGGGCAGAGCCTGAGCAATAGGAGTCCTCAAAGCCCACCCCCCACAGTGACACACTTCCTCCAGCAATGCCACACCGATTCCAACAAGGCCACACCTTCAAGTAGTGTCACTCCCTGTGTGCCAACCATTCAGACACGTGAGCCTATTCAAACCATTGCCATCAGCAACGATCCATTTACCTAGCCCTCACTTTATTGTCACCTGGGCGTATGGGAGCTTTAAAAAGATAGAGTCTGGGCCGGGCATGGTGACGCACGCCTTTAATTCCAGCACTCGGGAGGCAGAGGCAGGCGGATTTCTCAGTTCAAGGCCAGCCTGGTCTACAAAGTGAGTTCCAGGACAGCCAGGGCTATACAGAGAAATCCTGTCTCAAAAAAACAAAAACAAAAAAACAAACAAAAAAACAAAAACAAAAAACAAACAAACAAAGATAGTCTGTTTCAGAATTGTTAAACTTTTTGTCTTGAGAAAATTCCAGAGCCACAGGAAAACACAAAGACAATACAAAGAGGTCCATTGGGACCTCCCTTCAGCTTTCCTCAGTGCTAATAACCGATGTAAACACAGCTAGACATCAAAGCCGAGTCGTCAACAATCGGAGTAATAATGTTTATAAACAAAAGCCACTACTCCAGTCTTTCCCACTTTATTCTTTGAGACAGGTTCTCTCATTGAACCTGAGGCTCTATACTGGGCTAGACTGTCTGGCTAATGATGACCAGGGGTCTGTCTGTCTCTCCCTTCCCTCCCAGTGCTGGGGTCTAGGGGACGGGACATGCTACACTGCTGGCTATGGACGCAGAGGCCATGGGATCCTCATGCTTGAGCAGCAAGCACCCTGCTGACTGATCTACCTTCTCAGCCCTACGAAGTCCAAATGGTCTACCAAATAGCCAAGGTTCTTAAAGAACCTCTACTCAAAGTGATATTTATAGTTCCTTTTAGCCACAGTCATTTATTATGCACACAGATGGACACACACACACACATACACATACACACACACACCACATCACACACACACACACACACACAGATGTGTTGTATAAATGTCAAGCCCTCTTACAAGTACACATCCAAAAAGCTCTACACTTCTAATACAAGATTGTGCCGTTAAGAGTAGGATAGACATTCCAAAGAAAAACGTCACTGCAGGAAAGCGGCGGTTGACAGTTGCACAAAACACATCCTAGTTTAGACTCCAAGTCTGGAAGAAGATGCTGGACATTCCATGAAGGAAGGTGTGGCTCCCTGAATTAAGATCCATGTCAGCACCGAGAAGGAAACACCATGGATTTTGAAAGTGTCATTTGTGCTTACAATGTAGTGGTGAAAGCCTGATAATATGGTAAGTTGTGTGTGTGTGTGTGTGTGTGTGTGTGTGTGTGTTGTGCACATGCACATACCCACTGATCATGCTGAAAATGCACATTATAAATCAGCGCTCCCTTCTCTGCCACCTGGGAAATTAAACACTGTCCCAGCAAGTTTCCATAGTTTTTCTCTCTAAAAGCGTGGAAGTGAGCATTAATCGGAGATGCAATGTGGGTGATAAGTCGGCCTTACCTCTCATTCTAGCATCTATTTTCTGATACTTACTGTCGATATCTAGGGATATTTGCAATCAGAACAAGTTCTGTTAGCCAGCCTGTGTCTGGCTATAAGAACTGGTTAGTAACTGGGATTAAGAACATTCTCTGGCCTTATAAAAGAAAGAGTCCCCTTTATTAAGGGCAAAGCTTTCTCTTTGCCACACCAGTCTATGACTAAGGGTTGACTTTTGTGAGCCTGTACGATCTCACCTCGTCCCATAAGTGAGATAGCTCCACTGTTGCTGGCTACTGATGTATCCGGGTGTCTCAGAACCCTCCGCCCCCAAATACACCCACAGACTATGACAAAGGCACTGGATGATGCATAGGTGACTTGTCCTCAGAGACCTCCCTTGGTTTTCCCTTTTGACAGCTTCCTTTGCAGTAATGAGGCCTCTCTTTCTCTGGTCTCTTTAAGGTTCTCTGTGTCCTAGTGTTCTCCCCAGAACTTCCTGTGTCTGGCTAGGAGCCTGGGACATCTCAGGGGGCTTTAATTTTCCAGAGAGTGACAGAGCATAATCCCATGCTTGGCTAGGAATTTTGAAAAGATTTTTTATACCTCATGTTTTGGGGAGAGGTTCTGGTCTGAAGCTATTTGGAGGCCCTGGGTAGCCTATGACAGGAGCTTGGCTTATTCAGCGCAGAGGATGATGATGAGGTACCTGATTCTAAAGATACCACTTTCCAGCTCTGGTACTGGACCCCTAAAATCCGTCGTGGGAAGGGAAAGAAGATAGGATGAGGTCGAGGAGAAGAAGAATCTTTCTTAGAGAGTTAGCAATAAACCACAGTTAATTCATCTTTATTGATCCAACCTTTTCCACCTCATTAGCTGTGATCCTGTGGCACCCTGGAAAATGTCCTTTGAACATTCCGATTAGCATAGATCAGGTAGATTAAAAAACAAACAAACAGTGCTTTAGAAAAAAGTCACCAAATCTAATCTTTCCTGTGAATGGAGATGAGGGTTAGTAACTGACTTCAGAGCTCTAGAATGAGGACCTCCCTGGGATTTCTTTTCTCCCATGGGAAAGGTTTTAATGTTTGGGTTAATCAACTTTTTGCTCAGTTTAAACCGTGTACTGGCTGCTGTGACCTAGCTGGATTCTGAAAAAGCCAAAGGAACCACTGATCTGCAGTGTAACAGAAGCAGGGCTATATGCTTCTCTCTAGAAACAGATGTTGAATAACAGGAAGACATAAGGAACAGAGGCTCTGTAAGGACACTGAGTTCCAGGAGACAGACAGGGAAAGTGGAGATGCCTGGGGACCACAGGAAAACTGTTACACACACACACACACACACACACACACACGGTGCAGTTTCTCCATGTCTCCATGGTTCCACCTATTTATAAAGCAAAGCAAAGTCAGTGTTAGGGAGATGGCTTAGAGTTTAAGGACACTTACTTCTTTTGTAGAGGACCACAGTCCACTTGCTGACACCTGGCTGTTCAAGCCTATAACTTCAGCTTCAGGGAATCTGTCATCCTCTTCAGGCCCCTGAGGGTACTGGCACACAAGTGTACCTATTTACACAAAGGAACACATATAAATAAGATAGACAAATTATTAAATACAACATAAATCTGTAGTATCAACTGCCTGGACCATCTATTACGGCATACAGACTTATGTTGGTGTGTGGGGCCATCAATAGACATGGTATTTATTTTTTAGGTCCTACAGTGCCACTCTCCTGGAACTGAGCTGGCCAGCCTTGCCAGTGTAGTGATGTGTGCTGCATACCAGAGAAGCTACTGTACCTTTCACCTGAGTATCTTGTGGGAACTGTAGCTTGATGATACCGCCTTGTAGGGTGCCGAACATTGGTATATGGGAGCCTTTGAAGGACATGGCTTCCTTTAAGTTCCGGCGAGGAGGCTGGATGAGAAGCAAGAAGAAGCAGCCCCACCTGCCATGCCTGCAGATTTTGTCAGTCAGTTGTAAGGAAGTCAAGTTCCAGGCTGGAGACTTCTCTATCTGAATCCCAGGTTATTAACAGATTGACACCTAGAAGTAAGACTTAATGTCACAGAGATGTGCCACAGCGGAACAGAAAGCTTTAGCTGGGGGGATCCTCAGATGCCAGAAGAATCCTGTGCCCTGGGGACCCTGTGAGAACCCAAATGTGGAGGCCATGCATAGCTGGGCCTGTGTGGAGTAAGCAGCTCTGCATGTAGCCCGTAGTGCTTCTGTTCAGGATGATTCTCCAGCCGCAGTGATAAACAGTTCTGAGTTCTGTGTGAAAGTCTCCCTACTTCCTTATTTTCCCTATATTTATCAGTCCATTCGAGCCTCTCAGAAAATATAGAAATCAGTGCTTTTTTTTCCCTACAGAAAGTGGAGTCACTAGGAAGGTGGCTGGTTGAAGGTCAAGTTACTTCAAGTTAGCCCAGTTAGTTCAAGTCCTATATTCTTTGGAATTGATAAGCAGCATGTGGTTCAATGAACGCCACTAGGATCCTTGGGTTCGGCTCTCAGCTCTTTGTCTAGCTGACTTCTTGTGAATTTAATTTTTATTTTATTTTATGCATATGGGTGCTTTGCCTGAATATTGGTGTGCTCACTATTTTAGTGCCTGCAGAGGTCAGAAGAGGGTGTTGGATCGCCTGGAACTGGAGTTACAGATGGTTGTGAGCTACCGTGTAGATGCTGGGAACTGAATCTGGGTCCACCTTCCAGTTCTAAGACCAGGGCTTCTTAACAGTTGTTTTCTCCCCTTTTCCTTATAGCACTCCTGTAGGACTTTGTACATCGGAAATAGACGACAAAATCCTTAAACCTTGTAAATATAAGGCACATGATAATATCAGTAAACCAATGTTCCCAAATGTTGACATTTGTCCTGAAATTGTTAGTTGGGAAGAAAAAGATTTTTTCTATTTCAAATCAGGATTCTTTTTATTATCTTTACTTTTTTTTTTTACAGTCCAGTCATTGTCCCCTGTCTCCAAGAGGATGTCCCCACCCAACCCCACCGTACCCCACCCTGCCAGGCCTCCCCACTCTCTGGGGCTTCCAGTCTCTTGAGGATTAGGTGCCTCTTCTCTCATTGAGGCCAGACCCGGCAGTCCTCTGCTGTATATGTGTTAGGGGCCTCATATCAGCTGGTGTTTGCTGCCTGGTTGGTGGTTCAGTGTCTGAGAGATCTTAGGGGTTCAGGTTAGTTGAGACTTCTGGTCTTTCTCTGGGGTGGCCCTCCTCCACAACTTCTTCCAGCCTTTCTCTAGTTCAACCACAGGGGTCTCCGACTCAGTCCATTGGTTGAGTGTAAGTATCTGCTTCTGTCTCAGCTGCTTGTTGGGCCTCTCTGAGGGCAGCCATGCTAGGCTCCTTTCTCTAAACTCCCTGGAGCATCTGACTGCAAATCAAGATATTTTTTTAAAATTATTTTTAGCAATGTACTTCAAACTGATGGCATTCAAATGTGGGTATGGATAGATGCTGCCTCCATCAAATTGGGCTATAGACAAGTCTGTGGGACACTGTCTTGACTATGTGATTGGCGTGGGAAAACACAGCCCATTGTGGGTGGCACCATCCTTAGGCATGTGGTTCTAGATTGTCTGTGAAAGCTAGCCGAGCATGACCCAGTAAGCAGCATTTCCCTGTGCTCTCTGCTTCAGATATTGCCTTGACGTCCTACCCTGACTTCCCTCAGTGATAGTTTGTGACCTAGAAGTACAAGCCAAACTAGCCTTTCTTCTTTAAGCTTCTTAGAACCAGAGTGTTATATCATGGCATCAGAATGAAAGTAGACCAGACCTATTACCCAATGCCATCAGTGAAATAGCCAGGGCTTCAGAAGATACCTCTAATATGACAAGGAAAACCTTTAGGGATATGTGCAGGGTGACTAATGTGGGCTTAGAGAATAAAGACCACCAGCATCACAATAGATGTAGACGATAAAGAGGCACTAGGGCAAATGCCTCCTATACCGCAGACAAAAAGGCTGGGCACTGACTCAAGTTCTTGCTTCACGTTATAACTCTATAAGGACAAATGGTGTATCCTATTAAATCATACAGTAGTCCAATATACTAATCTTATCATTAAGTGGAAAATGCATTCTCTCATTGTCTATAGACTTTGGGTGCATCTACCATAGATATACCACAAAATGGTCATTTGATCTCATCAACTGAGAAAGGGTCTACAGCCACTGGGGTGGCTCAGCAGGTAAGCGCATTTGCTTCCACATTTGCTGACAACCTGAGTTCTACCCTGAGAGCACATAGTGTAAGAGAAAAACAACACCCTCCCCCCCTAAGAAGTTGTCCTCTGCCTTCCACCCTCTGGCCAGGACACACAGGCATCTCCGCATGTACACAAAATGAAGTAATAAAATGTAATAGCAACGAAAGTGATATGAGCCTGACCCGAGTTTCCTGGCTGTATTGTTGTGGCTGGAAATCTAGACGCGACAGTCGCAAACAGTGACTGCTCATTTTAATCACACACTAGCATGCTGCTGGAGTCCCGTGTGTCGGCTACCCCAGCCGCCTCCCCAGCCTGTGCTCCCCGAGCCACCCTGCTCATTTATTCCAGGGCAGGCTTGATTGACTCATCAGTATGCCAAGGAAGAAATGCAGCTTTTGTTCTCTGAAAGTCTCTGTTGCCCAGATGTCTCTGAGGGAGGGAGCTGGCCCAAATACTGGGTTTGCCATGACCCCTAAGCAGGACAGTACAGGTTTTCTGAAGGCTGGATAATTTGTTTGTTTTGCCAGAGTACCCGGATAGAGAAGTAAGCATATTTTTTTATGCTGTTGGTAATTTTCATCTTATTGACTGTCTGAAATTTCACATGGAAAAATATTAAAATTTAAGGAGGGACAAAAAAAATCTATCCAATGTCTATATTGAGATTGTTGATGGAATACTTACTTGTAAATATAGTTTTTTGTTTGTTTGTTTTGTTTTTTGTTTTTCGAGACAGGGTTTCCCTGTGCAGCCTTGGCTGTCCTGGAACATACTCTGTAGACCAGGCTGGCCTCGAACTCAGAAATCCGCCTGCCTTTGCCTCCCGAGTGCTGGGATTAAAGGTGTGTGCCTAGTTTTTACGCTTTACCTTTGAATTTACAAATGTATTGATTAATTTTTGTCAGCTTGATACAAACTAGAGGGAACCTTAACTGGGGTTTACCTCCATCAGTTTGGCCTGTGTGCTATATCCGTAGGGCACAGTCTTAGTAATTGATTTGGAAGGCCCCAGCCACTGTGGGCGATACCACCCTGAGGTAGATGGTTCTGGATTGTATAAGAAAGCGAGCTGAGCACACTGGGAGAGCAAGCCAGTAAGCACAAGTTTTCCTACAGCCTCTTTCGTTGCAGAATTCATATATCCTGCCTCGAGTTTCTGTTCTGGCTTCCCTCCATGACGGGCTATAAACTGCTAGCGAAACCATTCCTTTCTTCTGAGGTTGGCTTTAGTCATGGTGTTTTAGTCCTGCAAACCAAAAGCAAGCTAGGACAGTAGACTAAGACAGAATAAAGTTTCTGGTCTTTTGGGATTAAGATAATTGAGTAAATCTGCGGAGTTTCCATATGCTTGATATGATAATATACTGTATGTGGCATGGCATACTGACTTAATTCTGTCATTGCCATGTTACCCAATGTACCAGTGATACGTGTCCACCATAGATAGGAGGAATTCAATTTTTCCAATATAAAATTTAGGTCATAGACCCGTTAATTTTAAAGGTTCTCAGAAAAATACTGTCATATAAATTATATAAGTTGGCTCATCCAGAATTTTCTTTTAAACAACCAATTAAGGTTTTGTTCTCTCCTACTATTAAAGTGGTCTGATTATATTACAGGGGGATTAGGAAAATGAAATAACAAGGGAAACCAAAATGAGTGATGATTCTTTCTATCTGGAGTTAAGCACTATTAATATATTGATACATTTCCTACCGCTTCTTATATGTATGTATGTTTTCACAAGAATGAAGCCTAACTGTATGCATATCTCACATAACTTACATCTTTCCCTATAGCAATAAATCTTTTGAAAATATACTTACAGAAGTTACATAATGATTCAACCCATAGGCATGATAATTTATTCAATTAGTAATTTAGTACTTGCTGCAAATACTTGGTGAAAGTTAAATCAATACCTCTAGGGATATTTTATTATTGTGTTACTGAAGAGAAATACTTAGGTTACTATTAATTTCTCTGACAATGTTCCAACATCTGCCATCACTGCAGAAAGGTCTTTAAAAATGACTTAACTAAATTTCGGCATTCTTATGCTATCCCTGTAAAGTGAATAATGAAATATTCCCCCCCCTCTGTTATATGAATGAGTTGATATTGGGGCACAATCCGATTGACTTTTACAATCCAATTGTCTTCTTATTATCAGTATGCAACCAAGGTCAAAAAAACCCATCCTCTGTCCTGCCTGAGTTGAAATTGATTATGCTGTTATCATTTGATTTAAAATATTCTTCAAGTTTTTTTTTTTTTATATTTCTCTGGCCAAAGGGTGACTCAGAATAAGATAATTTTATTTCAGGCACCTGGGGCTACTCCGTGTTCTATTCTGTAGGTTTCTATCTTAATTTCATGTATATTCTTCAGGTCAGGGGTTATGAAAATGTTGGCCTTCAAAAATTATTAAACAGTCCTTACCTTTTTGAAACTGTGATAGAATGCCTTGAGTAAAAAGCAGCTTATGGGAGAAAGAGTTTATTTTAGCCTACAGTTTGACAGAGATGGTGTCCATCACTTCAGGGGAGGCCTGGTGGCAGAAACAGAAGGCCGGCTTGGCAGTCAGGCAGCAAAGAAATCACATTATCCACAAGCAGGAAGTGGAGGGCAAGAACAGGAAGTCTGGCAAGGCCATTCAACCTCAAAGTCCACAGCCAGAGGCCCAACTTTCTCTATCAAGGCTCTCTTTCCTAAAGGTTCCATAATCTTGCCAAACAGTGCCTCCACCTGGAGACCAAGAGTTCAACATGTGAGCTGATGTGGGGTGGGGGGAGGCGTTTTTCATCACAAACACAGTAGTGGGCATTCTGTGTGCACACGAAAATCTTTATGTGTTATTGGGTGATTGTATGAGTATCAATGAGCTTGGGTTTACTGGTAGAACTGTTTAAATCTTCTTTTATCTTTGCTGACATCTTTTCTACTAACATTAGAAGTTTGGGGGAAGGGATATTAAAACACTTGACTGTAAGCATAAAGCAGTTTTCCTCTTTAATTCTGTCACATTCTCTTCGGGGGACTTGGAGATTTCATCAGGAGGTGAATTCACATCAACAGTTGTAATTTTTTTACTGATTGTATGTAGCCTTATGTCCTAATCATGTGCCTTCATCTACTTTCTGAGTTATCGATGT
Organism: Mus minutoides; assembly: GCA_902729485.2. NCBI lineage: Eukaryota > Metazoa > Chordata > Mammalia > Rodentia > Muridae > Mus > Mus minutoides. The sequence continues at coordinate 339,340 of LR750025.1, forward strand.
AGACATTCATAACTACGTTTGTTTACTGTTCTATTTTCAGTCTGGGTCTGTAGATTGCAGGTATCTAACTTTTAAGGGAAGGGTTTTACTTTATTTCTATTTATCCAGTCTGACAGTTTTTACTTTGAATTTAACTGTTTACCTCCCGTTGACATTTAAAGTAATTGCCAGTTGCTTTAGATTCATCTCTTATCTTAAGAGTTGACTTTCCGTTTGTCAACTCTATATTCTTATTCTGGGGGAAGCAAGTTTTATTTTATTTTATTTTATTTTGGGGGGGGGATATCATTTGTTCCCTCCCATGGGTTTGTCAATTAAACTCTCCTTTCTCTACTTTCTGATGGTTGTCTGATCTAGCTGTAGCAAATGGATCTTTAGTCTACCAGTATTTACCTTTAAGCAATATCATTATTACTTTGTGTAAGAAAGCCATGACAGTATTATTTCCTGTCTACACTCACGATCTTTGTGTTCTGATGATATATATTCCCTTTCATATGGGGTAAAAACCCTAACATTCATTATTGTGAATTTGCCCTTTTAAATAATTGTGATTAAAAATGAATATAATAAGAAAGTGCAGCTTTAGGGCCTGGACTGCCCACCACCTGACCATACCTGCCCTTGGGTTTGGGGATGCGGTATCATGGAATCAAAGGCTCAGTCTCCCAGAGAAGGAGGGAAAGTAGCCCAACCGAAAGCTCACTTAGTCATTCTTGGGAGAGTGCCCTTCATACCCTCCATCCATGTCCCATTGGTCCTAAGCAAGTGTGTCTTCCGAGTGGCAGTTCCCAATTGGCTGGCACTGTCTGCATCACCAATCTTTAGGCTCTCAGGCAGACTTCAATTAGATCCTCATGCAGAAGTTGTCTCTATGGTCACATGTCCTGATGTTTATGCGGAAGTCTGCCATCACTTTGTCGGTGAGGCCGGCCATTCCCACTACAAGAAAGCATGCTTTGATTTATCCGTGCATTTATTTTTTTTCTGATGCTCTATTCCGTGTAATCTCAGGCTCCACGGTTAGTCTGGTTTTGTTTTTGTTTTTGTTTTTTCTTTCTTCCTCTGAGCTCCTAGTCTACAGTTTTTGTTGCTCTAACATTTACTGGTGGTTTATCTGTGCCACAGGCAAATGGCATCTGCTTTATTTTTTTTTCTGTTGAAAACATTTTTTCTTTACATCATTTAGTAACTTTATCAAGGTATAACTTTTACACCTTGCCTATTAATCGTAAGCACACACTTTAGTTACACATGTTGGCCTTCTTCATGCTGTCTGCCCATCTTTTTTTATTCTTTCTAACTGGCCTGGATAAAGTCTTGTTTTGAAATAAATGAGGGCATGAGACAAGCTCTGAGTATATTGGGCACTTTTCTTCTTAGAATGACCCTGGAGTGGTCAAATAGAAAATAATTTTGACATCTTTACCTCACATCTTCGGCAGATTCTTTTTAAAACACAGTACAGACCCAAGATTGACAAGACTCTGTGACATGGTTATAATATATTTTAACTGTTTCTGATTTGTTCTTTTACATATTTTGATATCCACTCACTTAAAACTTTGCCAATTATTTTCAGTGTTTATCTAAACCAGGTTTAAAAAGCAAAGTATGAAAACTTTCTTGCCCCTGTTTTACTTTCCTGACTGTCTCAGTCCCCATTTTGATGTATGCTTCTTCTAATTCTACACTATGGGTGTATGCAACGTCACAAAGCTTTAGTTAGATTAACTTCTTTTCACCTGATAAGAACACATTCAGCTAGCACCTGAAATTCCTAAAATTCTTCCCCAATGCTAATAAGGCATTTTGGTACCCTAAGCCTTCAGCCAATGATCTTTGCCCATCCTGGATGTTCCTACGCCTAGTCCCCCAAATTATATAAGCCTTTGAAGTACTTACTCAACAGAGCTTCCAAATTGCCCCACCCCCCCTTAGTCATCTCTGGTCTCTGTCCAGTGCCCTCATGGACCCTATAGGCCAACAATCCCCAAGGGTAGAGAGCCACATGTGTGTACTGTAAAACAACAATAAATTTAAAGAGAAAAGAAATCTCTAAGAACAAGAAATGAACTAAAACAAAAGAAAAGAAAACTTGGCATCTGCCTGGTAGGAGAAAGGGATGATTCTAACTGAAAACAAAACATAATAATCTGTATCCATTATGGGCTACACCCTAAAGATAAAAAGAACTAGGAAAAAAATCCCTTTAATTCTTCTTGGTTACTCTTGTTCTATCATTTTGAGGCAGCTGGCTAGGCATAGCAGCATAAGATACACAGCTATGCACTCACTATACTGCTGGTTAGACCATGATACTCAATGTAGTAGAAAGGGAACATAGACCTATAGCAAGTAAGTTTCAACATGAAGTTGAAATATATTGAACTTGAAATAATAAATCTAAGCTCATGCGTCATCTTCAAAATGTATCTAGACATTTCCCAGCTCTGCCTAGTAGAAAGGCTTACCAAGACTATCCAGTGCAATACAGAGAACATCTTGAAGTGTGTTGATTGTGATCTTAAAATATTTTTGGAAGTACTTAGTAAATGGTACTAGGACTCCTTGGGGGAAATGCCCGACTCCCTTCTCTGGGGCAGGAAAGGAACAAAATGAGACTAGAACATCTTGTCATACTGGAAGGTGAGGTACTTCCTCAAAGATTGCTGGCACCTGTCAGAAGGACGCTGGATCCAACCTCATTAGACTCCCAACAGCCAAAGTTGGACAGTATGCACACCACTAAGATCAAACTACAATGGAATGGAAGCTATTGAGATTGTCTAATCCATGAGTCTAAAACTATCTGTACTGGCTAGTTTTGTGTCAACTTGACACAGCTGGGCTTATCACAGAGAAAGGAGCTTCAGTTGGGGAAGTACCTCCATGAGATCTATGGGGTATTTTCTCAATTAGTGACCAAGGGGGAAAGGCCCCTTGTGGGTGGGACCATCTCTGGGCTGGCAGTCTTGAGTTCTATAAAAGAGCAGGCTGAGCAAGCCAGGGGAAGCAAGCCAGTAAGGAACATCCCTACATGGCTTCTGCATCAGCTCCTACTTCCTGACCTGCTTGAGTTCCAGTCCTGACTTCCTTCAGTGATGAACAGCAGTATGGAAGTGTAAGCCGAATAAACCCTTTCCTCCCCAACTTGCTTCTTGGTCATGATGTTGTGCAGGAATAGAAACCCTGACTAAGACACTATCCATAATCTTTACAGCCAATAGGGGAGTAGACCATGGAATACATGAAAATAAATACAAAGAGGAGTGCATGAGGAGGTCTTACCATTGAGATTGAAAACCGCTAACATTACAGAGAGAACCAGGCAACAGCATGCTCCTGCTAATTGCAGAGTATACCCAGGCTTATGGAGGCACCTTCCCAAACCCGAGTTTCTTATAGCTCTGGGCCTAACACACAGAGCCTGAAGGCAATAGAGAAATTTACCATGTGGCAATGTATATAGTTCAATCAATAAAATTCCTATGGAGGGGATTCTAAAATACAAATCATGGTTTCACCAACAACACAATACAAGGAAGAGGGAAAAAGAGGATGGTGGCAGTGTGATAAAAGAGGTGTGAGAGACACAATAATCTAGATCTTGGCTTTAAATAAGCAAAGAGTTACAGGGTAGGAAGGAGAGGAAACATCAGCAGGAGGGGGACATGGAGAGGAGGTGAGTGAGGAGGAGGAGGGGTCGGGGAAGGGAGAGGAGGAGAGGAGAGGAGGAGAGGAGGGGACCCTAGGATCTGCCTTGCAACAAGTCCTCAAATGATGCTAACACTCTTGGTCCAGGGACAGTGCTCAGAGCAGTGGATGCAAGAACAAACTGGAGTTCGTTATCCTTGTACCTGGGCAGTGAGAACATTGCTATTGTGTTCTTTCTACTTCCAAATAGATTTGAAACTCTCTTGAAACTTTAGGAGTCCAAGACGACACAGACAGGGAGCTTATCTTTTTTTCAAAATCCAAGGTGTCAGTGGGAACTTATGTGTTCATTAACAAAGCTGATGTGGCAGCTGCTTCCAAGGCCACCTCTGGATTGAAGGTGCATAGCCCTTCATGCCCTGTGGGCGGTGAGCATGTCGGCTCAGCTGTCTCTCCATTAACTAAGCCTCCTGGACAGAGGCTATGGAAGAGTATGCTTTCTAAGATGCCTGTGTCATGCTGTGTCCTGCGTCTCCCTATGGATCTTGGAAGAGCAGTGGCTTGGGTGAATTCCAGGAGCTTCTGGCAGCTTCCACTGGAAAGAACCCTCCTGAACAGAGCTGTGTCCTTATCTCTGCTGTCAGAGATCAGAAGATGTGCAAATTCACATGTGCACATGCGTACCCCCCTGCCAGGCTCTGCCTAGGATCCTTAGTTCAGGAGTCACCTCTACTGGGAAGGGTTCTTCTGCTCACCTCTAGCTGTCCACACATGTGCTCACGTCCTTATTTGAACATCTGTTAAGTTATCTCTCAAAGGTTAGGTATTCATTTAAGCCCACAGAAATTAGAAACCCTACAAATCAGATATATATATTTTTATAACATAGAACTTTTAGACATTTACCTGCATGCTTCTACTGCTATGAAATATTTTAATTTTATTTTTAAATTTAGTGTACATGTGTATGTGTGCATGTGTGTGTGTGTGTTATGGGGGTAGTGTACTTATCTATGTGTGGACACCTGCAAATCATGGGTTGATATCCAGCATCACCGTCTATCACTAACTAATCTTACTTTTTGAGGCAAAGTCTCTCATTGAACCTGAAGCTTGTCATTTCCACTAGATTGGTATCTGCAGGCTTCTGGGATCCCACTCTTGTTGCCTCCCAACACCTGGGTTACAGATGTTAGCACCTAGATTTTATATCGATGCTGGAGATCTGACCTCAGGTATTCACACTTGGGCTGCAAACCTTTTACCCACTGGGCCATCTCCTCCACCCCATAGCTGTGAAATATTGAAAATAAACTCTAAGGTATGGCATGGGATATGAAAATAACACAACTTTATCCGGCCTCTTAAGTGGATGCCAATTGTATTCAAAACCCTTCTTGGTTTTGGATATATTTTATAGGTTAGGTGAATTGATACATCTGCAGAAACATCAATTTCTTTGACCTTTTTAGAAATTTTGCCTAGTACTCTCTCATTGTCACTGTTCTATTGCTAGGATGAGATACCACGACCAAGGTAACTCCTAGAAAAGAAGGCATTTAATTGGGGACTTGCTTTCAGTTTCAGAAGTTTACTTCATTACTTCCATTGCAAAGAAGTGTGATAGTACACATGGCACTGGGGCAGTAGGCGAGAGCTGCATTCTGATCTGTAGGCTGAGAGAGAGAGAGAGAGAGAGAGAGAGAGAGAGAATATATTCCTTGTATATTCAAATATATAAGCATATGGGGGCCATTTTTCTCATTAATTAATTTATTTATTTATTGACTTTACATCCCTATCTAAGGCACCCCTTTCCTCCTGGTCCCCCCTTACACAGCTCTTCCCCTATACCCCTCATCTTCTCCTCTGAGGAGGAGCAGATCCCTTCTGGGTAACACCTCATTCTGGAACATGAAGTCACTATAGGACTAGGTGTATCCTCTTTCACTGAGGCCAGACAGGGCAGCGTACTTAGGGGAATGGGATCCACAGGCAGGTAATGGATTCAAGAACAACCCCCCTCCAGTTGTTGGGGGACCCACATTAAGACCAAGCTACACATCTGCTACATATATGTGATGGTCTCAGGGCTAGGTCCAGCCCAAGCATGCTTTTGGTTGGTGGTTCAGTATCTGGAAGCCCTGAAGGGTTTAGGTTTACTCTGTTGGTCTTCCATTTGAGTTCCTATTCCTACTAGTCCCTCATTCCTTCCCCAACTCTTCCATAAGACTCCCCAAGCTCTGTCTAATCTTTGGCTGTGGGTCTCTGCGTCTGTCTTGGTCAGCTGCTGGGTGGTGTGATGCTAAGCTCCTGTCTGTGAGCATAACAGAGTATCATTAACAGTGTCGGGGATTCGTTCTTGCCCATTGGATGAGTCTCAAGTTGGGCCAGTCATTAGCTGGCCAGTCCCCCAGTCTCGGCTCCATCTTTGTCCCTGCACATTTTGTAGGCAGGCCATATTTTGGGTTGAAGGTTTTGTGGGTGGCTTGGTGTCCTTATCCCCCGACTGGGAGTCCTGTCTGGTTACAGGAGGTAGCCATTTAATGATCTGCTAGGAATCTGAGCTAAAGTCACCTTCAGATACTCCCTGAGCCTTCCCCTCCTAAGTCCCTCCAACCCCAGATCTCAGGTCTTATAGATGCTTCACCCTGCCTACTTTCAGATTTCCATTCTCTCTTCCCTGCTTCCCCCATATCTGATCTCACCCCCCTTCTCCTCCCTTGCCCTTCCCTTCCCCCACCCAGTTGCTTCCCCCCATCTGCCTTTGATGTGTATTTTATTTCTCCTTCTGGTCAGATTCAAGCATCCTCCCTTAGGCCCTCTTTGTTGTTCGGCTTTGTGTCTGTGGATAGTAGTGTGTTTATCCTGTACTTTATCGCAAATATCCACTTATAAATGAGTACATAGATGCATGTCCTTTTGTGTCTGGGTACCTCCCTCAGGATGATATTTTCTAGTTCCGTCCATTTGCTGGCAAATTTCATGATGTCCTTGTTTTTAATCTCTGAATATTATTCCATTGTGTAAATAAACCACTTTTTAAAAAAAATCCATTCTTCAGTTGAGAGACATCTAGGTTGTTTCCAGTTTTTGGCTATTACAAATAAAGCAGTTATGAACAGAGTTGAGCAAGTGGCCTTGTGGGATAGTGGAACGTCTTTTGGGTATATGCCTAGGAGTGGTATAGATGGGTCTTGAGGTAGAACTATCCCCAGTTTTTTGTTTGTTTGTTTTTGTTTGTTTGTTTGTTTTTATTTTTGAGATGTACATTTTATTTTTTAATTTTGTTTTATTTGTAATTCATTTTTTGTTTGTTTATTTGTTTGTTTGTTTTTAAGAAACCACCAAATTGAATTCCAGAGTCTTTATGCAAGTTTGCACTCCCACCAGTAGTGGAGGAGTGTTCCCCTATCTCCATATCCAAGTCAGAGTAAGCTATCCCTTGAGTTTTTTTGATCTTAGCCATTCTGATGGGTATAAAGTGGAATCTCAGAGTCATTTTGATTTCCATTTTATGGGGGCCATTCTTATTCAAACCACCACAAATTCTATGGCTCATCAGGTAAACGCTAAGGCACAGGGTCAAGGTTTTATAGCATCAGGCCGCTACCTTCCCTATTTACTTCAAATCTAACTTTCCATAAGGCGAAGCCATGTCTTTGTCATTCCTTTTCCTATGGGTATTTCCAGTCAGCTGTTTACAAGCTGGGGGACTCACCTCACTTCCCAGTCTGCTAAGTCTTGCCGGTATGTGGAGGTCAGAGAACAAGCCTGATCTTCGTTCTTGGAACCACTTTTATCCTAACCTGGCATCTAACTAACCTTCAGCATCCATCCCTCTTCCTCCACTGCTCACTGGTTCTTGGACCACTTTGGTTCTTGGACCACTTTGCTGTCATCACTACTGCTTTGTATAAGCATCTCTCTGTTATATTTTAAGCCCCTCGATGATGAGGAAACTTGCTTTTTTTATCTTTAAGAACATCTGGTACAGAATATTTTACAAAGTCATCCTCAGAAAGTGATTTTTTTTGAGTTCTCTGAATACATGATGGCATATTTCCCACAATGCCTGAACAACATATAATATCACACACACACACACACACACACACACACACACACACACACACTGACAGAAAGAGAGTTTTATCTTTCCCAATATCTACTTGTAGAAGAATTACCTTTAGTGTGGAAAATGCCCAATTAAAAGAAATTCTGGCATTCAGAGATAATCCAATGTAGTCCAATCACAAAATGTAAAATGCCACATCCACCTCTTTCATCTGTGGGTAAAATTAGGATATTTTATCTAATCATTTTCTGGAAAGGCACCAATATGTTCTAAACCATAACACGCTGCTGGCCACTGGAAAGGTAGCTGCCTTTCTATTTGGGATAAATCCTGTGGGGTGTTGATGTATTCTCTTGAGAACTGTGTGATTAATGGTGCAGATTAAACCCATCTTAGATTTTTTTTTCCTTTACACACTCCTACTGTGAAGAAGACAAAAGGCTATTCCCACTTGATTGATTTAGTCATTACACGTGTAATGGTGTAAGGTCCTCCTTGCCAGGCACTCTGCAAAGCCCTGCCCTTCAGGGATTCACAATCAGGACAAAGAGACAGCAAAGGGAAGTGTCTCTTCAGAGTCTCAGGCAAAACAGAGCCAGGAGGCTGTGACAATGACCCACATGAGTGAATATGCCCATTAGACCCTGCCATCTGTCCCTGGGTGTCACACCTACTGCAACCCCTTTCCACTGATTGCCTTCAGTCCGAATGACCTTGGAGGCAGCCCGGAACACCGAGCTGAGGAGGGTTGCTTTTCAGTCTGCACTTACTGTTCTTCAAATAGAATTTGCACAAACCTCTAATTTTTCCCCTCTTCCCCAGCAGCCTAACTCAATGACTGACGACCAGCTCTTTACTCCCCCCACCCCCCCCCACACTAATGGATTTCTCTTCAGCGCATGTCTGGCATGCATTCGGGTGCCCAGAACATGTGAGGCTGTGCTGGGTAGCATGGAGCAAATTAGCAGAGAGCCCGGGCAAAGCTGCAAAATAACCCCAACTTCCTGCCTACTGTCCCAGGCAGAAAACTGTCAAACCTCAGCCTAGTAAGGCTCCTGTGTCCAACATCTCTCACCCTCCCTCGCAGAGCGGAACCACTGCTGTCAGACCCTCCCCCATCCCCCACCCCCCACCTCCCTGCTTTTTGCAGACATAAGCTGAAACAACGCCAGTGACTCAGTTCCTCGGGAACGCTGTCTGAATTGATTTAGTCCGAGTTCAGATTTAGCACGTAATCATGTTCAATTTGCTTTACTGCACTGCCTAGAGATAAAAGGCTGTGTGTGTTTGTGTGTGTGTGTGTGTGTGTGTATGTGTGTGTGTGTGTGTGTGTGTGTGTGTTGGAGGTGGGGAGCAGCTTCGGCTTGTGTCGGCCTCTGTGATGATGTCATTGGCATGAGAGAGAGAGCCGGGTCCTTCTTTACTCTGCTGTGCTGCCTCAGAGGCTGCTTGCAGCGGGGAGCAGGCTCCAGGTGCCTGAGTCTCGCTAGGCTCGCTCAGCTCGCTCACTCGGCACCCCACCCCCCCGGAAGCAGGGCAGTACAGGACAGTATCCATACAGAGGAGTCTCTTCACTCCCAACTCTGAGGCTTCCTAACTCTTCCCTGAGAATTCCGAAGAGGGGAATGCCAGCCCCTAGCATGGACTGTGATGTTTCCACTCTGGTCGCCTGTGTGGTGGATGTGGAGGTCTTTACCAATCAGGAGGTTAAGGTAGGCAGCTACAGTGTTCCTTTTCATCGTTGCGGTGCTGGGGGGGGGGGGGGCGTTACTTGGCAGAGCTTTTTCTAGGATAGGGGAAATATGACTTGGGTTAACCATTGGCAGTTTTACTGTTTGTACCACGAAGGCAAGTAGAAGTGCATGGTGATGCTAGCTGGAATAAGTTAGAAGAGATGAGCGTGCTATGTTAGGATGTGATTGGATATCGCACGGTCGGTCTATTCTCATCTCCTGTATTAAGTGATCTGTGCTCACCTCTTTCCCGGGAGACATGGTTTCCTATTCTCTTTACAGTATCTACATCAAGCCGGGTAATCTCTAGGTCCTGAGTATAAGAGGGGTGTCAATCATTGATTAATGGGCGAATATACAAGCAGTCACCAGGACATTGAGAATGTCCTGGCAATAGGACAATGCCCATTCACGACATGCCACCTACATACCCCGGGATGTGGTCCTCAGACCGAACAAAAGCTGTTCTGCTGCATTGTCAGTCTCCAGGGCGGAGAAATCTGAAGTCCGGAGAGCAGCGTTTAAAGTTGCTTTTGTCAGGTGCCAAAGCGGCAGAGAGCCGGTTCCTCGCACTACTTTCCTCGTTCAGGAGGAAAGTTCATGCAGAAATCCGTCTTTCCATCCTGAGACTTAGAGTCACACACACACAAGCACACACACACACACACACACACACACACACACACACACACACACTAGCCCTGGCTGCACAGCAGTCCTGACGTCTGTTGTGGGCAACACTTCTCTCATCACCATTATTCTCTTGGGGATTTTTTTTTCCAATTTCGTTTTCTATTATGAAAAAGATTCCGTGCTTGTAAAAAAACAAAAGAATCTTTATTTCTCAGGTTCTGAAAAAGGACTAGCCATGCTTCTCATTTATAAACAGAGGGGTAAAGGGGAGGTAGAGGGAGGGAGGGAGGGAGGGAGGGAGGGAGGGAAGAGAGAAAGAGAGAGAGAGAACACATTAGCTTATGCTGAAACACGAGGAAGAAGGGGGAGATTATGCTACACAGTCAAGGACCACCAACCTTCTAACCCTTACTTACTGAAGCCCCGACTTCTTTAACACTGCATTTGTGGGTGATACGCTGGAGTCTCCCAGGTAGAAATTAATATGTCACTGAACCCACACATGATTGTATCACTCAAGGCTGCGCGGTTCCACACACTCTTTTGGAATGAATTTGGTCTTCTTTCTGGTTCTCTGTGCTTTTAAGTCTGAAGCATGCGTCTCCGTACTTACTAATTCTTATTCTGGTGTAAGTTCAACTCTGGACCACCTGTCATAGACTTGGAACAGAAATGTCTGGGGTTGCCTGTCGCTGTCTCCTGAAGGGAAATGTGTGTGAGAGACACAGTTCCTCCGGTTTTATCTGGCGTGAGCACTCTTAAGAAGACAGAGGTCACAAAACCCTTCCAGGTTAAGGTTAGAGCTGGCTTAAAACCCACTGTGGGTTGCTAGCTAGAGTCACTCTCCAGAATGCCAGATGGATCATCTCATCTCGGAGAGTAAAACTCCAAGGCCCCCTCTGTCCTCACCAGGATTTGTTTGTTTGTTTGTTTGTTTTGTTTTGTTTTGGTCTTGCTATATCCTGTCCCAGAAATCTTGCAAGCTACCCTCAACTCTTTGAAGCTCATACATAAAGCAACAGTGAAGAAAAATGTTTACTTATTAGAGACCTATAATGAACCTGATACTATACCTATCTATAGAGGGATTTCAAATATACACACAAACACTGCATGACTCTGTGATGCGGAACTAAAATAACCAGTCATTCAGTATTTCCTAGAGGCAGAGATTGTCCTGTGGAGTTAAAGAGACACCGAGTCCTTAAGGGCTGGCTGAATTAGAACGGTTGGGTGGCTTCATGGAGGGGCTGGCAGGTGGATAGCACCCTCTAGTCAAGTGACTCAACTTGGTTGACTGCATTATATTGTCTATGGTATCAGAGGGGAGATGGTCAGAATGGATGGCTACAAAGCAGACAACGCTTTCTTCAGAACCATGGAGTTTACAGACACAGATTACACGCTCTTGCCACCAATATCTCCTCTGAGCCACATGGCTTTGTTTATTGTGGAGAAGCTCCTGATTTTATGCCTCAGTTTTCTCATCTGGAACATGGGGACAGTAAATTCCCTCCCACCCTCCATATTGGCTTAGCCAAGAATTGTACAAAGGTGAAAAAAAACTGAAGACAGTACCTAACTTGTACTTGGAGGCCATTAAATGTCAGCTGTCTCTGTCATCATGACCATTGTTTCTAGCACTCTCTGAAGGTAGGGGCATGTGTTTATTAAACAGACAAACAAACAAGCAAAAATCCAGCTCCTGTGTAGTGTACAGGGATAATTCAGGACAAAGAACGTGCTCTCCTCTCACTCCCTGGGAGACACACATAAACACACACACCACCACCATCAAGAAAACAATGAGTTGGTATTTTAAGACAAGTTGCCATTTAATTGGTAGCAGTGACATTCCCCATCAAGTCAACACTATATTATGTTTATTTAAAAAAAGAGGAAAATTAAATAAAAATGAGTCTTAGAAAAAATGGATGGCATAGTCACTATGACTTATTAGATACCGTCTTAGGAAATGTAAATATAAAATTTCAGGTGCCAAAACGTGCCCGAATTTAATATCCATGCTTAGGTGCTAATAATAGATAACAGTAGAGTTGGGAATTCCATTCTTCAAAGCCTCTAGTACTTGATGCTATTGGGAAAGATGGCTTAGCAGTTAGAGTGTACTGCTCTTAAAGTGCATCAGTTTTCAGCAACCACGTTGGATTGGATGTCGCCCACCTCACAACCTCCTATAATGCCAACTCCAGGGAATCCCACTCCCTTCTGGACATTTATACACCTACACTCATGTGCATGTGTGCACATGCACACACACACACACACACACACACACACACACACACACACAGCCAAAAATACAATAAATACAAGCTAGAACTATGATTCAGCATTAATAAAATGGCTGTCCCCTCTCCTGATACACACATATACAATCACAAATAAAATATATAGTACCCGGAGAGATGGTTCTGTTCAATTCCCAATATCCACATGACAGTTCACAGATGTGCATAATTCTAGCTTGAGGGCACCCAGCATCTCTCTTTTGTCCACCTGGGTACCTAACACACGTGTAGTGCACAGACATACCTGCAGACAAAACTATCATGCACGTAAATAAAATAATTTTTGAAAATAATATAAATCTAAGAAACATATTTGATATCAGTGACAACATGGGGTCTGCATCTTGCCTGAGTGTAGCCCGTTTCATGTTTTGGTAGCTCTCCTTTTCTCTACGGAATTTACAGGAAAACTGCAAATGGAGGAGATGCAGCCACTGGGCATTCTTTGTAAATACGGTGGTTTATGTGGGAGAAGGATAGCCTGTGCACATACTCTCTCTTATGGTGACTTAGCAAGCCACTACAGCCTGGAGTTTTAGCTGGGTGCAAAGGAGACCATTCAGACCTCAATCCTCTGAAGGTTTTCAAAGCTGCCAGAGTGACATTAAAAGGAGAAAACTGGGCGGTGAAAAGGAGAAAACTGGGTGGTGATCGTCAGTCATATTCATTCATTCTCTTCTCTAGAAATCTCTCATCGGTGGTGGGCTTGGGAACTTAGCTCTTTATTTAGTAACACAAGAACATGAATAAAGATCTAGGAGGTTGAAGTAATCACTAGAGAGAAAATGCTATGATAAATAGGTACGTGTGTAGATGTGTGTATGTGTGGATGGGGGGTATAAATGTCCTCAAGTAGTCTTCTCATATTTCTGAAAATAGTCATGCTGCGTCAGGACCCAAAACTCATATAAAAAAAAAAGTGAAAAGGTAATAATTAAATTTTCTGTTCACTGTCTTTTGGGTTCTTAAGCTCGATTGAACATTGTTAACTCTGAAAGTCTTTAAAAAAAATATTGATGAGACCCAGGCCCTGTGCCCAGAAATTCATATACATTAGGTATGAATGGAACTCAAGTATAGACCATCATACTTGTCTCTCTTCTAGTCATAAATTGGTATATCAAGGTCAGCCAACAGTTGCCTCTGCTGGAGTGCTTTGATCTACATCCCCGAAGCTAAGACTTAAACTATGCAATTTTTTTGATCTTCAAGCTGTCAGAGATGCCAAGGCTTACGCCAAACTGTGTCGTCAGGTCAGCACATTTGGAGTTCATCTGCTTCCTCTGGGCAGAGACAGTAAACAGTAGTCCTCTAGAAACGCTGCTGGAAGCTGTGGGTGGGCAGCATTCTCAAAGCTTTTGATGACTACCAATACTGTTCTGTTCTCCCAGGGAGGGGGAAGGGAAGAGATGCCTTCTCTTTAGGATAAGGGGTTTCTGATCCTTCCCTAGACATCCACCCAGGCATCTGCAGACATCTGGATTGAAGTCAGAAATCTCACAGAGCTCCAATTTACTAGCTAGAGCAAAAAAAGAACCATGACACGTGTCATAGGAAATGGAGAAGTTTTGAAGGACTTTTAGGCCTAGAACATTCGCTTTGCCTGTTCATTTAAGATCCCGTGGAATAAGTTGTTAGCTCTCAGCCATAAGGGATGGGCAAGGCAGTCCCTGTCTTCAGAGAGTTCACATTCTCATGTGGGAGGCAGACAGTAAACTAGCATTGTGAAGAATGAACAGCAATGGGGAAAAAAATAGCTGCTATTGAATCCATAGACAATGGAAGCTTCTCTGGGGAGGTGGCACTGTATTAACTGTCATTAAAAGAAGTTGCTCACAGAGCCATGTATAGATCTTAGACAAAAATCATTCCAGGTTGAGGGAAAGGGGTTTTTTTAAAAAAGCAGTTTCATCTGTTGCTTTTACCCAGTCCACATTTAACCTCTCGGCATTCTTCTTCAGGGACGCACAGAAGTGCATTTATGGGCATGTCTGAGTGTATGTCTGTGCACTACATGTGTGCAGGAGCTCATGGAGGTCAGAGGAGGTGTCAGGTCCCCTGGCACTGGAGTTATAAACAGTTATGAGCCAGCATTTTGGTGCTGGGAATTGAATCCAGGTCTTCTAGAAGAATAGCAAGTGGTCTTAGCCACTGAGCCATTTCTCCAGCCCCTATAATAATTCCTTAGATATGACTAAAATCTAAAATTAGCTAAGGCCTTTTCCTTCTTGTTCTATTTTTGTTTTATGTAAACAAGTAATAATTGTGAATATTTATGTAATATTGTGACATGTATTTTAATATTGTGAAATACTCAATTCAGGGTCCCTGCCATATCCACCCTGTTATATGTTAATCCTTTCTCCATGTGAAATATTCAGATTTTGGTCTTGGTCTGCTAGATATTTCAAGACATACAATACTTTATGTTCAAGGGAACACACACACATCTTCTCTAACTATAAGATGGGGAGTATTGGCCATCTCCTCTCCATGTTCCCCATGAAACCTCAGGTAACTAACTATTCCACCAAGAGCGCCTGAGCCTTCATTAGATAACCATGAATGTGCAAGTTTGTTTGTGTGTTAGCTGTCTTCTGTGTAACTGTGTTTAACAGAATGCCCTCTAAGAAAGTCTGCATTGTCACCCAAGATTACATCTTAAGGTCACGTATGAGTCTTACGTTCTTGTCTCTCCTTTTCTCGGTATCTTCCTAACCCAGGTGACCTTGAGCATGTCTCTTAATCATCCTAGGAGATCCATAATCCTGCTCTCAAAGAAAGACTGTTTTGTTCTGTCTTGTTTTTGTCTTTTTTTTCTCTACAAGAGTACAGGTGACTGACTTAAAGTCTGGGTCATGCTGTTGAATGGGTTATGGAAGAGACCAGCACTTTACAGCCTCTTAGCATAATGCTATCTCTTCAGTGTTTGAACCACTGGGGATTTCAACTGACCTGCATTGTCTGGGGAGGGCAGAGGAACACTGCAGAGTGACTCTAAGGACACATGGGTGTGGGGCATCGGGAGCTGCCTTGAAGAGGAGCTGGTGGGGCTCAACTTCTGAAGCTTTTAGCAAGTGTTAGGTAAGGGTTTGAGGGTGGCCACTATGGTTCTACAAACCACTTCAGCTCTTTGAGATCATCAGAACCTCTAGATCTATATGGTAGCTCAGCCCAGTTTGTACTGTATGCAACTTAATGGTAAAAAATGGAAAACTCTGGAAAGCTAGCCATAGGGACTCCTTAGTAGCCACAATGTGGAACCAAGCAATGGTGGTATTATCAAATGGTGTTTTAATTACACATATCTTTGACCTATTTGAGTTTATGAGGACTAGAAGTGTGTGTGTGTGTGTGTGTGTGTGTGTGTGTGTGTGTGTGTGTGAAGGATGCCATGCATATAACAGATGGACTACGAATACTATGGTCTAGAATTGATACCATTTTTGGAATAAGTTAAAATTTATGAATAACCTCAAAACTGTAGTACCAAGTTTTTCTTTTGCCCCAGAACAATGTGGCAAACAAGGGGAAGACAGTTTCGTCTCAGTGACAGATGCTCCCTGAGAAGGATATCAGGTGGATTTCTCAGCCACCTGTCACTTCAGAGACAGACAGAGCACACACTGTTGTAACTAATGACATTGGTAGGCTGAAGCATCAACCACAGACTTGCTCATCTATTTCAAGATCTTTTTCCCTGTTGGAAATTGATCCACTAACTGTAGTTGATACCTATAACCCAAGTGTCAGTTTTAACAACAGAACAAAACACAGCGCCTTCAAGAAAAGTATTCTCTTAGAAAGGCAGATCTGAATGAGGAGCTCGGGATGCCCTTGGCACCTCCTATGCTTCTATTTAAGAACAAATGCTGGTAAATCATAATAGTCTGTTTGGTGTTTTCGAATGAGCCTTGGAACTGATGTATCAGGAAGACGATGACCCCTGAAGTATTCAGTCGACTTAATGTGTTTAATGGAAAAGCTTAGTGCATTTACTACATACTGCTATTCTTTTCTGAATATAAATATTTATCTGAAATATATTTTATATTTGGGGATCTGTTTGTGAATCTTGTTAAAATTGTTTTTATTTATTCTCTCATGCAATACATCCTAATGTAGCCTCTTCTTCTTCCACGTCTCCCAGCCTCACCACCACTCACTCCCTCCCCTCTCCCTCAGATCCACTGCTCCTCCAATTTACCTTCATAAAAGAGCAGCCTCCCATTGATACCAACTGAACACTGTATAACAAGATTCAATAAGTCTAAGGACAACCAAACCCTCGTATCAAGGCTGGATGGGGAAACCCAGTAGGAGGAAAAGGGTCCCAAGAGCAGGCAAAAAGTCAGGGAGCACAGAATTCACAGTATTCTACCCATGTGTTTCCCCATGGACTTGGTGACAGATGAACCATGAAGAATTGTAGAACAGAGGTAATGGAGGCAGAAATGATGCTGTTTTATTTTTAAGTTAGTGCTTTCCAGATTATTTAGAACGCAGCTTTTCCCTAGGAAACCTGCCCAGCAAAACGAACCCCTAGCTCTCAAGGGAGAGAATTAGCTGGGATTTGGTCCATGACACAAAATAAGATCCCTTATTCTATTATGGTAGCCACGTCCATAGTATGCCTAATAGAATCGATTTCTTCTATGCCTTTCTATACTAAAAACATCACCATCTCGGGCCATCTTTTTCTAGAACAGGATACATAAGCCATGAGCAAAGCTAAGAATAGCAACAGTATATTGACCATTTACAGTTTGTCAGGACTATGCAAAGTACTTTTTCATTCATTTGCTCTTTCATCAAATATGTATTGAGGTTTTTCGAGGGTCAAATACTCAGATTGGCTCTGGGTAGAGAGAGGAGCAGAGCTGTTGGGTACCAAACAGTCCTCTGTGCTCCTCAGTGTTCCTCCCCCCTTCCCCAGAAAGGATCGTGCTGGTTTTAACCTCTGAAGACGCCTCCTTTACTGACATAGGTTGTTAGACCGTTCTAGAATTAGACTTTCTGTTCAGACTTCTCAGGTTGACTGTGAGTGGTATTGATTGTAGACAAGGATACATCCTGCTTTTATGACCTGGTTTTTCTCAACTGAAAATGGATCAAAACAATCATGACTACAACCATTTTACTTCTAAATATTCCAGAACTGAAAACGATTTCTTATGATTGAGATGAAATGGATGGAATCTGTTAGAGATGTAAAGGAGACACTTGTGGAAATTCCAGCAGGGGTGTTCTGATAACCTTTACACTCTAGGAGACCTGTTTTCCCCTGTCATGGAAGGTTGTCCTCTTGGATGATGAACACAGCTTCAGTAGGGATGCACATGAAGGAGTAAAGTGATGAGGGGAGTACACACCTAACCAGCCAGATCCATCATGATAATGATTAATATGGTGATATTCCACAGCCATAGTGGATTTTGGTTAGGTTTTGTGTTTATTTCCAAGTCTCTTCCCCAACTCTCTTTCTCCATCCCTTTCTCTCTCTTTCTCTCTCTCTCCCTGTCTTTGTTCATCATCAAACTTCTTTGCTGTAGCTGTGAACTGATTTTTGCCCAGTACAGTAGAAGCCTCTCACCTCCGGGACACTGAGATCCCAGAAGCCACTGGTTCTGTAGTCAAACAGAATGATAGTCAAGGGCAGGCAGATGACAGAGATGGACTCTAACCTTCTTTTCATGCTTTTCTTCTTTCCTTGGTTGTAATTTTCCTGATCCTTCCAATCCTCTGGAGTAAAGCCCACCCTAGAGCATGAGATAGCAGGAATGGGGGGAGGGGAGTCTGGAGTAAAGCCCACCCTAGAGCATGAGATAGCAGGAATGGGGGGAGGGGAGTCTGGAGTAAAGCCCACCCTAGAGCATGAGATAGCAGGAATGGGGGGAGGGGAGTCTGGAGTAAAGCCCACCCTAGAGCATGAGATAGCAGGAATGGGGGGAGGGGAGTCTGGATAGATAGGAAGAATCCCCATTCCCCAAGAACAAGTAGTATGGTGTAAGAAAAGTTCTGCTACTTCCTGGAGGGGAAGTCGCTAGATAAAACTGAAAATTAGTCAGGCATGGAACCCTTGCCCCAGTCAAGATGGAAGCCAGGGATTCAGTGTCTCCCATAAGACTCAGAAGGAAATCTAAGTCTTTGTTGGGGCTTTCCATACATGGAAGACCTTATACAAGTGCCCTGCTGACCTCCCCTTTACTTCTGTTCTTTTTTAATGACCTCCAACAATACTCTCCCTGCCTGCCTTGCAGCCGACTGAGTTAGCTCAGCACACATCCATATGGCTTGCTCCTCACTTTCTGTAGTACCATTGATTCTTTTCTGAGGGGTAGGTAACAGTAGCTCAGGCTGGCCTGGAATTCACCATATGATTGAGAATGACTTTGAACTTCTAACCCTTGAGCTTCTACCTCCCAAGTACTGGGATTCCAGGCCTGTGTTACCATGTTCAGTTTATATGGTACCTGGGATGAAACCTAGGCTTCCTGTATGCTGGCAATCACTATACCAACAGTACCATATCCCCCACCTCTAAAGCCATCAATTTTTTGATTGGCACATCTAAGCTCACACAATAACCCACCGGGTGCTCTCCATTCTTCTCTCAGCTTTGTCTTCAGTGAAGTCACAAGGTGGCATTTTGTGTGTTTATGTGTTATTGTCTAACTTCCCCTACTGAAGTGCAGGTGTCATGAGGACTATTCTTTTTATCCACTGCCAGGTCAGTTGTGAGAGTGTGTAGGTCATAGTGCAAAGATGCTGTCCGTTAGAAGAAATAGAGTAGGCTGCATTTCCCAGCACCAGACTGAACTGACACCACTTCTTGGAAAGGACTGGGCAGAAACTCCAAGCCTAAGCCGCTTAAATGAGAGAGAACTTTACATGAAAATAACAGAGGTTTTTAAGGCAAGATGCTCATTAAGGAAGAAAGAGGTTGAGCTCAGAGCCCATTTATTAAAAAAAATAATACCATTAGGCACCTCCTTCTGAGCAAGACTGTTAAAGGGAATTATAGACTGACCTCACTACAGTAATGCTACACTGTAATTAAGCTGTAATTACAATACTTTCAATATTGACCTTCAGATCCCATTTCTACTTTAAAACTGTGGAGATGGCTGGAAATTAGATTAATTACCCAACCTGAGTTCAATTTCTCTTTTGCTTCATAGGCATCATGGCCTAAAAATTCTGTCATCCACCGCTCTCCTCGAATGCTTTCTAATTTCTATCATAAAAATAGTTTTCAATGCTGGAATATTTAAAAATAAAATTTGAGCTAAAAGCCCTACCATCCAATGTCCGAATGAATAAGAAGCAAATCTGAATTATGGATGAGAAAGATAGTGGATGGTCTATTTTATATTCTCCCTTTGAAGGGGGGGCACTCCACGTGTCGTGGTCAGTAAAATAGTGCACTAGATAACTAAGCGTGTTATTAATGGCAGCTAACATTGTGTAGCCTCAGAAGACCTGAGCTCTCTTTGAAAGCATGCTACCTCATAGCCACAAATTTATGTGGGTAGGAAGTATTGTTCTTACAGTGTGATATTTGTAAAGTAGAATCTTCCAATTGTATCACAAAGAGTCAAGTTGTTTGTTCATGTTTTAAGTGTGTGTGTGTGTGTGTGTGTGTGTGTCTGTGTGTCTGTGTGTGGAGGCCAGAGGATAACTTTGAGTATTATCTTCAGAAACTGTGTTCACTTCCTTAGAGAAGATGACTCTATGCCCTAGAACTCACAAAGAAGGTGAGGGTGTCTGGTCAGCCAGCCACAGACATCTTCCTGTCTCTGCCTCTCCAGCACTGGGATTACAAACATGTATACCACCTTGAGTTTATACGTAGGCTCTGGAGATCCATCTTCATGCCTTCAGAAGTGCAAACATGTCACTGGTTAAGTGTCTTTGGTTCCAGTGTATCACGCTTTGTATTGTGCTTTGTTGCAAAGGTATGGTAGAAAGCTGCTTGGTCTTTGGAGGCAGAGGGAGGTCGCTACTCTTATTTATGCATTTCTCTGTATGTAAGAAGAGAACACAGATTTGGATGAAGATTGTTGTGATGAGAATGATCAGACAGGTGGAGGGCATTATGATCAATCATGTGATAGGGCTTTAGGGAGCTGTCCACTTTCACAATTAAAGCGGAACATTTGCTGTAGAGTAGAAGGTACTTAGCCATAGGAATATTGGAGTAGGGGGCATAGTTTCAACCTTCTTGGCTTGTAGAGGTATGAAACAGAAACACAGGAATGACAAAACGCCTTGGTTTGCTCTGCTTCCATTTTATGGAAGACTGGAGTGGTTGTTAGCTGGTATTCTGGAATGAGAGGGAAGCATTACTAAGGGGTCATTATGAAGTTACAGCTTTAGAGAAGAAAGTACTCACCATGTGAATCAAAGAAAGGAGGAAGGGATGGTACCCCAGGAAGAGCCTGCACCAGGGCAGGAATGCCAGGAAGGGTGATTCTGGGAAGTAGATACCAGGCTGGATGTGAGGTCATACCAAAACGGGACTCACATTAGGAAAGAGTTTGGAAGGTACCCCCAACTTCAATAGATTTGAGATATGGAAGCATTTGGGGCAGATTAGGGATCTGTCACCTCAACAGACTAAAAGTTTTTGCTGGTCATTTTGTGACTTGTGGCCAACACTGCCAGGGGAAGTGAGCAGGGAGGAAATGGCTGCAGCCTCCTCCACACTGAGAGCCTGTGAGACTCAGCCCCTAAGTCCCAGGATCCTTGAAGCACGCTGATTGCCTTCTAGTTATTCCTCTGCCTTTCTAATAAGGGAAGATGTTAAAATTGGAAGGCATTCATCGGGAGGATATAATTAGGTTCCCATTCAAAGGAGCTGGTCAGGAAGGAGTACATATTAATATAACCTGTAGAAGATCTTTATGGTTCTCTGGGGTCATGATCTAAAACCAGGGCCCTGTGGACAAAGCAGAGAGACTCAATGTATTATTTATACAGCTATTCTGCCTTGATGCCCCTCACATTTCTAAAATCTTCAAATGAGAAATCCAGTGATGTCCACTGTTGCATCTAGAATATTCTAGCTATTCTGGAGTCAGAGCAATACAGTTCATCTTTTTTGTTACTGTCTCAAGATGTAAAGAGAACACAAAAATTTATATAAAGGGTTTTTGATGCATATATACACCCTCTCTTACACAAACAAATTCAATCATTCATTCATTCATTCATTATTTTGTTTGTTTTTGTTTTTGTTTTCTCAAGACAAGAGTTTTCCTATGTAGCCCTGGCTGTCCTGGAAGCCTCTGTAGACAAGCCTGTCCTCTGACTCACAGAGATCCACCTGCTTCTCTGCCTTCTGAGAGCTGGGATTAGTGATTGAAAGTGTGCACTACCACCACCAGTCAGAAATCCAAATTATTACTACTAACATATTCTTATGGGATAACGTACTCAAAGTTGACCACATACAAAGGAAAAGTTCAGTTTTGTGTCATTTCTCTTAACTGTCACAGCTTGTCCCCAATCTTTCTGCAGCATAGTGGTCCATGCCAAAGAGATGCTAGATAAAATTTGGATGAGAGAAGCAGAACAGACTTCAAACATCACACGTACTACTTCATACCATATTCACCTGGATAGAGTGCGGCATTTGGACCTGTCTGTGTGCAAGAGAGGCTAAGAATATCACCTTGTTCTAGGTGGCCCCATGCCCAGGTGCAAAATCAGGATTATCTTATACACAGAGGAAGAGAAGATGGATATTCAAAGACTCATGGTAATTTCTACATGACTAACAGATGTGTCCTTCAAATAAAAGACTTGGCAAGTCAAGCCATAGCTTTGCATCTGCTAAGTAAAAGAAGCTAAAGAGGCCTTAAAGCACACATCTGAGGACTTCAGTCTGGCTAATGCTTCTGAGAGGTGGCGAGATCAGATTAGGTGCCTCCTTCTCGAGTCAACCTCCAGACCCTGGTGTTGGCTGTCTGTGATGGTTAAAATTGGCGTTGAAATTGACAGAATCAAGAATCACCTCAGAGACAGACCCCCACATGGGGCTTGACTATAATGGATTTTCTAGATTAGGTAATTGAGAACGGGTTGACCCATACTTACTGTGGGCAGCACCCTCCTATAGATCAGGATTCTGTCGTGAGTAAATGGGGGATAGAGAGTTGAACCTCAGCTTCCATCTCTCTCTACTTCCTGAATGCTGATGTGGTATGACCAGCTGCTCCAACCTCCTGTCACCATGACCTCCCCACCACTACGGACTGTGACATTAAATTAAACTTGCCCTTCCTTAAGTTGCTCTTGTCGGACATTTTGCAGAAGCAACTAGAAAAGTATCTAATAAAAACCTTGTCCTTCCTTGCCTAGTGGGCGTTTCACACATACTGCTTTATGTGGCCACTCTCCAATTGAGTATCTCCCTCTACTTTGTAGATGTTTCATTGACAGACCCCTGAGTATCATTTAGATCCTTTGTGCAGGGTGTCTGTCGTCTAGACTAATATAAATCATCTTCAGCCCTTTCTCCACCCTTCCTTGTTACAACAGCTTCCCTGATGGATGGGGCTGTGGTGCTAAGTGACAACCCCAAAGGACAACACTAAGTAGGCACAGGCATCAGGCTTATTTGAGCAAGTCTTAGGCATTCCACTGTGATGAAAGATGTAGACTGAGTATTAGTGGGAAGTAGAGGGGAAATGAATTTAGGCTTTGCATCTGTGGTTTGTCACTGTTAAGAAGTCATCTTTATCTCTGACTCACATTTACCATCTTCACAGAGTATATAAAATCACATTATCCTCTAGGGGGTTGCAACTGGAACCCACGTGTACTTAAGGCATGCAACATATGACTGTTGTTTTTCTAGCCCCCTTTCTGTGCTGATGGAGACCCCTTACATTCTGTAGAGACTATGAAAAATATGTGGTCTTTATGATAGTATCATCCACGCCTTCTGACATCATTTTTCAGAACTTTGAAACAATGGGTTCACCTCATGTTTCTACTGTTGATCTGGTTTTTCTTTACTTAGACTTCAAACAGACTTGGAGTCCCATAGGGGTCTCTTCAATATCTAGCCTCTTCACTTGGGTCCTGAGTTGAAGGTTAGGCCTTCAGAGTTAGAACAGAGACAACTAAGAGCCTGCTTTCCAACAGTAGCTATCTCCTTTTCAGATTGTAGGCTCCCTGTTGATTCCTCCAGAGATGGTACCCTCACTACCCATGATGCTTTGGGTTTTTTTTTTTCCTGAAGCTGTATGACTACAGTCCATTTATCCAAGCTGTGCTATGCTCTGCAAAAAGGCGGAGGAAGTATTTTCCCTTTTTGGCTAGCAAAACAGTTTTGTTCTTAGATGACAACTATTTGGTCCTTACTCAATTGCCAGATATACTTGGGATGACTAATAGATGTGACTTTTCTCTAGATTATCAAGGTATTGATCAAATTCCTGCTTCCCATACCTCAGGTCTACTTGACTTCTGCTTCAAATCATCATCCAGTTGTTGGTCCTTATTCTTACCTCTTCCAGTGGGCCTGAATCACCACACTCCAATTGATAGCAATGTCCATGCTGTCCTTGGGAAAAGGCAGGCATTGTGATATGAAGAAGGTTGTCCACATTAGCCAGTCAGTAGCAAAACTGGGCTGAAAAGCCAAGATTCCAGGCCCCAAACCTCCATCCTAACCCGTCATTCTTGCCTAATGCTTGTCATCATTGTGAGTCTTTTCATTTGTCTGTTTATTGGACAGCTGCTTCAAGCTTTCAGACGATTAATAGTGCAATGAATGTAATACATGAGGGTCTCTATCCCCATAAAGCCTTAAGCTGACCACACCAGATGCCAGGCTCTCAGAAATGACACTAAAAAAAATTACCTAGAAATGAAGAAACACAACAAAGCAAAACAACACTTGAACCCCAAATGTGTCAACACATGCTTTCCCATGTATTGGGATTCCAATGCACCGCCACTTCTTTTCTTCCCCTGTTTCCAACAAGAGCACTCATTCTTCAAATTCTTGATGATCCATTTTGTCTATTATCTGTTTCTTTTTACCAGATGGTAATCTTTACAGAAGCAGAAATCTGTGTATGACTGAATCCTCAGTTCAGCATGGAATAGGAATATATGTACTGAATAGAAAGTTGAATGTCAAGACAAAAGTGATGACATCGTCATAAGAATGCAAGCATTTATGTTTATTATTTTCACCTTCTGCTGTGGCTCCTTACGCTCTTCTTCCCCTATACTTAACCCTAACAAGTGTCTGTGAAGCCCCAGATCTTTGGGATTTTGATTACTGTAAGAATCTTGGTTGATCTATAAGGCCTATCTATGTCTTCCTGATGCTCCCTTCCCATCATGGACTTACCTCTAATATCACATTTACTTCGGTGTACTACACTAGTATTCTAGCGCAAACAGTAAGGCCTCAGATCTCGAGGCTCCTTTCCTCCTTCATTTTGTTCTCTGTCACTAAGCATTGTATCTGGAAAAGTATAAAACAAATGGTTAATAATGAATTATAAATACTGTTTTTTTAAAGCTAGGTGTGGTGATACACACCTATAATCCCCAAACATATGATGCTGATGCAAAAAAAAAAAAAAAACACCATAAATTAAAATCCAGCCTGGACTACAAAACAACACTTATTAGAAAAATATGGTATCTATAAATATTAGAACTATAAGAGTAGGCAGTAAGTACCAAAGAGATCCAAAAATAAAAGTTCTTGGCTCAGGTAACATTTATGGAGTGTCTATCATATTCCAGACCTGTTCTAGACTCTTCTTGGGGGATCTTAGTCCCATTAATAAAATAATTTTTAAAACACAGATTTAAATGGAAGCTTAAGGGTAATTTTATTAGAGTTTCAAAGATAACCCCTTGGGACAGGCAAACTGTAAGTCTCAGCAGCATCTTAGAGGAGAAGAATGTAAGAGAAGGACATGAACTATACTGCTTATCTGAAGAAGGCAAGGAGGTCAGACACATGATAGAGAAGCACACACATCATGCTGGTGGTGGTAGTGGTAGTGGTAGTGGTAGTGGTAGTGGGTAGTGGTAGTGGTAGTGGTAGTGGTAGTGGTAGTGGTAGTGGTAGTGGTAGTGGTAGTGGTAGTGGTAGTGGTAGTGGGGCTTGATTTAGAAAAGCAGTAAGGAAGCCCTGGGTACCAGAAAAAAAACATTTGGGCTCCTGCCAGCATTTGAAGAAAAAGATTGAAGAGACAATGAAAGGATATAGTTATATCTTTCTGAGTTAGGCTACCATAGCTGCTCATAGGGACTAAGCTAGGGACAGGAGTTCTGGGAAGGAAAAGGATAGTATCTCATTAAAGAAGGGTTGCTCTATGTATCTTTTCTAGCCTGCCTTCCTAATGGTGATCCCTTAGCCAGGTGACTGACCATGACCAGCTAGAATATTAGGTCTCCATTCAGTCAAGAAATTCTATTCCCTTGAGGAGAAGTCTCTCTTGAGGAGAAGTCTCTCTTGAGGAGCAGGAGCTTTCTTTTAATAGTCCCTTGTTCTCCAGTATAAAGAGGTTTCATCAAATAAAGCAACAAAAATGTTTTCTATTAAGCATTGTCTAGTGGTAAAAAAAAAAAAGATAAGCAAAGTAATGGAGTCCAATAATACGCTAGGAGTGCTGTGTGTTAGGAAGAAAACAATAAAGGACAGGAAAGGAAAGGAGGAGATGGCTCAGGTAGAAATCGTCCCTGTGGTGGTAGGCAGGCTGACTGAGAAGTTGGCATGTGGAGCAAAGACCAAAGCCCTCCAGAAACAGAGATCCTACCGTGAGCAAGGCAGGGAGGCTCCAGAATTCAAAAATAGAGCTCTCTAGTGAGAAGGCTGGCACATCAGCCAGAGTACAGGAAGTGTGAGAGCAGCTCAGGGATAAAATGGGATAGCAGTGGGCTACGCGCGAGCAGAGAGAGCTGACTTTCCAAATGCTATGTAAATGTCACCATCGCTCTCCTCCTTGTCATCTCCCAGTCCTTGCTCTGCCCTTTTCCTGATGCCTCACTTCTTTTAGAAGTGCCTGTGCTGGTGGTAGTGCGGTGACTCGTGATGTGCACATTTGTGCAGGTGAACGGTAGAAGGTCTGCTTCCTGGGGGCTATAAGAACATTGAGGGTCTTATAGGGCAACCATTGTTCTCCAATGTTCAATCATGGCCTGGTTCATCACTGGGGACCTGGAGAAGGCTGGGAGGATGGGATTTGGATGGATGGGTGGATGGATGGATGGATGGATGGATGGATGGATGGATGGATGGAATCATTTACTGACAACACTCATCATTTGTCTCCCTTGATGAGGGCACCCTTAAGGCCACACAGCCATTTCAGATGCTGCCTTCTGTTGACTCACTGTCATGTTCTCTTATACCAGCAGAGAGAAGGGAGAGAGAGAGAGAGTTGCATTCAACAGCTCTGCTATGTACACATTTCCACAGCATACTACCTTTACTGCCTCTTGCAGTACCTGTTAATGGCTCCCCACTAACCACTTCAATAGTATAGACTGAGCTCACCAGGAGCTAGGCCAGCAACTAAAGTAGAGACCTTAACCAAAGAAGTCCAGCTGAGAACATGACAATGCCCCAGTTGTGGGACAGTCAGCTTCTCGACATGTTTCTTATAGACCAAATTGGTCTAAGTTTAGTGTCTTAGCCTAGGAGTGTCCTTAATGTCTGATCCTGGTCTTGGCCCCTCCTCCTCATCTGGCTACTGAGAAATTCTTCAAGCCTTGTGGTGGACAGAGAACTTCATTGATTCTGAAATAAATGAATAAGGCAGTTGCCTTGAGTTAGCGACTCACTAAAAGGTGTGAGTTTTCCTTTGAAGCCGTAACAGGGTAGAAATTGACCCACATTAGAAATCTGATGAAGAGACATCAATTAAGCCAAACTCCTATTCATTGCCATCTTAGCCTGCGCTCCCCAGAGAGCTGAGCCAAACATGAAAGTGTACTTGCCATAGTAATGACTGAGAACCACATTGCAGGGATGGGGGCTGAATAGCATGGGACACAGCGGATCGCGGAGGAGGGGCTTACAAGTATGAGGCCAGGTTTGGAGAAGATCTTTATGATTAGAATTGCTCGCTGAATTCCATGGAAAGACTACAGAACTGTCCAGGGCACAGTGCAGAACACTATATCCAGGGCCTTTATCTGTTGGCTGCCAGATATCATAGGAGCTTCTTGCTCTCTGCAAGAGGCATTAGTGAGTAATAAATGAGTTCTTAGGATGCGTTGGCAAAAAGTCCTGCCAGGGAAAGAGGCAGAGATGGAAGAGAAGCCCCCAAGTTGCAAAGTGTATGAAGTTATTCAGAACATGCACAGGGCTAGGTGGTCCAGCCATGGCTGCGCTGATGGGAGGGAGATAGGGTAAAGGACTTTGGAGTGATTCCCTGGAATTATCCAAGGCAGCCATTGCATATTCCAAGAAAAGCATAAGCTTGCTTGTGCCCCTACCAATTGCATGTTTCTCTTCTGGAGCCCCCAGTTCATGTAACAGTAATCATTCAGTGAGGCTTTGAACATCCCCCTTACTCAAAAGCCTGGAGAAAAACTTAAGTACATCAGATGGTTTGATTATTGGTCTATCATTTCTCTCAAGAAAAACATCCCTTCTAGTTTTAATTATAGATTCATTTTTGCTGCTGTTGCCTTTGGGGGTGAGCAGCTGAGACAGGGTCTCACATAGCAGAGCTGGCTTTGAACTTCTGATGCTGGGATTACAGCCGTGGTCCACCATGCCCTGATTCCTATATTTCCCCCCATTTTCTTCCACTTGCATCAGTACCGTCCTGTTACTTCTTTTCTTACCTTTCATTATCTGTGCCTCATGGAGCTGGCAAAAAGCTAAGTTATCAGCATCTCACAGAGCTGCTAAGTCATCAGGAAATGAGTAGATGTTCCGGTCTCCCTGACTTAAAAGAAGCAAGGTTTAGAGTAGATACAGATTTCCTAAATAAGACCAATGAACATTAAACATAATAGGTGGAGAACTGGACTTCCAAATGAAAGCCTCGGGCCAGTGAGATGGCTCAGTGGGCAAGAGGACCTGCGATCAGCCTGGCCATCTGAGTTCAAAGTCATCTAGGTTCTGTCTCTCGACCCCACATGGTGGAAGAAAGAACCAACACTAACAGTTTGTCCTTTGATCCCTACATACACATTGTGGTACTCATGTGCACATACATGTGAACACACACACACACACACACACATACACACAAAATTAATAAATGAATGAAAGAAATCATTAAAAATAACTCTTAATCATTAAAAGATATTACTCAAAAACAAATCAAGGCTTCACATGAGAAGACGTTCACGTTTTATTTGCCCGGCAAGGGATATGTTCCTAGAATAGACATAGAAATTGCAAAATCAGGTAAAAGAAAAATCTAATTAAAAACTGGGCAAAATACGTAAACAGACATTTCATAAATGAGTATATCTAAATGAAAAAGAAACATTAGTCTTCATGGATATAGTGATTAAACTCATACTGAGGAACTACTACACCACAGTCAACAAAATGGCTGAAAGCAAAAAGACAGCCAGTGCCAAGCGTTGGCAAGATCTTGTAACAACTGGAACTCTCGTACATTACCAACAGGGGGGCAAATTATTACAACTGCTTTGGAAAGCCGTTTGCAGTGTCTTCCAGAAAACAATCTGTGTCTACCCTGCGATTCACATTTATGAGACAGATGAGTCCATATGCCTACAGAAGACACAGACAAAAATGTTTATAGAAATTGGCTGGTAACAGCCTAAAAGTGGATCTGTTCAGTACTGCTTCAAGGAGAACAGGTGGCTGTGTTTGTGTGTACTTATATAACAGAAGGCTATCCTCTCCTATTATAATGTAGAATAAAATGAGGCAGGCTTTAAAACTACTTACACTGTTTGGAAATAGGCAAAGAACTATTCTGTAGTGATAGAAGGCAGGATAGTGGCTACCCCGAGGACTTGGGGAGCTGGTTCATGGCTGGCCAGACAGCATACCGCCTTCCAGGGTACTGTAGGTGGGCGGTTGTTAGGTAGTGGCTGGTTGTTCTGTACTCTAACTACACAGTTGAGCTGGTGTGATTTGTCTATAGACCTTAATAATAATAAATTAATATGGGTCAAAGTTCAGGACAAAAAGTTGATGATCCATCTTGCTAGGAAGGGGGTCCAGGATGTCCTGTAAGACTAGAGAGGCAAGGGCACTGTGAGAAGCTTAAACACAGACTCAGAAAACCAAGAGTTCAAGGTTTACATTGACCAGTTACCCAACTAATTCTGGAAAGTAACCTATCCATATATTTAAGTAACCTTGGTTTCCTTACCTATGAAATGGCTGGTAGCTAAGGATACTCTGTGTACCTCAGAGGGCCCTGCCTCTAATGATGTCTTTTCCTCCCAAGGCCCAGATGAAGGCACACATGTCGTGTGCTCTTTCTGCCCCGCCCAATGACACAGGGCCCTTGGAACCAGAGAAGAGAGCTCAGCACTCTGCACAGCCTACTTAGAGGTCCGCCAGGGTTGTGAGTGCTATGCCAGCACTGCGGTAAAGTAAGAAAGTAGGTTTCTGCAGTCCTCAGCCTGCCTCCCCCACCATGGATCAGGAACTTGTTTCAGGTCCTTGCTCCGCTCACCTCCTGTCGTGTCAGGCCAAGCCTGCTCCCAGCAGTACAGTGTAGTGACTGACTAACACAGTAGATGTTAAAAAGCCAGACCCGACACCATCACCAGCTTCTTCCCGTAGCAGTCACCAGCACCTTTGTGAGAAGAAATGAGTTGAAATGTGCAGAGAAGCCTGGGGTACCTCTCTCAAAGCCGGTGCTGACTCCTATACGGCCATTGTTCTCCGAGTAGCTCATCCCACTGAGCCCACTGCAGTGCCATCTGCTTCCGCAGAAACCATAGGAAGTGATTTAACAACAACAGCAACAACAACAAACGTGCTTAGTTGCGTAAAGCAGCAAAGCCGGAAACAACCTTAGAAACGATCTTGTCAAACCGGGTGCGGATCTCTTAAGGTCTGTGAGGGTATTGAATAATACCAGCTGAAAAGCTAGCTTAGGCAGAAATGGCAGCGTATTGAGAGAATCCGGGAGCATGTTCTGCAACAGCAGCAAAACCAGCCCACAGAACAGCAGAACCCGTGCAGCCCTGGTGACTTCGGCCGTTTGCAGAACCTCACCTGGGTGTCACAGTTAACGTGACTCAGCTTTGATGCCTCCTGGGAGTCGGCGCCGTGGGCTTGTTTTCTAATACAGTCATTTTGACCTTAACTGGCCAGCGTAGAGCTCTCGGTTATCCCCCACAAACACCCAGTTTCCCCCACCAAACAGGATAATTTGTTTGTTCCTTTGCAATTTTATACATGCACCTTATACCAGTTTGGTGCTCTCTACCCTTCTCCCATTTCCTCCCTGCACATACTAGTCCTTTCTCCATTGATCTCATTCCCCTCTTTACCAGCTTTGGTTTAGTTTGGTATCCCACGGTCTTTTTCATCTGGACCATGTTTGTGATCCCGAGTTTGGGTCCTGGAGTAAACAGCTGGATATCATGTCTCCCAGGTTCCCAGAATCTGTCAGTTATCAAGAGATCAACACTATGTGGGAGGGCTTCTGTGAGATGCCCCTAGCTCCCCGCAGAGCTGACTGTTAACTGGGGACTCAGGGAGGACCAATAAAACGGCTGCTAAAGGTTCGTGGTTGCCATATCTGTATCCTGCTTGGAAGATGCTGTCTGCAATCGCTCTTCACCTCCTCTGGCTCTTACATTCTGCTGCCCTGTTTCCTCGAGGTTCCCTTGTACAGATGCGGACATGGAGTCCCAGAACCTATGAGACAGCCCCAGTCATCAAATCCTGTGAGTTTCTGTAGCCAAGTGTGTTTTACCTGTTCTTGTTGAAATACACCTCAGGGACCCCAATCTGTTTCTAGTCCCCAGGTAACAATGGAAAATGGATCAGAGACTCATTCTTTCTTCTTCTTCTTCTTCCTCCTCCTCCTCCTCCTCCTCCTCCTCCTCCTCCTCCTCTTCTTCTTCTTCTTCTTCTTCTTCTTCTTCTTCTTCTTCTTCTTCTTCTTCTTTCTTCCTAAGATAGGGTCTCATGTAACCCAGGAATGCCTCGAATTTTCTATATAGGAGAAAATGACCTTGAATTTAGAGTCACCCTCCCCTTATCTCTGAATGACTGGGATTTATAGGCATGGACAACCACCTGAAGTTTATGCAGTACTGGAAACAGAATCCAGAGCTCTGTGTATATATACGATGCAAGCACTCTACTGCCAAGCACTCTACTGCCAAGCTATTTGCAATAGCTAAGGCCCCCCTTGATCACACACTCTCTCCCTTTTAATCCAGTCTCAACAGTGAAGGCAATCTTTCAAAAATGAAAAGAGGGTCATGTTTCTCAATTCACAAACCTTCCCCTCACTCCCTGTTGTATTCAGAATCAACCAGAAGAGACACTGTGGTCCAGGGGACCAGCATGATTCCACATGCTGTCTACACGCTGTGTTTGTTCTCTTACTTGTTTCGCTTCAAGGCAGGCTGGCAACTTCTCTGCCTGAAGATCTTGCCTGCATTTTCTGTGGGGTTGTCTCTCCCCAGAGGGCCTCTCACCATGCAACCTAAAGTAGCCCATCCCTCACTCTGTAAGCCACTCCCCATCACTCCACCAGTCCCCATCACTCCACCAGTCCCCATCACTCCACCAGTCCCCATCACTCCACCAGTCCCCATCACTCCACCAGTCCCCATCACTCCACCAGTCCCCATCACTCCACCACTCCCCATCACTCCACCACTCCCCATCACTCCACCACTCCCCATCACTCCACCACTCCCCATATTCTCATCATCTCATCAGCTCTGATAGATCATTATTGGGTTGCAGAGTCCTGGAGGATGCCACGTTTGCCAGGGTTAGTCACCAGAGACAGGATCTTGCTTTCAGTGGGTTCCCCGGGGGCATGTGTCAACAGACTTCTGGAATGAATGAATGTGACCAGTGCCTGAGAGGTCTGATGGTTCTGGCTTGGGGAATGCAACAAGTATTTGAATGATTTTCTTATAGCCAACCTTCCAGGGTTCCTGAACACAAGTATGGATGTATGGATGTATGGAGGGCTACTCTGTGTATATGTTTTTACTCCTAACGACTAACCTAAGAAGCCTCAGTCCCATTGCACGGATGCAAACACAGAGGCCCAGAATAACTATGGCACTTTCAGTGACTGAATCCTGCTATTTTCTGTTAGCCAAGTGTACTTGATCTGCTCTTGTTGAAACAACCCCACATCTCTTATGTTTGAAAACCAGTGCTGTTAACTACATGTTGATAAATATTTCCATTCATCTACACCTACTCCATTTAACACCAGAGTCTGGATTCTCATTTCCTCCTACAAGAAAGAAATACAGCCCAGATTTTCATTGTAAGACAAGATGTCTCAGTTTCCCACGCAGATTTTTTTTTTTGGCTGACGTTTTCTCTTTTCTTTTCTTTTCTTTTCTTTTCTTTTCTTTTCTTTCTTTTTTGGTACCTACGATTTCTTTAAGTGACAATAGATCTTCGAGTCCCCTTGGTGGCCATCACAGTTTAAACACCATTTTCCTTCTGTTTGATTTATGGTTTGGGTTTTGCTGTAGACTTTGGGAACAGGATTCCTCTTCGGCTGCTGCTTCTCCCTAAATGAACTTTCTGTAAGGTGGTCATTGAATGGTGAAGTATAAATGCCTTGCTCGCCAGTGCCAAGACTCAAGCTTCCTCTTAGAATTTGTGTCTGTTTCTGTTCTTAGTCTAATATTGCTTGTCACTTATTATGCGATTTTCTCTGATTTCATGCAAGGAAATGCTTAGTATATCTTTCAAATAAAACTTTAAAGGCTAAAAAATTTGATTTGGTGGCTGTATAGAGCATAAATGCCTAGAGGCAAAATGTGATTAACTCCACCTGGTTTTCTAATATTTTTTCTCAGAGATCTGTGAGTTTGTTAACAGAGAAATAGAGGAGCTAGAGAGATGGCTGAGCAGTTAAGATCATTTTCTGAATTAGATCCTAGCTCACTCAGGTTACCATCGTAGAATCAGCTAAGCCACAAAGGTGTCTTCCTGCTACTGTGTTCAGTTTTCTTAATAAAACAAGAAAATAATAAATACTAAACATCTATGGGGTACCAGACATTAATAGTAACGGGTCATTTACTAACTCGTAACCAATACTCAAAAAAATCTCAATGAGAAGAGATCCCATGAATTTACCCCCATTTTATAGATGAGAACACTGACGCAGAAAGAAGTCAAGACACCTGAGCTGGGTTGCAGGACAATTATGCACAATAGTACATTTATTTTAGGAGATGACGACAGCATTGGTTTTAATCCAATAAATAGAGCTGAAGGAGGAATAAAGGCTTCTCAGTAGCTCAAGTTCCCAGCAAGAAAAGGAGGAAAAGCTATTCTTAGGGCAGGGTGATGTGAGCGCAGTTGAATGATCTTACGTAAAGAAGCCAGAGCCCAATCTGTGCTGTGAGATGCTAATGTAAATTGTGCTGATTTGGAATATGTGCTTAATTTGAACATTTCGCTTTGTTCTATAATTTTATGAACCTTAAAAATAATAGGGTTCTAGAAAGTTCTACATTTATGCATAGCTGAGCCATCTTACAATAAAAGCAACCTAACCCCGCAGTAAGGATGGTTGTATAAGGGGTCTAGGGACCCTTCAGCTCAGAGACACACTGATGGCTTGGTTGTGATCCACAGCCACAGGTTCTCTAATTTTACCCAAGGAAAGATGCTTGTTCTAAGCATCTAACACGATTGTATTACAAGTTTGGTACAAAGATCCTTAAGAACTACGATGAGTCCATGCTCGTCTGCCTTTGCTCTAGTGTTTAACGACAGCATGCAGCATCCTGCAAAGGTATTTGTAGCTCTAGTCCTGAAGCCATATAGCTCTGTACCATCTCTCCGAGACTTACTTTTCTCATTTAATAAGTTAAAATGCTTACTTTATAGACACTGTGATATGGAGGAGGAGCATTAGGCAAGTCACATTTGATAATCCAATAAGTCACTATTATTGTTGCTGCCGTCATTGCTACAGTGGTTTATCAAAAAAAAAATCAGAAAAATTCTGCTAACTACTGGCTCAGAGTAACTGCCAGCAATATTACATAGAAACTCCAGCTACTCTAATGTTACCTGAGGAATGGTGATCGGTCTAAGTGTCCATCATTATTGCATTACTAACTCTTGGTATAAAGATCTTTGAGAAAAGCAATGAGTCCTTGCTTTCTGCCTTTGCTCTGGTGTTTAAAGACAGTGTGAATCATTCTGCAAAGAAAGGAGAATGTAAAGATATATCAAAAAGTTAACTTCAGCAACCTTAAGCCAAACCCCTGAGAACCTGGTACCCACTGTGCTCTATGTTGCCTGCATAACCACCCCCCAGCCTCCCCCCGCAAACATTATTTTTAATTAGTTAAATATCCATATGCTACTACTGCCTTACCCTGGATTACTCTGACATCTTTGTCACATGATGTCAATCATATTTACCACCAGGAGTGAATTGGGAAGGCATGCATTATATTGCACAGTATTTGATGGAGAGAGGCTTTTAATTTATTTATTTTTAGCATCTTAACTCCCTTCCAAGCCGCCAAGAAGATAATTACACTTCAGACACCACAATATTAATCCCTGGCAGTCTATCATAGAGAGGCAAAATAGCCTTTGTAATGCCGTTTACATAAATTAATGAGTCCCTTCTGGCATGCCATGGGCCTTCAGGACTCCACCACAGATCTCCACCAGTTTGACCTCTGGTGGGAAATGAAGAGGGTGGACTGCTTTCCAGGGTGTCCCACTCCCCTCTCCAGTCACTCTGTCTGTCCCTCGTTTGAGGGGACATGTGCTCTCAGACTCTTTTTTGTCCCTCTCTCCCAATGAAATGTCCTGGATTTCAAGAATTACATTTGAGCAATCTGCTTCAAGGGAAACAAAAACTCTTCCTTTTTAGTTAGCATTAGGAGGAAGCCTTCTGAAAAACTGGCTCTCTGTCATGGTCAATAGGAAACATGAGAAGAACAAAATTCTTACATCATAACACGCAAAGTGTTGAAGACTTGCTACTTATCCTCAATAGAGGGACTAGACCCACAATGACTGATTGTTTAGAATGCACAAGCATGTTAGAATTCCATTCGATTCTCCAGGGAATTAAAACATGCACACATATATTCATACATCCATATATAGGTTCATATATTCATATATAGGTTCATATATATTCACATACACACACATATTCTGTGCCTCTGCTTGTGGGAAGTCATAGTTCTTGGTGATGTCTTTGCTTTCAGTTCTGTCTGGACTCTGCAGGAGTCCTTACCTCATTAGGTTTGGTTGGCATGTCTGTACCCTCTGGGAGGTGTCAAGAGAATGCTAGTGTCTGGATCCCATTCCTCACACCAAGTCCAGGAAGCCGTGCTCTTTAATCTTTCCTAGCTGAGTGGAGCCTCTTTTGTTACTATTCTGTATGCAGTGACAGATGGCTGCATCTTCTCCTCTCTCTGCCCTGACAGAGATCATATGGAGTAAACCAGTGTCTGAAGAATCTGCCATGCTGAAAGTCTTTCTTGGAAAAGATGTCCCACCAGGTGCCCAATGCAGGGTATTGGGGAGGGTCCTGTCCTATAGAAACATGCCAGTTCAGGATCAGGCTCCAGAAAGATAATCAAGAGGCTTTGTAGAAACACATCCTTTATCTCAAAGTTGCTCTGAACAGAGCTCAGAGATAAGGAAGAACTTGAGAAGAGTCTGCACTGTGAGGATGAAGAATGGAGAAGAGCTTTTCAAGGACCCTTCTGTTGGTGTATCTGGGTAGGACAGAAAGACGCATGATCAGACTTCTTCAGGGCTCAGCCTTGAGTGTATTCTGTGTAACCTCTATTAAAAGCAGACACTGGTAGCAGGGGCGACTCATGGGAGAATTATATCTTAACTGTACAAGAAAGCTATTGGATATTGGGATGTTATTGTTAGCATTTTTTATTCCATTTATCTCTTCCTGAGACTTCCAGAAGACCAAAGTCCCTTCTTCAAGGGATATTTATGCACAAATAAGAGGCTCGACTGTAGGCCAGGGAGATGACTTAAATTATTTCCTACAGCTATTCCCTCCATTATGACTTCATTTTAATGACTTACAGTGGAGATAAGTCCTTTTAAATTTAAAAAATATAACACAATGTGAAGTTAAATTAGACAAAGGATTATGAACTAAGGCCTCAAGATTTGTCAGACTCATGCAAGTGCCTGCAGATTAACTAATCCCTCTGCGTTACATTTTTTAAGTCAGAAAGGACCATTTGATGACAATGTGACCAGGGAAATGGATAAGAAAGGTCCTAAAGTCTATGGCATTTGCAAAGTCTTCATAGTCCATCAAAAAAGCTCTACTTTTTTTGACTCAGAATGCTCTAGGGTCATTATGCTCAGTAGGGTTCAAGTTGTCCCAACTGCATGCATTTTAAACCACTCTTTGCATATGTGTGTCATATATGTGTGTTCTGTTTTCTCTCTGTGTCTATATATAGGTGTGTGCACATGTGTGAAGGTACTTGTGTGCCCATATGTGTAAAGGCCAATGGTCAAAATCTTTTCTCTATTGCTATCCATCTCTAATTTTTTTTGTGGGGGGTCAAGGTCTCTTTCTGACCCCGACTGTCATCAGTTCAGCTAGACAAACTCATCAACGGGCATCTGATGTCTTACCATCTCTGTGTCTCTCTCCTTTATCCAGGAGACTCATGAAAAGCCACTGTGCCTGAATTTTTTTACATTGGTTCTGGGAATTCAAACTCAGGTTCAGCAGGCACCTTATTGGTTGGGCCATCTCCTGAGAGCTATTTTAATTACTTACTTACTTCAATTACCTCTCTATTCTCTTCTTCTTTATCTCTCCCCTCTCCCTCCCTCTTCACCTCCACCTTCCACCAACCATGTGTAGCTTGAAATAGTCCTATCTTCCTTATTGTACCAAGAATCCATGCACCATCTGATTTCTCAGTCTCCCTCTATGCCTTTGCCAGCAGGATGGATATTCTTTCTAAGAAACCTTCCTCCTAGCATACTTTGTTGTTAAAGTAGGTACAAAGTTTGAATAGACTTTGTTGGTTTATTTGTTTGTTTTAATAGTACTGGGGATTGGACCCAGGATGTCATGCTTACTAAGAAAACATAACCACTGAGCTACATCCACAACAACCCTCTTATTAATGTTTCAGTTTAGGGAAATATTAAATTATCCACATTGGCCCTGAACTCACAGTCCTCCTGCCTCTGTCTTTCAAACAGATCAGATAATAGACCTCTTTTGTTGGTCCTTGATGGATATATCTATTTCAAAAACATAAAAATATTCTCAAGTGACACTAAGTAGCCTAGTGCTAAAGGTAGGATTTGGAAGTCAAAGAGGGAAATTTTGAGGGTTTTTATTTTAGTTTTTGTTGTTGTTGTTTGGTTTTGTGGGGTTTTTTTGGGGGGTGTATTTGTTTTGTTTTCTGTTTTCCAGAAAAGAGAAAAATTATTCCTCAGTGCATATGTACATTTAAATAGCAAATTGGGAGGGAATCACACACTAAGGTCTTCAGTTTCTCTTTAGATTACAGCTTTGGATGCTCTGCCTTAGCTCTGTTCTGAAATACAAACTTTCCCTAAACAGCCTTTATTGTTCCTTAAAAGTCTCAGAGCAAGGCTGAAACCCCTCAGCTCTGCACAGTTTCCCCCCATTATTCTGCCCTTGACTGCCTGACATTGTGAGCAAGATGCTTACAAATCCACTTCGGGCCAATTCTGAACCATTCCCCAACTTACAAAATAATATTTGTTCCTTAAACTGCATCCCCTTGCTAGATGCTCAAAAAGGTGCTCTCTCCTTGCCCTTCCCCTACTTCCTAGATAATTTTTCACTTACCTTAAGATATGTCAAGGCCCACCTCCTGTTGTAGTTTGAATGTGAAGTGGCCTCTAGAGGCTCATGGGTTTGAACAGTTGGTCTCCAGTTGCTAATGCTGTTTCGGAAAGCTTTAGAAGGTAGAACCCTGCTGAAGTAAGTGGGTCATTGGGGATGCGGCTTGGAGCTTGCAAACTCAGTCCCAGTTCCTGTTTATGAGTACAGGATAAAACCTTAATGGCCAGCCTCCAGCCTCCTGTCCCTATCACTGTGTCTTTTCTGCCATGATGGATTCTATCCCTATGAAACCATAAACCAAAAGGAACCGTTTCCTGTACATTGCTTCTGTCGGGGTTATTTTAACACCACAATGAGAAAGAAGCTAAGACACTTATCTTGGTGAGAAATACTCTACCTGTGATCTTCAATTTCAGGTCTTCCTTGTGTGCTCTGTTGGCTTCTGGGCAATACCACTTAATATTCAATTAAATTGTTAAGATTTTTTTTTTAAATTAGAGTTCTACCTGCTGGATGATGGCTTGGCAATAAAGCATTTGCAACAGAAACACAAGGACACAAATTCCACACGACAGAATACATGCTTTTTTTTTTTTTAAGCTAATACATGGTGGTGTATATGTATAATCCTAGGACTGAGGAGATAAATCTATAGAGTTCCTGGGTCTCAGTGGTCAGCTGGAGTGGTGAGCTCCAGGCTCAGTAAGAGACCCCGAAGCAAAAGATGTTATGGAGAGCTATTGAGAAAGACACGTAATGTTCATCTCTAGACAGACACATAGACACAGACATGAACACACACACACATAGGATAGAGACAGAGGCAGAGATATAGACACACACATTAACATACACAAGGGTCTCACACACACACACAGAAAGAGAGATGGGGAGACAGAGACATGGACACAAGCACGGATACAGACACATGAAAATACACACACAGACAGACGCACATACACAGGGACCTCTTACACACACACACACACACACACACACACACAAACAGATATATACACACATATGCAACACATGAACATATATATAAGGGATGCACACTGAGATGCAAATTAAATTTCTCAAAGAGAAGCAGGTAAGTTTTTAGTCTGTAACTAAAAGCAAAACAGAAAAAAGAAAAAGACAAAACTACACAATTCCTTGGAGTCTGTCAAATCTATAGAGGAATAAGAATATTCTCAAATCTATTAATTAAGTTAGGAAGCCAGGTTTCTTTCTTTCCCTCCCTCCCTCCCTCCCTTCCTTCCTTTCTTTCTTTCTTTCTTTCTTTCTTTCTTTCTTTCTTTCTTTCTTTCTTTCTTTCTTTCTTTCTCTCTCTCTTTCTCTTCCTTCCTCTTTCTCTCTCTCTCTCTCTCTCTCTCTTTCTTAGACATACTATCTTAGAGCAGGCTGTATGACTATAATTTTCTTGACTGATTTACTTCATGGTTTGGGGCCAACCTATCTTTCAAGTACAGAGTTAGGAAAATTTGAAATGTCCATTCCTTTGCCTCTTGGAAACTTTCTAGGTACTACTGTTTTATCTTCTCTGTGTAGAACAGAAAGTCCTGGGATTTGTTTTGCTATAAATGCCACCCTGCTTACGTACAGCATGATATACTAAGTTTGCTCCTGAGCAGCTTCAAAGGGTATTTGCATTTTGAGGCTTTTAAAACTAACTGTGAATTCTAAGAAATTTAAGGCCTCCGAGGGCAACAGGGAAGACTGGAGCTATCGCTGATGGTTGCTAGATACTGTTTGCTCCTTGGTACTCCAGTGCCTTTCAGAATGCCATTCTGTGGGGCCTAAAACACAGCTTAACACTCCACATGCCTGGGTTCCTGTTGGGTAAAGGAAATAATTAGAACACTTTAGAATGTGTGTGCCTTTGCAGGTGGGCATGAGGGACTGCAGCAGCAGTCCAGGATCTTCTCTTTAAGATGTTGGTGAGAGGCCTAGCAAAGTAAGGCGTTGAAATCACACAGTGTGCTCATAAAACACTTGTTCCTAAATTGAATTGACTTCACCTTTGAGAGGAAAAAAATAATTGAGTAGATTTTTTAAACTAAAATGTTTTTTTTATATCTTATATATATTTTGATCATGATTTTTTCCTCATCTCCTCTCAGATCCTTCGTACCCAACTTTATATCCTCTCTCTCTTTCTCTCTCTGTCTCTCTGTCTCTCTGTCTCTGTCTCTGTCTGTCTGTCTGTCTGTCTGTCTCTCTCTCTCTCTCTCTCTCTCTCTCTCTCTCTCTCTCTCTCTCTCACACACACACACACACACACACACACACTCATCCGAATCAAAACAATCAAAAGATTAGTAAAACAAACATAAAAATGCCAAAATGAAAGAGTTCACAAAACCAAAAATGTAAAGTTTGTTTGCCAACTATTTCTGGGTATGGGGCCTGCCCTGGAGTGTGGTTTGATAGACACAGCAACACTTCATTGGAGAAAACCAATTTTCTCTTTGTCAGCCATTTTCTCTATAAGTACAGGGACTAAGGGTTCATTGCCTGGTTGCAAACTTTGTAGAACCTTCTCCCTGAGACTTGTTTGTTCTCTCTCCTTCACGGAGATGCTGTCAGAATAATCTGCAGCTTTCCCAAAGTGTGCTTGTAACTTTATCTTCTCAACAATCTCAGCAGGGACACAACACCATCCTGGGAGAGCCCATCTTTTGCTCTGACCAAAATGCATCTGATGCTTCCCCCTTCTTTCTATCCATGTTCCTGATAGCTGTTCTTAGAAATCTGTTTCATTATGAGAATCCTTCTGTATTTATTTTCCAGCAACAAGATTTTTTTGCATGGCTTATAATGCCCATTTCTGATAGCTGGTTCTTGCTCATAATATCCTATATGTCAGGCATGTCACATGGCTCATCCTTAACTCTCACAGATACTATACAAGAATCATTTGTATGCCATCTCAAAGACTCAAAACAGTACCTCAAGAAGGGGTTCCTTGTCTAATGCCTGTGTTGATGGCGCAGCCAAGGTCCCATCCTTGTAGCTGCAAAGATGCCTCAGGAAAATTTAAGGAAGACATTTTTCCATAGTCACATTCAGGATGTGCTTAGCTTCAAATGGATTAAACTGTGTATCAGTAATACTCAGCTGAGTGGTCTTTCTGAAGTTTGACCCTCAGATCATCCGGATCAGAGGAATCTGGGCCTGTCCCAGGCTCATGGAATTGGAACTTCTACTTTTGAAGCCTTGGAATGGACATTTCGAACAAGTCTTCCTGGCTAACTCTTACATTCCCAGGGAACATAGAACAGTGTTCCTCGGTGTACGGCCGGGAGCCACTACCATCAAATCCTTAGGCAGAGTTCTGGGCTCCATATCAGATAATAGGATCAAAGTCTAAGATCAACTTCTATGTTTAGCGCGCATCTTGTTAAGTACTTGGTGTAACCATTAGCCTGAATTTTACAAAGACACACAGATGAGGGGTCAGTGGGTTCTGGTATGCATCTGGATGTAAAAAGTATTCAGACCCAGTCTCCACTACTAAGCTAATACATAGTTTGAGAATGCAAAGCCAACACATATTTATTGATCAGTGAAACATAGTGTAATCAAATGCTAACCCGTATTGTAGCAGTTAATGCCAGTTCAAATAGATAAGAGAAACATAAAATAGGATTGGGTGGTTTTATGGACCAGTACAAATAGATAAGAGAAACAAGAAATAGAACTCAGCTGTTCTATAAAAATCAAGTGACTTCAAGTATACCAGAAAGGTTGAGTTATTAAGACTTTCCCAAATCCCTGAATTCTTCATGATTGAGATAATTAAACTGCAGTCGAGAACGCTGTCAGAGCTACAAAGTTCCCAGAAGAGGGTGAGCAAGAGTAGACTTAGATGAGTTTGGCTAGTGGTGCACGGTAGAGCCACTACCTGGATGGCTTCATAGCATGCCATCCCTGCAGAACTGATGTCTCAGGCTGTCACATTAGCCAAAAGATTCAGGGCCACCAAGGAATGCTCAGGTTCCCGCTTCCCAAATGTCTGCTGTAGCACACTGCCTTACACTGAATCGGCCGGGGATTCCTACCAACCACACACTCTGCTCTATAGAATCTTCTTGTGATCATTGTTTCTTTTGCTTACCAATTTAGGAGTCAGTATTTACAGATTGCTGCCGTCTAGATAATCGTGGTCTTCTTTTTCTCTTCTGGGACAAGGAGACTAGGGCAGTTGTGATGATTTGAGTAAGAATGGTCCTCATGGACTGATATATTTGAATGCTTAGCCACTAGGGAGTGGCACTGTTTGAGAAGGATTAGGAGTGTGGCTTTGTTGGAGGAAGTTTGTCACCGAAGGTGGAATTTGAGGTTTTAAAAGCACATGCGAGGTCTGTCTCTGTCTTCTATCTGTGTCTCTCTGTCTCCATTTCTGTCTGTCTCTCTCCCCCCTCACTCCCCTGTGGAACAGGAGTCAGCTTTTAGCTGCTTCTCTGGCCTACTGCTACCATGTCTCCTAACATGATGATAATGGACTCAGCATCTGAAACTTTAAGCCAGCCCCAATTAAAAACTTTCTTTCATAAGAGTTGCTTTGGTCATGGTTATCTCTTCACAGCAATAGAACACTGCCTAATTTATCAGTGTCTTACCTGTAAAGGCATTCATTATGTAGACCTATACAAGGTGGTGATACCCACCCTGGCAGGCATCAGAATTCTTATCTTGACTCAAATGGCCACCTTTAAGCTCCTAAATTTTCAACTAAATATTACTATTATTATTATTAGCATTAGCATTATTATTTTGCCCTTAGAGCTTATAAAGTGTCATCTGTGGCTAATCTGCTTTCCACTTGCAAACATTAACTCCCTGGGAAATTCTGCAATTGAATCAGAAGTCCTCCAGGGTGCAGAAGTTATATTTCCTGAAACCATATAGAATCAAAAGGCTTCCCATTGATGCGATTCTGTTTCCTTCCATTCTCAGTTCCTTCCTGCAGAGACCCCAGTGGACCACCCACCCTCCCCACAGCACGTCCATGCTTCACATAGATTATACATTATGTAATAAGTATGGTCCAACTTTATTCTCTCCTTGTTAAATTTCTGTGATTTTATAATATTTGCACATTTACTTACAGTGATCAGCCTGTATCTTTTGTTCTGACTAGTCAAATATATTTACTTTACTAAAACGTCTTTATCCAAATGCCCTACAAAGCTGTCTGGGACACTTAAAACCTATATTCTTTACTTTTCTTGTTGCTATGATAAAACACCTGGCAAGTTCAACTTAAAGAACAAAGGGTTTATGGATTGACAATGCAATTGATATCATAAGCCATTGGTGTTGCCCCATAATTTCCCCATGATTCAGTCACTAGGCTCATTGTTTTCCTGTCCAACCCTGATACTGCACAGTTGCTGAACGGGGAAAAAAAATTCCTGAATATTTGAGTACTGCTCCTGCTCTGAGCTAAAGATTGCTTATCTTTAGAATGAAGGCTTAGGTTTTATTTCCTATGTTTAATATTTATTGGAAAAGACAGGCTTGGCGAGGAGCCAGGACTCTGCCTTTGCCTCTGGAATTGGCTTTTGGGAAAGGCTGTGAAAATCTATTTGCATTGACAGCCAGAAAAGGGCCTCCATGCAGCTCTCTGCCAGATTGCTCTGTCTGCTTCAGCCCATCAGTAACTTCAAGTGTAAGATTACTTATGTCCCCATCACTGAGTCATAAAGATGGGTCATCCCTCCTGAGCTATCGCTCAGTGGTCCATAAGCAGTGTGGTTTCACAGTATGATTTAAAAGGAAGCACGAATCCTTTCAGTAGATGAAGATAGAAGACCTCTCC
Source organism: Mus minutoides (assembly GCA_902729485.2). Taxonomy (NCBI): domain Eukaryota; kingdom Metazoa; phylum Chordata; class Mammalia; order Rodentia; family Muridae; genus Mus; species Mus minutoides. The sequence continues at coordinate 383,595 of LR750025.1, forward strand.
AGGAGAACGTCAGGATGTAAGAAGACAGTGCCATTCTCTCCTGGCCCACCGGTGTGACATTCTTTAGGTCATTTGTAGTTGTAGTAATTGAGCGGTAAGCTAAGCTGTATGTTAGCTGAGTGGTTCTCATTTTTTTTTAAATATAAGCATATTAAATCATTAGGAGAGGTAATAATTTGTTCCGACATGTATTTTTAAAGTTTTGTATGCAATATGATATTTTTAATTTAGGTGCTCAGGGTGACTAGGCCTTGGGAAATAGAGCTGTACCAGAGAGAAATGGACCCTAGCTTCATAGCACAGCCATTATATTTGGTGGACTGTGACAATTGCCATAAATGGGAACATGAGGTAGTGGCAGTGTGACTAAGGGTCCAGGTTTGGGATAGAAAATGCAACCTATTTTTTAACTGTGTGACTTTGAGGAAGATGTTTACTAAGTCTCTGAGCTTCATTCCTTATCTGTAAAATGGGGGCAACAACATTTATTGTACAGAGTACAGGTGATAATAACATACAGCTCATTTCAAAAGGCTGGAAGAGCTGGGTCATCAGATAAGAGCACTTGCTTCTCTTAGGGTTTATGTGTATTCGGTTCCCAGCACTCATGGTAAGTGGCTCTCAATTGCTCACAATTCCAGGGCTTCTTATGCTTTCTTCTGGCCACCATGGAGACCTGAACACAGACGGTATACACTCACTCACGTGCATGCACATAAACTAAATAAATCTTCAAAAGTTTGGGAGATTTTCAAAGGCTACCCAAGAGATTCTAAATGTTTGAACAGACAAATGTGCTTAGCGTGTATGAAATAGTACACAATGTTTACAAGTATCAACACATCCTGTGGTACCCCCATTAATATGTATATTTTTGTCTTATGCATCAGTTTAAAAGGAAATCTAATTGAAATAATGTTTGCTTTGTGATCTATTGAGAAAATTATTTTAAAAATTAATTTATTATTAAATTAAAATTTTAAAATTAAAATTACAACATCTTTGGAATGTCTGATGGGAAGTAGCCACTCAATGTGCAGTATTTCTAGTTAATAGATTAGCATCACTAATAATAAACACAAAAATAATGGCAGGAGGGAGATGTTTAGCTCACTTATTTCCCTTGAGCACTATTTATAGGAAGAGGAGACCGTTTTTCATGTGTTAATTGAAGCTGTTATGTCACGTGGAGCCTTTCCCTTCTCCAGCCAATGACTCAGATCTCACTTCGCACTTGTTACGGGGACTTTTCCTCCTTACGGGCAACCAGCAGCCTCTTGGAAGAGTTGGAATCAATAGCTGCTCACCTCCTCGGGAGCTTGTGGAAAACACATTCTCAGCCACAAACACCAGGGATCTGTGTTTCAGACAGGAAAACCTAGCATCCTGGTGCAAAGACCAGCTGTGGGTGAGAATTAAAACAGGGCTTTGCCCTTGAGAGAGCCCATCCTGAAGTCGTGAGCCTATTAATTAGCGACAGATGCCATAAGCCAGACATATGTCTAGACCTGTCAGGAACCAGATGCATCTGCTAAAAATCTCAAGCTAATTTCCAATACATATCCCTAAAAGATAAAAGTTCTTTTCTTGGGTTAAGAAAACACATAACACACACACACACACACACACACACACACACACACACACTGAGCTAAGCATTTTTCTCATTTTGCATACATGCGTACGTGTGTACAACCACAAACCTCCCTGAGGCATGTACAGCTTCATTACACCTTTCCTAAGAGGACATTAGTGTAAGTCGTCCCCAGCTCCTTCCCTGAAGGAACTGGATGGCAGGGGCTGCTGCTTACCTGAGTGTGCTGAATGAATCTCCCTGACCTGTATTTCCTGAGAAGCTACATACAGCCTCTTGGCAGAAGAAATCATTTTTCCAAGTCTCCATTGGTCGCCTTTAGTATATGAATCTGTAGGGAGAGCCATCCTTCTTAGTTTTAAACATATCTGCTCCATGCCCGAGAATCACGTCTGTGTTCAGTGTTCTTGGGCATTTAGCTCACCCCACTGTGGGTTTTATTACTGTGACTATCTTAAATCCCAGAGTATTCATTTCTATTACATTTATCTTTCTATGTCTTTAACAAAAGGCCTTTAAGCATGAAGGTTTGATATCACTTAAAAGGCTCAGTGTTTTGGTGTGGACACACTTTGCAGAGCTAGATTAAAATACCCCCAATTGTTTTCCACTTCTTCTTTTTTAAAAAAATCAGGGCATAGCACTTAAGGGAGCGAGTGCCTTTAGGTGTCCCATTGAATGGCAATGTACTGACATCTCTAATTCAGAATGACAGATCACCTCACCTAAACTGCCAAGTCGTGCCTGTTAACAGCACGGCCCAAAGCTAATCTGGCCAAGGATGTCGGCTTCCCTGGAATCGTCCTTAACCTTTCAAAGCTGGGGCTAAAGCAAGCATGGGTTTCTTCCATCATTAACCAATTGTATGGCCTCGACCAAGACTTTCAACCATACTGTGCCAGAATTTACAAGATCAATAATAGCAGCCAGAAACATCTACGAAGTGCTTCATGAAATGTCAGGTACTAACATTGCTTCATGTGAACTGGCTCACTACACAACCCTTTTTTAGAGGGCTACTAGATACTAGCACATTTTTTTTCAACTTTTATTAGATATTTTCTTCATTTACATTTCAAGTGTTATCCCGAAAGTTCCCTATACCCTCCCCCCTCCCGGCCCTGCTCCCCTACCCATCTGCTCCCACCCCTTGGCCCCGGCGTTCCCCTGTATTGGGGCATATAAAGTCTGCATAACCAAGGGGCCTCTCTTCCCACTGATGGCCAACTAGGCCATCCTCTTCTATATATGCAGCTAGAGACACATGCCCAGGGGATACTAGTTAGTTCATGGTTATTCTTCCACCTATAGGATTGAAGACCCCTTCAGCTCCTTGGGTACTTTCTCTAGCTCCTTCTTCCTTGGGAACCCTGTGTTCCATCTAATAGCTGACCGTGAGCTTCCACCTCCATGTTTGCCAGGCATTGGTATATTTTCCCCTGAGACAGCTATATCCAGGCCCTTTTAGCACCATCTTGCTGGCATATGCTATAGTGTCTATGTTTGGTGACTGATTGTGGGATGGATCCCTGGCAGCCGCAGTCGTTGGGTCCATTGAAACCTAAGTCGAAGTGTTTACGAGAGACATTGAGAAAGTTACACACGAAACAAGAATTAAGATCCTTCCCCACTGCACAGGTGTAAAACTAGAAGGAAGAAGAACTCATAGTACACAAATCATTTAACATAGAACCCATCAGACTATGATCGTGTAAAATATTTACTAGGGCAATGTGAAAAGTGTCGTTGGAACACGCGGGGGTGTTCACATCATTCCCATTTTACAGATAAAAAAACCTGAGAGGCACAAAAGGAAAGTCACTAGAACAAAGCCCCTCAACAGGAAGTGACAAAGAAAACAGAATCCCAAAGCAATATATCTGAAAACCAAGCCACAGTTGTAAACATGTATTGTCCCCTTATGGTGTTTTGAATGAGAATGTCCCCTAAAGGCCCAAGTATTTGAGCTCAGTCCCCTGTTAGTGGCACTGCTTGGGGAGACGCAGCCTTCCTGGATAACATACTAGGGTGAGGCTTTGAGATTTCATAGACCTACTCTCCTTTCCACTCTCTGCCTCCAGTTTAGAATCAAGAATGTGATTGCTCAATGCCATGCTCCTGCCACCATACCAACCACTTGTTACCACAGCCCCTCTCTGCGATTGACTCTAAACCCTGTGGAACCATAAGCCAAAATAAACTTTCTCATCATATAAACTTTCTATGAAGTTGCTTTTGGCCAGGGTGCTTCATCATAGCAACAGAAAAGCAGCCGATCCGCCTTCGGTCTAGATGATTTCACTGGCCAAGCAGAAGGTCATCCCACGGAAGTGGGTGTGATGAATAGTCTAACCAGAGGCCTGAACTCTGAGAAGCATCCAACTCCGCTTCTCCAGGAGAGAGAACACCTCTCTTGAAAGGAGATAGTTAACTGTGTCTAGAGACTGTTTTTATTATCATAATTGTGGTGTGGTTGCTGTTAGTAAAGGGGACCCATAGGTTATGTCCTATAACAACCCCCCAGACACACATACACACAATAAAGAGTTATACAGCCACAATTTTGAAGCATCCTGTAGCTAGAATGTTCTGCTTGTGTGTCTCCAATGGAGATATTTGGCACTGTTGTATGGCTTAAGTACCTACATGTGTCTATTTGACGGTGATGAATTCCACATTGTTGGGATGTGGCCTACAGTAAAGATAACAGCCTTCCTTCCACATTTCAATCTTTATTGATCAATTTTTAAACAAGACGGGTTGAATGGAAAGATCTCCTAGCTCTACGAATGATCATGTTTCACCAAGAAAACTCAGCGGCCGTTCAAAGAGAAAAGCAAAGGAATGCCTGGCTCTATGTCACCGTGTCACCGTGATCTGAGAGGCTTAACCAGATAGCCTTGCTCCAAAACATCTGGCTCATTTGGTTTGGCATTGCCTTGGAGGCTCTAGTATGAACTCAGAGTTGGACATCATTAACTGTACTGGATTGAGATGTTCAGTTGGGTAGAATGTAGTTGGAGCAGTGATTTTTGTGGTGGGTTAGACATTAAAAACTAAATGTAAAGGATAGAGGGCTTTAAAATGATGGCAACAGCCCTCCAATAATACACTTACACAAGCCTGTCACGAGGGAACAGAAGAGCCACACTTTACACTTCCCCAAATCACATTTTACAAAGGGCTTGACCTGTAAACCACCCAATATCAATAAACGAGGAATAAATATTACAGATTAAAGGGGATTAAGGAGACCTTCTGACTGAATGCACCATGTGGTAAGGGACATTAATGGGATAATCTTTAAACACTAAGTGTAGTTTGTAGAGCTCTGTATTAGTTTGTTCCTTGTTGCTGGTGTAAAATACCCTGTTGAGAAGGAATTTAAAGTGGGGGTGTGGGTTGTGGCTCAAGTCCATCACAGTGAGAAAGTCCAGGCTGTGGGAACTTGAAGCAGCTGCTGACTTTGCATCTGCAGCCAGCCAATCAGGTTTCCACACTGTAGATTAGTCTCCCCAGGGAAGTCAGGCAGAAGAACGATTTACACGCACAGTGGTAATTTATCTAGTGGGAAGCTTCATGTCAGAAAATTGATGAGATTTGGGTGACAAGTGTGGTAATTTGAGTCATTTTGGGATAGAACAGAGAGGTCTGGGTAAAGAGAAGGCAAACACAGCCCACAGAGAAAACAGTAAGACCTGGGAACAGGAAATCAATGCAAGAGTGCGGCTCTGCTGGCGTTTCATTTTCTGATCAATCTCTGACTCAAATCCCCCTAAGTTTTTTTATTTTTTATTTTTATTTTTCTTGAGGAAGGGAAGCTCTGTTCCTTCCTTGTTCTCTCAGGCAGACTCTTTCTATATTCAGCCTGTACTTGTGCTCTATTTCCATGCAAGTAGCACTGCGATGCTTGGGCTAAACATACATCTAGTTAGAGGAGGATATGAACCCATGTATCAGCCAATGGCTGCAACAAGCTATCTCACCAGCTTTCAGATGTCTCTGGCCCTATCCAGCTCTCAAAATCACACACACACACACACACACACACACACACACACACTCATGCACTCACGCACACACATCTGATAGTCCTCAAACTCATCTGAGAACTGCAGGCTCCGTCAAGATGAGATAAACTTTACCAACTTCTCAGAAAAAATGCTGATTGACTAGAGCCAAGTGTTCCCATAGACAGAAACCCATAGGCTACTGTATTGAAGAGGTACAGTTTGAATTCCTTATTTGTGAGAGAGTGGGGTGGCTCCTTTCAAACCCTTTATATTCAAAGGGTTAGCTAAAGTAGTATTTTGTCAGAAAAGTCTTGTACCTTGTGTAGCTCTTAAGACCCAAGAGTGGAATAGACAGAGGGAGAACTGTGTTAAACTGCATCCTTCCTGATTCAGGGCGTGTGGATAGATAAACAGGTCTCCCGGAGGAGGAACAAAACCCAGTCTATGACCACCTCATTTACATCTTCCTATGAATGCTGCTTCTCCTGTGGGACCTGCTTGCCTCTACTCACTGCTTGTACTAAGCCAAAATATACGTTATAACCAACACAAGGTCCAGAATTCTCTTGGGCCATATTAGACTATGTAGTTAAAAAAAATCAAATACTTTCCCCAATATTCTGTGTGTGTGCCTGAAGAGCCCTAGGTTGATGTTGGAAGTCAACAATGGCTCCTCTTCATATTTACTGAGGCAGGGGCTCACAACAAAACCCCCGGACCTCATAAGGTCAGTCTCTTAACCCACTTCCCTGAGGATCTGTCTCCAGCTTCTGAGGATGAAATTACAGGTGGGGCCCCACTCCCATCTGCCATTTACCTGGGTTCGGGAGATCTGAACTCCAGAACTCTTGCTGGAGTGACAAGCAATTTAACCACAAAATCATCTCACCAACCTATAAATTAAATCTTGACCTCCTAAGTTGTTTTCTTCCTAAACATGGCAGTACGTTAACTCTACTTCTGTCTTCTCTATAAAATCCTATTCATTTGGAAAAAGGAACCTCTTATCTGTCATGGTGATGCCATTACGGGAGATACTAGTCATCTGTGTTTATACCTGTGGATTATCTTCTGTTTTACAGGCCACTTTTCCATCCTATCTGACCCTTTAGCAGGTATTATTTGCACAGTTTCAACATGAGATCTAATCAGACCTTAAGAGCCTTTGTCTTAACAGCAGGGTAGGAAAACAATGCCTCCATTCAATTGTCCTTCCAGTACTTTGTTATCAGTTGGGCTCTGTCTTAGGGTTTCCATTGCTGGGAAAAGATACCATGACCAATGTAACTCTTATAATTGCAAACATTTAGTTGGGGCTGGCTTATAGTTTCAGAGGTTCAGTCCATTATCATCATGGCAGGAAGCATGGCAGCATCCAGGCAGACCTGGTGCTAGAAGAGCTGAGATTTCTGTATCATGATCTGAAAGCAATCAGAAGGAGACTCTCTTTTCTTCAAGCAGCCAGGAAGAGGCTCTCTTCTGCACTGCATGGAGCTTGAGCACTAGGAGACTTCAGAGCCCACCTACACAGTGACACACTTTCTCCAACAAGGCTTCACCTATTCCATCAAGGCCACACCTCCTAATAGTGCCACTTCACATGAGCCAAGTATTTTCAAACTACCACAGCCTTGGACAACTAAATGTTTTTTTTTTCTTACTCAAGAATAACAAAGTAGAAAATATTTGTGCCAAGCTACTAATATTTCGAAAAGAATTTGTGATCTTATTGGACAAGCTGCTCAAAGAACAACAGTCATTTTGTATGCCATTTAAATGGCCTTGGAAAGGTTTGTATTTGAAAGAGAAGGCAGTGAAGAGCTAAGTCCTAATTGGGTCAACCCACCTAGTATTTCATACCGTTTCCACAACCTCATTGTGAATTTTAGAGAGCTACGATGGGATATCAAAGCAATAATAGTCTTTATTTTGTTCTTAGCAAAATTAGTATTTTTCATGATACTGTGCCAGCTGGTTTTAAAACCATAGTGATTATACGATTTTTTCTGAGTCAGCTCACTTCCAGATGGATGTTGGGTTGAAAATCTTTGAAGATTGTCAAAGCATTCAGGTGTGTGGCTATTGGGAAAGGATGTCCTTGTCTAAATTTACCCAAACAGATATCCATCACTGTAACCTGCACTGATGGTCCACAGTCTGCATCCTTTCCCCTTGGCTTGGAGAGCTTACACTTCCTATGATGCCGCAGACTCTCTTAGCCCCCCCCCCCCCCATGTCTGCGTGGCACGGATTCTCTGGAGCAAGGTGGGCAAGGATTTCGGCGAGTGACAAACAGACCCACACAAGAGAGTATGAATCTGAGTGTAATTGTAAGGTCAAGCATCAAACTTATTTTATACAGTGGTTAAAAAGAAACCAGGCGAGGTTCATCCACCAAGTTACAATGACACAATACAATAGGAATGAATACATCAAAAGGACTTACAGGAACCAGGCAATATTTACAGTAAATAATAAACAGCTCTGCCTAGGATCAGCTAATGACAAGTAAAGATTTCACACCCTAGTCACAATTTGTGCTACTCCTTTGAGCCTTGTGAGAGCTAGCACCAGGGGGTTCTGCTCTAGTAGACTTTCTCATGAATAATGTATTACCACAATCCCCTTATCTCCTAGGCCCAGGTAGATTCTTACATATGAAGGTAACTTGGTTGTGCTGATAAGAATCTGTGGGGAATCTCCATGTGTCAGAAGAATTCACCAACTTGCTTCTAAGATGCAATGTAGTCTGCCATACCTGGCTGTAGAAGTTTCTAAGTATATACTTTGTTAAGCTTGCCCTGAGATTTCTAACTCTTATGTAGTAAAATACTGTAAGAAACTATGTAAGACCCTCCACGATATTGCAGGGACAAATCTGGGGCTTTCTGGCTATGGGAATGCTAAGGTTCCAGGAGGATGGGTTCCTTTTGATACTCTTTGCCTCAGGACTGCTTCCAGGTTTTCAGGCCTGCCAAGCAAGTCACTACTGGAGTGGATGTAGCACTATGAACATTCTTCTCCATCTTCCTTGTGCTGGTCACAGCTTTCCTTGGATCTCCTCTTCTTCCTGTATTGGTGCAACTCTTAAAACAGTTCATAAAGTGCTTTGTAACTCTTGGTGGTACAGACCTCTGCATCAGAGTTCACTTAGGTACTCTCAAGGCCTTTGCCTGGACTGCCATATAGCCAGTCTAGGCTGCTGCTCCATATAAAATGGTAACAGCTGGACTTCTGTCTTCGTGGTCTCTGCCCTCTTCAGGAAACAAGGTATGGGTACTGTATTTCTTCTCAGCTCAGATGGATTCCAGAATCCTACCCCTCCCTTTCCCCTCTAGAAGTTTTAATTAAGATATAATAGTCTCAAACCCTGGCTATCTAAACATTTTTCAAAATCTATGGGTTTTGGTTTTGGGTTTTTTTGTTTTGTTTTGTTTTGTTTTGTTTTGTTTTGTTTTTTGTAGTAACAACTGGCCTCACCGAACATACACTCAAATACTTCAATATCAGCAGCTAGATCACAGTTTTTTTAACTGAAGAAAAAATAATTGCCTCCCTTTCTTTTCTGCTTCTACCACTGAGGAAGTAGACAGCCGACATTTAGCTGCCTGCATAAGGGTTTAATGAAAGACTCCACCATCCCTCTAAAACCATAACCAATATTCAAAGAAGAAGAAGAAGAAGAAAAAGTCCCCCAGTAAATGTGTCTCTGTTATCAAAGGTTTGCAGGCTGGATGCCTCCTTGTCTGGATAAAGTTCTCTGTCAATCACAGACCAGGAAGGCAGTTGAAATGCTGCTGGAAAGTAAAAGATAAAATCATCCAAGCGCACGTGTTTCTTGCTGCATGAAGCAGAGGAAGCTCTGTGCTGCGGCTCATTCTGCTGAAATGCTCTTCTTTCAACAGCATCTCCAACAGCCAGCCTTTTCACTGAGCTGACTGTAGGCAGACGCTGCCCAGAACCCAGTGCCGAAAACGCACACAAATTATGATTGTATTTGTGTTACTCCTGTAAAAATGTTTACAGCTAGCTAAAGAGGTGATGGTCACCCTCAGCCTGTCAGCCACCTTTGCCTTTTAAGACAAGTGTCAGTGCCATAATGTATGTAGCCACTCAGCAAACTCACTGTTCATTCCTTGCTCTCGGGGACCTTAGAATACTGTAATAGTCCTAAACTAGTGACGATGAATCTCTTCCTCTCTACAGAGCCATGCACTTATGAAATGGTGCATTAGCTTCCTCCCCACCCTCGTGGTCAGATAATTTGGGTAGAAAAATGTCTAAAGTTAAATGTAAAGATTAACTTCAGTGGAAGATAAGTGCTCAGCTCCTGAACACTTCTTTACCTGAAAAGTGATAGCCACACTTTGCCTACACATACAGAGAGTTGGGAACATTTGTGAGATAGCCAGCACATATGAGATAGCTTACATATGAGCAGTATATGAGGCACTACATACTACCCTACTCTTATGCTGATCTTGTCAAATATCATGAGTGAGAGTAAATGCTTAAAACATGACTGCCATGAAATTCCATCTTTTGGGCGTGGCGTGGCTATTGCCTCCTGGAACTCACAACAACTGCAGTTACCCAGACAAGATCAAGCCAGTCCAAGTTCCCACATAGACAGGAGTAGAAGTTGGGGAGGAGCTGCGCTCTAGACCCCACCCTTTACGGGAGACTCGCTCCAGGCAGCTGGTACCTGCTAAGGGAGAGAAAATCATTCTTCTTTGGGGATGTGGCCTTTGGAAGGTTTCCCATGAGTCAGTGGATTGCTCCATACCCACGCACTTGTGGGCAACACTGATTATACTTAGTATATTGTCAAAGAAAAAGACAACATGAATTGGGAGGGGGAATGTATTGGGTGATATGATGAGAAGTGTGAAGGAGGGAAAGGGAGAATAGATATGATCATATTATATTGTATACATATATGTAATGCTAAAACATTTTATAATTTGTAACACAGGTATGAATGCCCTTCCTTGCTATTAAGGAAGAAATTAATTTTGTGTAAAATGCCTTTTTTCAAAGGTGTCTGATCTTTGTCTCTTTAAAGTGCCTTTGTGAAATAATTCTTTGGTTTGGTGGTTTTGTTTTTCAGTTCCTTGAGCTCTTCCTCACAGGTTGAACTGCAAAAGCACTTTTGACCTTCCTGGAATGCAATTTCATGCATTTCAAGTTCATATAAGCTCAGAGTGTACTTCTGGCTTGAAACAGCAAACTTATTCCTATCTCGAGAGAGGCTATGCCAGTGCCTGGAAAATACAGAAGTGGATGCTCACAGTCATATATAGGATGGAACACAGGGCCCCAATGGAGGAGCTAGAGAAAGTACCCAAGGAGCTGAAGGGGTCTACAACCCTATAAGTGGCACAACAATATGAACTAACCAGTACCCACAGTGCCCGTGTCTCTAGATGCATATGTAGCAGAAGATGGCCTAGTCAGCTATCATTGGGAAGAGAGGCCCCTTGGTCTTGAAAACTTTACATCCCCAGTACAGGGGAACGCCAGGGCCAGGAAGTGGGAGTGGGTGGGTAGGGGAGTAGGGCAGGGGGAATGTATAAGGTATTTTCAGGATAGCATTTGAAATGTTAATAAAGAAAATATCTAATAAAAAAGAAAAGAAAGTATTTGTGATTTAGTCACCATTATTTTGCTGTGAAGAGACACTATGATCATGGCAACTTTTACAAAAGAAGGCATTGAATTGGGGACTTGCCTACAGTAGCAGAGGTTTAGTCTACTGTCATCGTGGTAGAGACCCTGGTGCTAGAGCATAGCTGATCTACAGGTGGAGAGGGAGAAAGAACGTGGCCTAGCATGGGCTTTTGAAACCTCTAATCCCACTCTCAGCGACACTGCTTTTAAGAAGGCCACACCCACTCCACCAATCCCACACCTCCTAATCCTTCTCAAACAGTGCTGCACCCTGATGACTAAGCATTGAAATATAACAGCCTCCGGGGCCATTCTTATTCAAACCACCACAGTTGGATTTGTCACTAATGCAGTCTCTCTGAAATGGCGGAAACAAAATGAAAAGGCCATCTGCAGTATTAGATATAGGACAAGGAATCATGAACCAATCAGGAATCCTTGTTACTCTACATGAAGGGTCAGCAAAAGCCAGACAGGTCAGCTGAGGAGATGGCTCAGTGGGTAGGAGTGCTTGATATTCAAGTGTGAGGAGCCAAGTTCAAATCCCCAGAATTTCTGAAAGGAAACTGGATCATGTGGTCATGTGTGGGTCTGGAACCACAGCTCTTGGGTTACTGAGTGGAGACAAGAGGAACACTGGGGCTTGATATACATATATATATATATATATATATATATATATATATATATATATATGATATATCTTGCCAGCATATCTATGGCCTCTACAAGTGCATGTAGGTGCATGTGCACATATGTATGTTCTCTCTCTCTCTCTCTCTCTCTCTCTCTCTCTGAACCATATAGGTACAAATTTCAGATTTAGTGGGTCACATGTCTTCATTCTGTGCTGTTCTTCAAAGTCCCAATATGTAACAAATAAAAGTGAATATGGTCCAATAAAACTATATTTGCATAAACAGGCAGAAAAATTAGAATTGACTGTGGTTTGCTAACCTGCTTCCCAGGAAACAGAAATGGAGTAAAAACACATCCCTACATACCCTGTACTCATTCATACTCCTGAACTCCAGAGGATGGGGGATATTTGTGATCTCCCAAAGACAAAAAAATCAGGTGGCAAAAATCATATTTGGCAATTCAGGGGCTCAAAATGCTGACTACCTGTCATCTTGGAGAGTAGGTATGACTCAAATATGCCTGTCCCTGTGAGATAGAGCAGAAAGTATTAACCAAGGAGAAAGTAACTAAAGAGACACATGGTGCAGCAGACTCGTAAGTGAACCAAGAGGATCTCTGGGACAGAGCCTTCGGAGGATGCTTGATACACTAATTCAAATAAGTTGGAACCTGGAGGGACAAGATGTTGGTGTTAATGAGACAAAAGGTTGATATCTTCAACAGGAATAGAAAGGACTTTAGATATTCTAGGAGTGAAGACAGGTGTGATTGTTTAATGAGACAGCTGGCAAGGCATACCCACCTGAGTGCACGAAATAGCGCTTTTGATACAGCAAATCCAAATTCCTTTGGGTGAGGATATTTAACAGGAAGGCAGGATTGCTGGCCTAGCCCTTCTTCAGTCCTGGGCACTGGGAACAAAAACTCAGGCCCTCTGCATGGTGCTGGTGCTGGCCCAGCTGCTGCTGGTGCTGCTGCTGCTGCTGTTGATGGTGATGGCGATGGTGATGGTGTTGGTGATATAAGGACATAAAACTCTTTTTAATTAAAACAGTGATTTCCTTAAAACTACTTTGTGCAGTATGTTCAGGTGTGTGTGCGTGTGTGTGTGTGTGTGTGTGTGTGTGTGTGTGTGTGTGTGTGTGTGTATGTAAGCCATCTGTCACTACCCATTTTGTTTTTGAAACAGGGACTTTCACTAAGACTTCATGCTCATCAATTAGCATAGACTGGCTGGCCAACAAGCCCCAGAGAGCCTCCTGCCTTTGTCTCTCCAGCACTGGGATTACAAGTATACCCCACAATGCCTGACATTCTTTATGTAGGTTTTGAGGATTTGAGCTTACAGGGCAAGCACTGAGCCCTCGCCCAGGCCCAGTGTGAAGCTGTGGAACACCCGCTCATCCTCAGAGAGGGCTGGCAGGGGTTAGAAGTTCCTCCTATTTCTGGAAACTGAAAAATTGGAATTCTCTGTGTGTACTTTGGAAGTGCCCAACAAATGGGCTAAGCAGCCAGACTCTGTAGTTGAAAATATGAGCTGCATCATTTTCCTTAGCCTAACTAGGGATTTCAGCCACTGTCTTGGTTAGGGTTACTATTGGCTTAATGAAATACCATGACCAAAAAGCAAGTTGAGAAGGAAACCGTTTATTTGGCTTACACTTCCATATTCCTATCCCTTATTGAAGGAAGTCAGGGCCTGAACCTGAAGGCAGAAGTTGATACAGAGGCCATGGACAGGTGCTGCTAACTATCTTGCTCTCCATGGCTTGTTCAGCCTTTCCTATGGCATCCAGGACCACCAGCCTGGGACTGGCCCCACAATGGATTGGCCCCCACCCCATTATCACTCATTGAGAAAATGCCGTATACCTGGATCTCCTGGAGACATTTTCTCAACTGAGGCTCCTTCCTCTCTGATGACTCTAGCCTGTATCAAGGTGACACAGCTCAGCCACCATTAAGACATAGCCCATTAAGCAGCCTTTGATAAAGAGACACTGGTCTGTACTAAGATTAGCAGAGGAACCCTGCACATCTGGGTGGGTTCCTTCTGTAGACAGGACCACCAGGTCTCTCCAGTGAGCTGAAGGACATAGTTCAGGGATCCCTGGCTGAAAAGATTAGTCAGCTGGGAATCACAGAGCCACTGCGCCAAGACATTTCTGAGGCTGCAGCATAATGAATAGCAAACCCCGGGTTTCAGTGTCCTGATTTGAACAATGCATTAGTTACATAATAATTCTAATTACAGTGGTCACTAACTATGAGTTGCTGGTTCCTCCAGCTTCCTTGCCTCCCTCCACACAGATTTTTGCCACACAAAGAGAAATAATTCTCCATGCAATTGTTATTAAAAAATTGTCTTACTTGGCTGGCAAGGGTCTGAGCCCTAAATTAAATATATGAAAGAAACATGAAACACATATGTATACCACATGCATATTGAGGGAGAAACATAACTCCATTGACCTAATACCATGTTAAGTTGTTTCTTGTATGAACTGCCCATGTAAAACTCTCACTTATATCATTTAAATATGTATGTGAGGTTTTGGTCATTTAATGATGTTTATAACCCTTAGATTCTACTGGCAAGGGACTGTAAGCTAGTTCAACTCCTATGAAGATCAGCATGGAGGTTTTCAAGGAGATAAAATTACATCTACAATGGGAGCCAGCTATCTCACACCCGAAGGACAACCTTAGCTCTCTTCCCTTTCATAGACGAAGCTGCTTCCTGATGTCCCAAATACTTCTCTTAGGACTCCGTGAGAGAGAGTCCCTTGTGAGCGACCAACAAAAGTGACTCAGGGAGTACATGTTATGTGAGTTCTTTTGTGATTGGGTTACTTCACTCAGGATGATACCCTCCAGATCCATCCATTTGCCTAGGAATTTCATATATTCATTGTTTTTAATAGCTGTGCAGTACTCCATTGTGTAAATGCACCACATTTTCTGTATCCATTCCTCTGTTGAGGGACATCTGGGCTCTTTCCAGCTTCTGGCTATTATGAATAAGGCTGCTATGAACATAGTGGAACATGTGTCCTTCTTACCAGATGGTACATCTTCTGGATATATGCCCAGGAGAGGTATTGCCAGATCTTCTGGTAGTACTATGTCCAATTTTCTGAGGAACCGCCAGACTGATTTCCAGAGTGGTTGAACAAGCTTGCAGTCCCACCAACAAGATACAATTTACTAAACACACGAAACTCAAGAAGAATGAAGATCAAAATGTGGACACTTTGCCCCTTCCTAGAATTAAGAAAAAAGCACACATTGAAGGAGTTACAGAGATCATGTATAGAGCTGAACCAAAAGGATGGACCAACCAGTGACTGCAGCAGCCAGGGATCCATCCCATAATCAGCCACCAAACATAGACACGATTGCATATGCCAGCAAGATAGTGCTGAAAGGGCCTTGATATAGCTGTCTCGTGGGAGGCTATACCAATGCCTGGCAAACATGGATGTGGATGCTCACAATCAGCTATTAGATAAAACTCAGGACTCACAAGGAAGGAGCAAGAGAAAGTACCCAAGGAGCTGAAGGGGTCTTCAATCCTATAGGTAGAAGAATAACATAAACTAACTAGTACCCCCAGAGCTCATGTCTCTAGCTGCATATATAGAAGAAGATGGCCTAGTTGGCCAGCATTGGGAAGAGAGGCCCATTGGTCATGCAGACTTTATATGCCCCAGTATAGGGGAACGCCAGGGCCAAGATGTGGGAGTGGGTGGGTAGGGGAGCAGGGCGGGGGATGGGGGAGGATATAGGGGACTTTTGGGATAACATTTGAAATGTAAATGAAGAAAATATCTAATAAAAATGGGAATGTCAAAAAAAAGTGACTCAGGACAAAAACTGTTCATCCTTTTGAATGAGCTGTAAGCAAAGAGATGCAGGCTGTGTTAGACCCTGTTTCCCTCTGCCATTGGTGAGTTAGCCTGGGACCTGGGTTCTCTGTGATGAATTTCCAGTCTGTAGCTAAGGCTGCCCCCCCTTAGAGCAAGCATTCAATTCCTACCCCCTTTCCTCTCCAGTTTCTTTAACTGTCTCAGGAGTTCACTGTAAGTAGAAATGAGTTGAATATGTGAAATATGAAAGGGGGGATTAGAGAGGACAGAACCATACTCAAGCTTGAGCTGCATGTATTTACTGGCCTATAAATTCCCAATTAAAAATTTGGTCACTGTAGACCATGGTGTTCCAAAGTTATGCTCAGTGTTAGCTGTGGCCATAGTTGGTTTTGTCAGTCCGACTCAGCTTTTGGTGGTGTTGACTGTCACGTTTTCAGTTTGGAAAGGCTTTTGTTTAGGTACCTTGTGTCCTGGGGGTGGGGGCAGGGGGTCGAGGCAATCATTTTTATTTTGAATTTCAAGAAAGTCAAATGAGAGAAATTTGCATGCGGTTTTAGCATTCAAGCCCACCCTGTTTGATGGCTTCTGATCGGGAAGAATAAACACCCTGAGCGAAGTAGAGAAGAAGAAATGGGAGGAGGGGCAGGGCTGATGGGAAAGCTCAGGAAGCAGGAAAACAGCCCTGTTAGATTTCAAAAGCTGCTCAAGCCGGCCTCTTTAAGGAACACCGAGGCCACTTCAATTTCATGGCCAGAAAGAAGTAAGAGGATTCGACACTGCCTCCGCAAACCTTGCTTTGATCGTAAGCCAAGTAGAAAAATGAACGGATTAGACTTCAAATTGCCCATCTTCAAAAGGACGTGATAGGGAACGTATTTAGAATTTAGCCTTTTAATTTCACATAACACTTCCTAAACATGTGCTCATCAGTTATTTAAAAAGACCAATGAGAAAGCAGGCCTTACCTCCACCCTGAGAATCTGGAACAACGTCTTCATTGAATTCCATTTCTGCTTTTTTTAAGTAACTGTGTGTGTGTGTGTGTGTGTGTGTGTGTGTGTGTGTGTGTGTGTGTGTGTGTGTTTGTGTATGTGTGTGTGTGTGTGTGTGTGTGTGTTGTTCATGAATGTGTTTCATTCATAGAGGGTGTCAGATCTCCTAGAGCTGGAGTTACAGTTGGTTGTGGGTAGCCTATTGTAGGTGCTGGGAACCCAAGTGCCAAGTCCTCTCTAGGAGCTCCTTAACAACTGAGCCATCTGTCCAGTCCCCCTTTCCCTCCCTTCTAAGCGTGTCATCATATGGTGTTCCTGGGAGATGCATTTCCCAGAATGAGCCTGCAAGCTGGAAAGCATCAGCAGGCCCTTGACCTGCAGTTTGGAAAGCAAATGAAGTCTATTCCCGGGAGCTTCTTGCCATGAAAATAAATGTAAGACTCATGCAGGCGGCAGCGAGTCCTGGTAGCAGGGACTGGTAGCGAGTCCCTGCTTCATAGCAGTGCGATTGTCTAACTAGGAATTGGGAGTGTAAGGCTTAGAACCCCTCAGAAATGAAGAGGAGGAAAGAGACCGGCAGAAAAAAAAAAACAAAAAAACAAAAAAACAAAAAAAAAAAACAGGAAGCACAAAATCTGTATTTTATTCTTAGTTTTAATGATTGAGCCTTTTTTTTCTTTCTTTTTTTATTTTATAAGATATTTTATTTATATTTCAAATGTTATCCCCTTTCCTGGTCTCCCTCCGAAAACCTCCTTCCCTTGTCCCCTCCCCTCTGCCCCTGCTCACCAATCCACCCACTCCCACTTCCTGGCCCTGGCATAGAGCCTTCACATGACCAAGGGCCTCTCATCCCATTGATGACTGACAAGGCCATCCTCTGTTGCATATTTAGCTGGAGCTATGAGTCCCATCATGTGTTTTCTTTGATTGGTGGTTTAGCCCCAGGGAGCTCTGGGGGTACTGGTTAGTTCATATTGTTCCTCCCATGGAACTGTAAAACCCGTTCAGCTCCTTTGGTCCTTTCTCTAGCTCCTTCAGGGAGACCCTGTGCTCAGTCCAATGGATGGCTGTGAGCATCCACTTCTGTATTTGTCAGGCAGAGCCTCTCAGGAGACAGCTATATCAGGCTCCTGTCAGCAAGCACTTGATGACATCCACAATAGTGTCAGGGTTTGGTGACTGTATATGGGATGGATCCCCAGGTGAGTCAGTCTCTGGATGGTCATAACTTCAGTCTCTACTCCACACTTTGTTTCTGTAACTCCTTCCATGGGTATTTTGTTCCCCCTTCTAGGAAGGATAGAAGTATCCACACTTTGGTCTTCCTTCTTGAGTTTCATGTGGTTTGTGAATTGTATCTTAGATAGTCCGAGCTTCTGGGCTACCTGCCTCTTAACATAATATAAATGCCATTTCAGTTTCATGGAAAAATCAGTTGGAAAACACCATTTAAAAAAAGACAATCAAGTTAATATGAATATATAAGTTTTTTGATCATGTTGCCCTCCTGCTTAGAGTCACAATCTCATTTGCCTGCATTAAATTAAATACATATTCATTATACCATCTACTCTCTGCACTCTCTCTTAACACTGCCCCTGAAAGACACACACCCATCATGATGCAGTCGCCTGACAAGTGATTCTGAGTTTTTGAAAAGCTCTAAGGAAGTAGAAATTAAACCTAGGCAGAGGAAGGGGTGAGATTAAGAATGTGTCAGATTCAATCACACCTTCTCTATAGCATCTTTATACAGAGGGTCTTAATCCATTTGGCTAGTGCATGTAGAGGATCTGACTTGATTAACCAATACTCCAAAAGGTGGTGTGTGGGTCAGAAAAAGCTATTCTTCCAACATCAATGCATTCATTGTTCTACCAAGTGATCTCTCTTTGGAGTCCAAACATCCTATACGGCATATGGTCAATAGTCCCTATGAAACGAACAAGACATAAAAGGACCATGAAAGGACTTCCTGCTCCTGAAGTCCAAGGTAATGAGGGAACCTTTGTTCTCACTAACTAACCTTCAGTGAGAACACAGTGAACGGAATTCCAAACCTGAGTGGTGTTGGAGAAGGGCCGCTCAGGTGTAAAAGCTAAGCTGGGTTTAGGGAAACACTTCAAAGTTACCTAAAACAAAATGGCATGTCCAGGAGAAGAGTGAACAGGGGCAGAAGAGAGCCTGGAGAGAGAACAACCTTCCTTTGGGATCTTTAAGTGAAGTTTGCCTAGAATCTAGGAAACAGGATGGGGCAGCAGTGGGGTCTGAGGTTGGTAGTTAACTGGCAAACTTTTTCTGAATGGCTTTGAATGCTCAGCTGCACTTCATGGCAAAAAACCATTAACAGATTTTTATAACGTGGGACTTTCTGTCTGAAGGTCCTCTCTAGCAGTGATTTTTTCCAGGTTGCTTTTCAAATGTCCCATTAGTGAGCATGCCCAGAACAGTCATAGGGTCAGCTTCAGGGAGCTCAGAAATCAGTGGCAACCTGAAGAAGTAGGAGGGGTTGCTGGCTGAAGAACAGTGAACTCAGAGAATCCAGGGGTTGTTGAGTGCCTAATGTCAGCGAGGGAGAGGAAGGCACAGGACATTTAGCTTCTGGTTTGAGCAACTGGGAAGATGGGGGGGCATGTTTGTAGAAACATTGTAGAGCAATTTATAACTTGGTTTTAGGTACTTTGTGGGCTATTTCACAGCATCTACCCAGGGCACAATGGAATATGGGATATCACCTTGGGTATCATGCCTGAGACATCATGTACCATATTGTCTGAGACAGGGTTTACACTGGCCTTGAACTTGCCAGGAAATCTAGGCTGGCCGGCCAGTGAGGCCGAGGAATCCTCCTGCCTCTGCCATCTCAACTCTGGTGTAACAAATACACCTCACCATGATTTGTGTTTTATATCATGGTTTGGGATCGAAGTCAGGCTTTCACTCAGCAAGCACCTTACTGATACTTGTGAAGCTTTTCAGAAAAGCAAGAAATGCCTGTGGTCAACTGGGTGTGCTAGCTGGTTTTGTATGCCAACTTGACACAAGCTAGAGTCATCAGAAAGGAAGGAGCCTCAGTTGAGGAGATGCCTCCATGAGATCCAGCTGTAAGCCATTTTCTCAATTAGTGTTCAACGGTAGAGGGTGACCTACCTGGGCTGGTGATCCTGGGTTCTATAAAGGAGTAGGCTGAGGAAGCTATGTGAGGCAAACAAGCACCCTTCCATGGCCACCGCATCAGCTCCAGCCTTCAGGTTTCTGCCCCGATGTTTCTGTCCTGACTTCCTCAAATAATAAACAGCAATGTGGAAGTGTAAGCCAAATAAACCTTTTTCTTCCCCAACTTGCTTTTTGGTCATGGTATTTTGTTGCAGCAACAGAAACCCTAACTAAGACGTGTGGGCACTACATTTTAAAGCACATAACCGCAAATAAAATCAGGGTAGTACATTTATAGCTAATTTTATATGATGCATATAAACATTTCTCTTTATAGTCTTAAATGTTTTTATTTGCTCTTGATCGTCGCTAATGTTTATGGACAGGGGCACTTGTAGATAAAGACAGAGACATGGACAAAAATTGAAGGGAATATAGGCATAGTGATATTTATCCAGCTACAACTAATAGGCCAAACATAGACATAGAAATAAAACATTTTCTATCTTATAATATGAGATTAATAATAACAGCTCACATACTTACACTGTGCTCACACTTCAAATGCCTTAATTATATTGATTTACATCATACTCAGGACACCTGTGAGAGATGTTCCCAATTATAAATAAGAGAATGGAGTTATCAGTGTGTCAGGGTAGAAAGAGACCAGGATTTGAAGTAGGTTATATAGTACCAAACACTGTGCTTCTAAACACATTTGTGTGGTGTCTCATGTTGCCTATACAACACTTGAGTATAAAATCCAATCCCATCTTCAATTACATGAGCACAGTTAGATCCTACATCTGACCAGGTTGATGCTCACCACAGATGATTTTGTGCAACAATGATCAGAGAAGAGAAAGAATAGATGCCTCAGGAAAGGACAGAGCTGTCATTGACTCTTGAGAAACGTCCCAAGTGAAGTGACCATCAATACTATGATCCAGTATGTGCTGACTAAAAGTGGGAAGCCAGAGATTTACTTTGTTTGGAGTAGATGACCATGAGCACAGGTCCAGGGTTCTGATTCACAGAAGTCATCGCTCACATCTGTTCTGAGACACCTGCCCGTCTCCTCATCCTGTACGGGACTACATCCCTGTTACTCCTGTGCTCTCAGGCATGCCTTCGACAAAGAAAGAGTTCTGGTTAGCCTTTTATTGCTATGATAAGAACCATGACCAATAGCAACTTAGGGAGGAACGGGTTTGTTTGGCTTATACACTCTGGGGTATAGTCCATCGTGGAAAGTCAGGGCAGGCACTCAAGGCACAAAGGCAGGAACTGAAACAGGGACTGTGGATGGATGCTGCTTACTAACTTGCTCCCANAGTTTACCTGAAGTTAACAAAAAAACTAACTAGTGTACTCAGGGTGATCTCAGAGCTCAAAGATATTTACAAGTAGATGACAACTTGGTACACTCAAGAACCACATACCTGAGGCTGGCTGGATCAGACCAGTGTGAATCACCATTATAATTTGGCTTAATGGGATGGGAGAATCTTACCCAGAGAGTATCCTGTCACTGTGTGGAGTCTGAACCAACGAGGGCCCCTAGGCACACAATATCATCTGCAGATCTCTGTATTCATTCCATTACCTGACTCTTGATACTCCTTATTAGGTAGCTATGAACTAGGTTCTAAGCAAACAGGCTCAAGCAAGGAGGGGATATGATAAGCTGTATAGACTGTATTCCATTGGCTGAAATCCTATTACTAATATGCGCATCAGTTAACAAGATTGGCTGAACTGACTTCTTGGTGGGAGATTCAAATTTCTTTGCTCTCATCCTGGTGATAAAACCTTCTAGAGAAATGATCAAGATCAGCTAAAAGACTGATACTATAACCATGAGAAGAAAAATATTTGTATATATCTTCATCCCTGGTTCATAAAGCCCTAGAGTCCTTAATGTAGGGAGATTGCATATATCTTTTGGTGTGCTAATGAGAAAGGTGAGTTTCCTGTCAAGGCAACCTGTGATTAGAAGTTGGGTAAATTCCCAGAGGAAGAGGCAGGTAAAGTAGAGTTCATCTCCAGTAGCCAATCAAGTAGTGAACTGTGACTATGTAAGGAGACCTCCATGTAAAACCAAAAGGTCAGAGTTCAGGAAGCTTCCTGTGGAGATGCTGGGAGGGTGGTGTGACCAGGAGTGTGGAAGCTGCTCATGGCTCCCCCACACACTCGCTGTGTGTTATCCACCATGTGACTGTAGCTAAGTTGGCTCCGTTGTAATGAATGGGTTAAATGTAACTCTGGCGGAGGAAATCAACTGTTGGTAACTGTTAGGTCAGAAACACATAATCTTTATCTTGCGATTGGCATTTAAACTGGGCACAGTCTTAGAGAACCCTCACCTGACACTGCCTCCAGGTACATGATACTGTAAATTGTACAGCACCCAGTGGTGTCCGGAGAATTGAAGAATTTGTGGGGAAGACCCACAGTTAATGATCAGAAGTAAAGCAGCTGAGAGAAGAGAGTAGCAAGTGGGTTTTCCTATACTTTCCAGCCACAAACACTACACTTGGCTTAGCCGGGTTGAAAACCTAGACTTTAGCTAGGCCTCTGTGCATGACACCACTCTCCACGTCATACTTATAAGAAGGAATGAAGCTTTTTTTTCTTACACTAATACACTGGCCACTGGGGGGGGGGGTTACATTTTTTTCATATTTTCCTAAGAGTTGCAGAAGTTATAATTTTTTATTCTAATTCTTTAAAAAAGATCATTACTTTCATACTAACTTTTATTATTTTGATTAATGAGGGATTCCCTAAGTTGTAAATGTTTGATCTCATCTCTGTTCAAAAGACCATGGTCACTCCTGTACATTATTCTGGTTTGGGATTTGTGGAAATCTGGTTGCATATTATGTTTTGTTTTTTGTTTCTGTTTTTTTCTGTTTGTTTGTTTGTTTGTTTTCCTGGTTTTGAACATGGGACAGCTCAGTAGAAATGGAGACTCTCTGGCCAAAACAACCTGCAGCTGAACCCTCATATGGCAATTCTGTGTAGCCCCACTGGGAAGAGCAGACCAGAATGGCACACAGCCTGGGTAAAGTTTTGTGCTGAGAGAAGTTCATGGGCAAACAAAGTGGTGTGAAAAAGTGAGGCTTCTTTTACAGTTTGGAACTAGGGTTTTTATTTATCATGTTTCTCCTGGGTCCTTGTGAAAGGGACTTAGAAACCCTTTCCAAAGTCTTCATTTTCACAAAGCAGACCTGGGACGTGGAGTCTGCCCATTTCTTTTATCGACGAAGAAAACTTCTGACTTCCCTGTAGAGCCCAAATGAAGTGATGTGTGTTGTTGACATGAGCACAGACCCTGTTTCCTCAGTTCCATAGAAATGGCAGAGAAGCCTCACGTCCCCAGGTGAGGCTCAGAGAAGTGGCAAAGCCTTCCCCTGGTCCATGTACAAGTGCTGGCAGATGTCTGACCTTTAGCTAAGACTAGTATACTGAAAGTAAGCTGTGGACCACAGCTTCCTCCTTGGGATCGTGAAACTGCTCCCCTACAAAGACCTCCCACTGATGTTAGCTAATAATCTCCTCTTCATGCTGTACATAATAACCATTTTGTGTTTCTGGGTTGTATAGTAAGGACCCTCCATCAGAGCCAGCAGGACATGCCCAGTCCCGGCTTTTCTGTTTATGTAGCTGTCATTTCTTGAGTGTCTCATATTTCTTGATCCCCATGTCACCTCAGTTAAGTTTCTGGAGCTAGCTGTGTAGGACACAGCAACCCATCTGTCCGTAATGATCCTGTATTTCTGTAACATCTGGTCCAAAGATAAGGCAATGCATGTATTAGTAATAAGGGGCTGGACAAAGAGATTTTGATGGGTTAAATCCAGACATAAGAACCACTACACGCAGGTATGCAGATTAGGAACCCCCTTCCCAAAAGTCTTGACAGAAGGGCCCCCTGAGAGATACGTCAAAGACAGTATCACCCTGATGATGGGATTTGCCTGTGACAGTCCATGTTATTTATGGAAAGGTGATATATACTTTCCTTCTTTGATAGCTTCCAGGTTACATCTTACAGATGAAAGTCTTATGATTTTTGAGATGCCCAGTTTCTTATTAAGATAATTTAAACCTACAAGAACACTAAGTGTAAAACACTGGAAACTATCTAAGGAATATGGTGTGGTTTCACAGACGATAAAGGCTCCCTCCCCTGAACTCCCCATACAGCCGTCACACAAGTACAGCACTGGCTCTTTAGGGTGAAGAGAAAAATCCGCTTATTCATTTTGTCTTGGGATCTCCAGGCTCCTTTACATGTTACTGTCAGGTTTTATGCAGTATAACTAGCTTGAGTTTGCTAGCTACCTAATTGTACAGTTACCTGGCTTGCAGTGGGTTTCTTTTGTCTAGACAAAAGCCTAAACTCTAGCAGCGATAACTCCAACTCTTTCTCTCTCTCTTTCTCTCTCTCTCTCTCTCTCCTTCTCTCCCTCTCTCTCTCTCTCTCTCTCTCTCTCTCTCTCTCTCTCTCTCTCTCTCTCTCTCTCTCTCTCAGAGAGAGAGAGAGAGAGAGAGAGAGAGAGAGAGAGAGAGAGAGAGAGAGAGAGAGAGAGAGAGCCTCTCTCAAATGTTTTTAAGGAGTTAGGGAGAGAACCATCAGAAGTTAGGTCTGGTCCACTGTCTGATTATAAATTAAAGCTAGTGTAACTATGTGAGGTTTTTCCATAGTGTTTTCTAAAATCCTCTCAGATTCTGTGCCAGCCACCAGGCAGAATGAATGTCTTGAGCACTTTCTCAGTTTGTTGATTTAGGAATTAGTAGTTGCTGATATTTTTATCAGAAGCACACCATCCACCATTCTGTCACACTAACAAGAACTTTGCTCATTCCTCAGAAAGGGTAATAGTCCCTTTATGCAAACTTGGACAGATCTGATGGTCTACTTTTAAGATCAGGGCCACCTTTGCTTTTTCGACTCCATTAACTATAGAGTGGGTGAGCGTTGCTTTGCCCAGAGTGTATTTACAAAGACGGCTGGTGTTATGTTGGCCCAGCTGTGATAGATGTCATATGTATGAGACACTGTTCAGCTTCACTGAAACTATCCACTAGACTCCAATTACACTTCTCCTCTTGTCCCCACTGCCTTTTTCCTACTCACTTTCTGTCTTGACTTGTGTTACCCTATCATGTGTTCATAGGCATGTTTGAATACCCTTTAAATAGGAGGCACAAACTGGATCAATACTGATTGCAGATATGTAGTAAGAAACTTAAATAAGACTTGCTGCCTGTCAAAGTTTGGAGGAGAGGGACCATGAAGCCCCACCCCTAGCTGAGGAGCTATTGGCAATCGCTGACTGATGGGGGAAGGAATGTCTAAGAGGCTACCCATACTCTAGTAGATGGCCCCAAACCCATGAACCTACAGGAAGCTCTAAGTGCACTCAGTAAGTTCTTTATCTGGGGCTAGAGAGATGGCTCAGTGGTTTAGAGCACTGGCAACTCTTGAAAAAGGAACCAAGTTTAGTTCCTAGCACCCATATGGTGCCTGACAAGCACTTGTAACTCCAGTTTTGGGGATCTGACACACTATTCAGGCCTCTGAAGACACCAGGCACATACCTCATGCATCATGATAATGAATATAAAGGCTCATAAACATATACTATAAATAAGTCTTTTAAAATGGACACATGAAGTTGGGAGGAACAAATAGGGATGGATGTGGGACAAATTGGAGAGGAAGGAACTGGGGGTGCATTTGATCAAAATATTACAGATGTATAAAATTCTTAGACTATAAAAAAAAAATAGAAAGTGAAAATCTGTGTCCGGACCTGTCAAGAGACAAGCTAAGCCCCTAGGCTGCACTAAGAAAAGCCAAATCCACCAAAAAGTCGGAAACTTAAAATCCTACATTCTCTAAGGACATGTGATCAAATGAGCAGAAGAGGAGACCATTTGGTGGAGAGGAAGGCACTGTCAAGAAAGGAGGAGAGGGCTGAGCCAAGCACTGTGGGAAGGATGAAAAAGAACACAGTCTAAGGGGTGTATGTGAATACCGCAGTGAAGCCCATTACGCTGCATGCTAACTTATAAAAAGGAGAACCCTCCAGGGGCTGAAGACATGGGTCAGTGCTCATATAGCTCAGATAGAGGGCTCCAGTTTGGTTCCTACTGCCCATTTCAGGTGGCTCGCCAGCTGTAACACCAGCGCCAAGTGATGCAATGCCCTCTTCTGGCACCTACCCACAACCTTCCTCCACTTTCCACATGACTTTTTAAAATAGCTGTTATGTGTGTTGCCAATGATAAACCACAAGCTTTAATGCCAAAATTCATTTTGGAAAAATTGTATCCACCGGATTTTCTTGGCTGTCATTTTTAAATCGTATGATTCATTCATCATTTTGTAAGGCCATATGACTTAGGGAAGTTCTTTTACATGACAGTAACCACTATTTTGTAAAGTCTTGCAGGGATTAAAACTCTGCTTAAAGTACAAGATTAGATCCATGAGCCTTAACATAGTTAAAGTGTTGTTTGGTTGTGGCTTCAGAGTCTGAGCTGCAACAATCTCCTGAAGTGACTACTTGTCAAGCAGTGTAATACCAAGGAAAAACAGACAAATTCCTGAGAGGCTATTCACACAATGTACGCTTTCCCCACTGCGGACTTCTACACATTATTGAGTCACAGAAGTGTAGCGCACTGGAAGTAGGTGGGAAATTAAAAGCGAGATGATTTGCAGACCTGCAAAACAATGACAATCTTCTGACCATATCTTGTCTTTCAGAAAAACAGAAATTTCCCCTCATCAGGTTATGATATACAAAAGGCCTATCATACTGTTGCTTTGCAATGCAGATATAAGTAAAGATTTTTCCAACTTCTCTCTTATGTCTGGTATGATCGGTATTAAGAGTGAAAATCCAACACTAAAAAAACAAAACCTCACTCTTTTGGCTCTCTTGCAATTTCTGGAAGTTCAGTGTCCGAAGACCAAAATCTGCAGACTGCCATGATGTAACAGCATAGAGGCTACAGGGAGATGTTACAGCCAAGTCTGAGGGCTTCCACAGTGAAGAAAAACCATCAGATGGAGAACCACAACATTTCACTGTGTGCTTGGCTGCCACTGGGCATCAACACAGTAATAGATTTGCTGTGCTGGAGGTGGAAGACCCCTCCGGCTGGTCTTACTATGCAATCGTTTTGTCTACTGGGCACATTGATGGCCTTGCTGTGTTGTGTCTTCCTCCAGCCAAATTGTCTTGTATCCCATTTATTGCCTCAAAATACGAATATTTATAACATCACTAATGGAAACATCCTCATGCTTGGCTAGATCTCACTCAAACCCCCAACCCCACCCCAACCCACTGCAAGTTCCTGAGAACATATAGAGGGCCTTCCAAGCACACAGCAGATGTTTCTTATCAACACCGTAGGTATAAATCACTATATGGCCCAAGGAAAACCCTGGCTCCTAAGCACTGAACTGAATCTCTAAGTATGGGTATCAGGAGCTCCTTTTGTGGCCCCGTTTTCTAGGCTGGGCCCTGTACTCTGTAAGAGTAAACACTAGCTCAAAAGCAATGGAGAAGCAAGGATACATTTGTTTCTCTCTGCTCAAAAGTGGATGAGAGTGGATGTGTGTGTCTAGCTTCTTGGGTTCCCGCTTTGACCTTCCCCACAATGATGGACTGTAATTTGGAGTTATGCTCTAAATAAACCACTTATTTCTCTGTTTGCCTAGCTTTTTATTGGGATATTGTATCACAGCAACAGAAGTGACATAGGACACTTACGTTAGAAGCTGAGGCCAGACAACCATGGTATAGAACAATCTATTGAGGATCAATAGACAGCAAGTTGACTAGGATATTTCAACATGGAGAACACACATAGGACTATTTGCCCAGAGCCCTTGGCCCAGTTCTTTTGACTCTTTTCCTCTAACATGAACACTTAAGTTTGGCAGCTCAAACAGATAAGCATTGTATTAAAAAATAATAGTAATGTAAAAAAAGAATATTCAATGAGGAACAAACCTTACCCTCTTTTGGTCAGTTGCTTCTTCTTAGGCTTTGGTGAGGAGATGGGGAGGTAGAACCTCTCAACTGGTAAAAGAAGTGAGCCAAAGATAGGACTCAAGAATTTGGCCCTAAAACACATACTAAATGAAAAACTGAGTTCTTNCAAGTCCAGAGCTTTGACTAGGCACTCTGTGTTGTTGGGATGGGATGACATATTGGCATACAAGAGAGTAGTCAGACATGGGAGTTAAGCATGAGAAGAGCTATAGTGGGTTCAGCCAGGGGTGGTGCTGAGTTTGGAAGGACCAGGGGCATGTACATAAAAGGCTATGATAAAAATCTTCTGGATGCCAGAGAGACAGAAAGCTCTTCCCTGACACCAGGGATCTGTTCTAAAAGACGGCAGGATTCAAGGGTTCCAAACTCCACCTCATCCTTTTTCCTGTGGTCACAGTGTTAGCCCTGGGGCCATTTTATAGCCATCCTTCTTTTACTTATACTAACAACATTTCTTCCCATCAGTCTAGTAGTCTAATTATTCACATAGTTCAAAAGCACCTCTGAAGCCAGGGCCCCAGGGACTTTGACTGGACTTAACTTACCGAATGAGCTGGGACTATAAATTTGTAAAATGATGCAAGTGAGGAGAGAAAGGTTCAATTCAGCATCCACTAGGCCAACTTGAGGTTAAAATTCTATGAACCTGTGGGTGGAAAGATGGTTCAATAAGTAAGGTTCCAATTAAAAGCAGGGACAACGTTAGCATGCAGTTGTAATACCAGGGCTTGGGGTGGGCAGGAACAAGTGAATTCTGGAGGTTATAGCCCAGGCAGCCTCACTGGAATGATGACCTCTGGTTCACTGGGAGACTGTACCTCAAAAACCAAGGTGCAAAAAGATTGAGAACAAAACTGGGCAACAAGTCCTTGCCCCGACTTGTGCACAAGACATAGGAATATTTCTACCACACGTACACACATACACCTCTATGAACTTTGTAGAATCCATTGTTCATGCATTTCGACAAAATACTATTGACTGTTGGAATTTAAAAATCGGGATTTTTTTTAATTGTAGGAATTATTCTGTTAAGACCTATTTCACCAGTCAAAATGTACAGTGCTTAATATATGCTGGTTTTCTACTTGTACGTTCTTTAAGACTAAGAAGAACTCTATAGATAGTGTTATTTGCACACACACACACACACACACACACACACACACACACACACACACGTATAGTTCTCTGAATTTCCTTTTAATTCCTTTTTTGACCCCTCTGGGTGTTCTCTTATTTGTGTAAGTGTTGGTTTCTAAGGTTAAATTTTTAGACAATCACATGTCAGAGCAAAATAACACCCATCGGTGTAGCCTCCTAAAACCTAAGACAAGACCGTGCCTTGTACTAAGTGAGGTGTTTTCCAGTAGAATTAAAACTGTGTATTGAATTAAACATTTTAAATCATTGCTTTGTATCATAGAGTCTTGGCTATACTGCGGGGGGAAAATAAAGCTTAATCTTAGTGGTTTGATGCTATAAATATTGGTTGTTTTGTTTTGTTTTGTTTTGTTTTTAATGCCAAAACAAAGTTGGCTGTAGGTCATATGAAGAAATCTCCTCTTCCTCATGGCTACCCAGGCGAAGGAAGCTTATGTTTCTGGCCAATGTGTCTTCTGTTTTCACTTTCTGCTCTCAACAACCTACCAAGGTTTACCTGCTTTTGTCACATGACACCATATAAGACCCATGACCAATGGATTTCTTTCTCTGTTTTGATCAGGAAAAATTCGAGGGACTGTTCCGGACCTATGATGAATGTGTGACATTCCAGCTGTTTAAGAGCTTCCGACGGGTCCGAATAAATTTCAGCCACCCCAAATCTGCAGCCCGTGCCCGGATAGAGCTTCATGAGACCCAGTTCAGAGGAAAGAAGCTAAAACTCTACTTTGCCCAGGTAACTCTTTACCCTTCTGTTCTGGCCCAGCAGTTTGGAGGACGTGTTGCTTTTGCAGAAGAATCAGATTCGATTTCCAGCATGCGCATGGTGGTTCACAAACATCTGGTGCCCTCCTCTGACTCTTTAGGGTAACACACACACACACACACACACACACACACACACACAGTGCATACACATAAGTGAGGGCAATACATTCATGCACGTAAAAATTAAATTTAGAAGTATAAAAAGTCATTGTTAATTGGAAAATAAGTAAATAAAATTAAAATGTAAATGAGAACCTCGAGCAATGGTTATGCAGTTAAGAAAGCTGGCTGCTCTTCTAGAGGACATGAGTTCAAGTCCTAGCACTCATACGGTGTCTCATAATTGTCTGTAACCCCTGTTCCAGGGGAACCAATGCCCTCTTCTAGCCTCCTACACACCCACAAATAGGTTTGCTGATACAGTAAGTTCACTAAGAAATTAATTTAGTGGTTGTCTAAGACCTGCCCAGGATAAGCCAGTCAACATTCTAGCATGGAGAGAAAAGGGGGACCGTGAGCCCAGAATTCCAACTGAGGGACTTTCAACAGTTGATGGATGCTAGGGGAGGGGGATGTTTCCTTGCTGGTGTGGTCTCTGGTAGGTTGAGTATGGTCCAGGGGATGGTCCCACACTCATGCTTATATGGACAGCACTAACTGGACTCGGCGAATATGAAAACATAAAGAACATGAGGAAGGGAGAGGAATGGAAGCAAATCTGATCAAAATACATTTATACATGTATGGAATCCTCCCAGCTAATGTTTTTTAAAATAAGGAAAGAAATAGACACCGATGGTGAGTCCCAGATTGAGCAGTATCTGTGTCCTAGGACAGAGGCTCTAAGCATGCCAAGCTAAGCTCTAACTAGGACAAGTCACAGAACCTCACTGGGACCCAGAGGCCTCATCTGTAAGATGGCAATGGTGACATTATCAACCCCTGTAACTGCCCTGATGGTGGCATGGAAAGCTGTGTGCAGCTGTGCCTAGACTTTTGGTAAAGGGGCAATAAATTCCAGCCCGGAACTGCAACAGAACTCATCTCACCACAGCGGACTCCTAACCTTCCCGACAGGGTCGTGATTAAAATTTAAATGATAAGCTTAATGCTATACTAAATACATTCCTGATAAAGAGTTATAAATCCATGAAAATTAATTGTATGTTTTGCAAAGCCAGATGCTCACTATTCTGAACAGGGATGCGTAGTTCTTAGGGATGTTCATGAAGCCACAGCACTAGTTGTCAGTGTCCATTCTCCATCAAGGCCTTATCCATCACTAGGCAACAGTCACCTCTCAAGTATGGCTTCAGCTGCAGACTCCTGCTAAAATCCGACAGCTCTTACAAATTCATGCAGCTAGGACAATCTTAGATCATCATTTATTAAAACCTGCATCAGAACTAGTTGTGTCAGCTGCAGACTCCTGCTAAAATCCGACATCTCTTACAAATTCATGCAGCTAGGACAATCTTAGATCATCATTTATTAAGACCTGCATCAGGACCAGTTGGCTTGAGGCAGGAGACCTTGCATTCAAGGCCAGCCTGAGCTATACATTAAGACCCTGTCTCAAAAAGACCGTGTGTGTGTGTGTGTGTGTGTGTGTGTGTGTGTGTGTGTGTGTGTGTGTGTAATATATTATATATTATGTATTATATGTGTATCTATATATGCAAATAGATGATACATAGGTATATAGATGTATGATACATACATATGTGATAGGCACATACATAGATACATACATAGCTATATAGATACGAGAGAGAGAGAGAGAGAGAGAGAGAGAGAGAGAATCCATCACCAAATATTGGGCCTTTCAAATGCAATGGAAGCTAGACACAAAAGCTCACCTGTTCTATGGTTCCATTCTCATAAAAGAGTTAGATAAGTTCAGAGAAGTAGACACAGCTTGACAACCATCAGGGGTAGTAGAAAACTACATTAGTAGTCATTATTTAAGGGATGCATAGTTGGGGCCTGGAGAGATGATGGCTCAGCAGTTAAGGGCACTGACTGCTCTTTCAAAGGTCCCGAGTTCAAATCCCAGCAACCACATGGTGGTTCAAAACCATCTGTAATGAGATCTGACGCCCTCTTCTGGAGTATCTGGAGACAGCTACAGTGTGCTCACATATAATAAATAAATAAATAAATAAATATTTTTAAAAGGGTAGGGGAGTGCATAGTTATGCTTAGAGCAATAAATAGGAAGGGTTAGGGCAGTTGTTCAGTTGTTCTCAACCTTCTTAATGCTGCAACCCTTTAATACAACTACTCACGAAGTGGTGACCCCCCCCAACCACAAGAACCTATTTGTTGCTACATTATAACTGTAATTGTGCTAGTATTATGAATTATGATGTGATTGAGCGTGTTTTCTGATGGTCTTAGGTAGCACTCTGGCTTACTCACTATCTAGTCTAACCTTATTGGTGAGATCAAGGATTTGGGTTTTTTTTTTTTTTTTTTTTTTTTAAGGAGCACTGGTACCTAAGGAAGAACATCAGAAGGTGTCCACTAGCTTCCACATGTGCACACTCATAAGTGCACACTATGTAGTGAGGGGCTCAGCAACACGATTTAGAAGCCCTCTTGCTGACCTTGGTGCTCACTAAAAGATGGAAACTGCTGTTTTTAGGATTAAGTAAACAATGAGTTCAGTACACCATGTACTGTAAGGAGTGAGTGCCGCTGCAGTCTGGCCCTCAGTGAAGCCCTGCCCAACTGCAAGTGTGGACAATCACATGCCTCCTTATCTTGTTTGAAAGGTCCAGACCCCAGAGACAGATGGAGACAAACTACATTTGGCACCCCCACAGCCTGCCAAACAGTTCCTCATCTCACCCCCTTCATCTCCTCCTGTTGGCTGGAAGCCTATCAGCGACGCCACGCCAGTCCTCAACTATGACCTCCTTTATGCTGTGGCCAAACTAGGACCAGGTAAGCGCTTGTTTCTCCTTCAAACTAACCATGTGTCAGCAACCCAGAACTGCCAAGTAAAATTAACAAGCCTGGATGCATAGGTTTTCCCCGTCACACCTGCATTTCAATGGATTCCTTGCTCCCTGTGGACAATGGGAAGGAGGGATGATGGATGAGAATGCAGTGCTCAGCTCTGCACCTTCTGCAGAGCAGCTTGGGAGCCTCTGCTAATTCTGGGTTGCAGTGCAGGACTTAAATGCGGACACAGCTATCCAGTGTTGTATCCTGAGATAGGCAGAGGAAGATGCTCTCTCTGCTGACAAGAGGCTACCTTGCTTTCTTGACAGTTATATTACTGCCACGGATATAAGTATGCATCCTGGTGTCCTCTAATATGTGACATCCTTCTTATGAAAATGAAGACTTCCAAGTTCTACAAGAAGTCAATTAAATTGTGTGTGTGTGTGTGTGTGTGTGTGTGTGTGTGTGTGAGTGTGTATATGCATATATGTATACAGTCACATTGTTCCAGTGTTGATATACTGCAGCTTAATTGTTCATTCCAGTTACAGGCATTTACTGCCATATCTTTCTGCTCTTCTGTGAATGGGTGTTTAGATTTTTTTTCCCAAATTTTTGGATCATAATCAAAGCTACAGTTAGCATCCTATTTGGATGTCTTTACGTGCTTCTCTAGTGTTATTACAGATTTTATACCAAGCAGTGATACCATCTCTGATTTTAGCTGATGAAGCTCCTTTGTACCTCAAATTACATTTCCTTGTCTTCTACAAAGAGAGGAGATGATTGGAATGGAATGGGCAAAAACTGAGCACTGTAGAAAGGAAGGATGAATACTGGCCCGGAAGTCAGTTCTTTGAGCTAGTGGTTCTTATAGAGTAACTCAGGACTTAAGAAAACAACCCCAATAGCCTGACTCCACCCTAAGAGAGGTAAAGTTCAGAAACCTCCACTGACTCTAACCTACAGGTGAGTTTAAGAACTGCCGGTACCCTAGATGCTAAATTCTAAGAATAATGAGCTTATAATACAACCTTTCCAGTATGTATTACACAGCCAGGGAAGTGTTTTATTGAGAGTCACCCACCCTAGAAACCTGATTCTCATCTGCACTCTATGTTGTCAACCATGGGAAATGGAGTGAGCTATGGCTCTGGTTTGCTTGGCAGTGATGGAAAGATTCCTGGGGAATGGGACTTCTGTGTTAAAACCAGGCAATTCCTAAGGAGAAATGGTCACCCTACTGTGTTTGATGAAGATGGAGTCTGATTTGATTAATTATTATTCTCTCTGGGGGAATGGCTGCCTGTTCAATGTGGAGCCTGCCTCAGAAGAAAGCTTCTCCTAGTGGACGCCCCCCAAGCCATTTGGCTTCTGGGGCCCTAAAAGTGGTCATGGTTTTACCCTCAGAGAGCTACTGTGAGAAGCAGTAGATGTGCAGGATAGGTTGGTGAGGGAGGTGATGGCATTGATGAACACCTTGTTCACTTTCTGGAGTCTCTCCATTCAAGGAGGGCCATGACTGTGGAGGGCAGTAGCATGGTGCCATGTACAAAGACAGGTTTTCTCAAGTCAAGCGTTGGAAGGTCATTACCCATCACAAAGGCAGGAACCCTCCAAAGCCAAGAGGATCCTGTGGGCTGCCAGCTTAACTCAGCTACGAACCGGTACACACCAATGGGCATGTTGGATTGTTGTTATCAGCACATAGATTGTAGATATCAGCACATAGAACTTCCTTTAGAATCACCAAGAGCCTGGCTGTCTGAGTTGCATTTTACAGGACTGGAGACTGGGGTCCCAGGGTACGAACATCAAATACTAAGAACACTGCTAGGTAATTACCAGACTTTGCTCATCATCCTCCACTGTAAGCATGTGTGTGTGTGTGTGTGTGTGTGTGTGTGTGTGTGTGTGTGTGTGTATGCATGTACTTACATGTGCATGTATGTATATCTGAATGTAGGCTAGAGGTCAAACTCTAGTACCACTCTTCAGGCGTCATATACCTTTTCTGCTGTTGGTTGGTTGGTTGGTTGGTTGGTTGGTTGGTTGGTTGGTTGAACCAGGATCTCACATGGCCTGAAACTTGGTAAGTAACTAAGCTGATTGGCCAGAGATTCTTGGGGACCCAACTGTCTCTTCCTTCTCAGCACTGGGTTTATAAGTGTGTACCACCATGCCCACATGGGCTCTGGACTGTAGGTATTCGTGTTTAAACAGCAAACCCTTCATCAGCTGGAAGCCATATTCCAGCCTGGTGTGTGCTCTTTCCCAAAGTGGCATCTGGATATAAAATGTACTGGGATTGTAGCTCAGCTGACCCATGTTCTGCCTACAGAGCTAGTAATCCAGTAAAATCTAGTCCTTTAGTTGGTGTTGGTTTGTTTTATGAAGGATATAAACTTTCATTTGGAGTCAGTGCCAACCGAGAGTAGAACAGAGAGGAGATGAGGGCCAGCCTCAGCCTCCCTCACTGGCTAGATGTCACCATCAGGGATGGGCATGACCTAATGATGGAAGGAAGCGGTACATACATAGAAAAAGCAGGGATTGGGCCCTGGCAGGGATACTTGTAGAACCTGCCACCAAGGAGGCAGAGGGGAAATGACCTCAGACAGAGAAGAAGACAGTGTTCAAATGCAGGCTAACCTACAGCCTTCACCTCCCTATTTTACATAAATGTACCATTTTGCAAGTGCCCTGGAGCTATTGTCATCTGCATGATAGATTAAGGGACTGAGCTGTGGTAAGACAGATGGATTTTCTCAGGGTAATGCAGCTGGATAGTTGTCTCTTCTGATTCCAGGCAGGGAATGAAGCTCCAATCCTTGGCCAGATGGTCTTCTGTTATAGAGTACTGCCAACTTTAGGCCTGTTCTGCTTGGACACTGGATAACTTATGTTCTAATCCTGAGTTGATGCTGATCTTTAACACCACACCAGCCTTTCAGAAAGCCTAACCAGGCATGTAGGGTGCACAAAGATAGACCACTCCACTCCACTTGCAATAGCAAACGCCAAGGTCACCAACATCTAGGGTTTCCTCCTTTGCAAGGACAACTGGGACTGTGTCCTTGGGACATCTGCAACCTGGATGGCTTTTGGGTTTTATTGTTGTTGTTGTTGTTTTGACATTATTATTATCTGCATTCCTTGTCAGCAGTTTGACACTGTTTCTCTTTGCTTCCTTATCCCAGGTGGATAAATGACTTGTGTCCAATAATAGGGCTGAAAATATTACAGAGGTCATATTAGAAGCCAGCATCATCACTTGTCTGGTGCTAAAAGAGAACACCCAAGACTTAATGATTTATAAAAAGAGAGAGGTTTATTTTGGCTAGTAGTCCTGAAGGCTAGGAAGCCCAGGAACATAATGTGAGCATCTGCTCACCCATATGTCATCCAGAGGACACGAGGCAGCCAGGTATGGAGAATACATCTTTATTCCTAGGGTTTGGGAGGCAGAGGCATGTGGATCTCTGTGAGTTTGAGCCAGTTTAGTCGAATAACAAGTTCCTAGCCTATATTCATTCATATGTATATATGTGTCTATATACATATGTATATATGTGTGTGTATATGCATATGTATATATGTGTGTATATATACATATACATATGTATATACATATACACACACATATATATAGTGATACCCTATCTTTACAAAAAAGACTCCATAGAGGATGTGAGTTTGGGACATGCTCTACAACAGCCCACTCTTGTGGTAACTAATCTAAACCTCATGAATATGATATTGTCATTAATCCATTCATTGGTGCTCCATCATCATGACTCAAATGCTTACCCACACTGCTACAATAAGGAAGGGGGATCCAACATACGAACTTATAGTGGACCCTTAGAGTGGATATTTCAGGCACAACAAGGAGGGTTCAATACTCTGAATTACCCCCAACACAGTGCCACACACAGGGAAAAAAAATCACATTTGTTTTCCATGTGACACTTTACACAAATACTTCCTTTTCCTTGAGGGCATTTTCCGCTGTTCAACTTTGGCTCTTTCCTGCTTTTTAAAAGCAATGTGTGAGCTTTATCCATGTTGGCCTTCTCCGTTCCTGCTAGCACCTGGCACATAGTAGATGCCCAATAAATATTGGATGACTGAATACATAAATAAATGGATCTCTCAGATGTTAGCCTCTGTATAGATGGTATCTTCAGCAGCAAGTTGTTGCTTTCTGTGGCTTTAGCCAGACTGAGCTAGACAGCAGTTAATTAATGCTAGCAATAACAAAAGGACTTCCAGCATTGCCATTAAAAATGATTTCATAAAGCTCATTTCTTTAATCCTTTGGCAGAACCCTTTTAATGACAAAGTATAACTCATTTCGTATTAAGGGATAATTATCTGAGTTCCAGTGTTTAAAGACAGTATTTCTATTAATTGCTTGAGAATTTCATACAAAGTATTTTGATCATATTTACACCACCCCTCCCCATAATCCTTTTCAGGTCTACTTACTACCTCCCCCACCCATTTCTAACTTTGTGTCCTTAAAAAAAAATCCTGAGTTCAATTTTGTGCTATTCATATTTTCATCCTCTGCAACTATCCTCTGCAACACAGTCAAGCTACCAGCGCCCGCAACCTTAAATAAGATAGACTCACCCTTTCCCAGAAACCACCACATGTTCATAGCCTCCCTACTGGGGCTGGGTGTTCATGATACCCTTCCCTCTGTATGCTAAAAGATTGCCTGCCTTGATCTTTGACGGTCTTGTTCAGGCAGCTACAGCTCCTGTGAGTTCATGAGGCCAGAGGTCATAGAGCATACCCAGAAGGCACTTGCCCCACCTCATCCTTCCCACTTCTTTCCATCACTCCTTCCCACCCCGTCCCCCGCCCCCGCCGCAGTGATTTCCAATCTTGGAAGAGGTGGTGTGAATAATCCCTCGTGAGTGAACACTCCACAGGCATTTATTCTCTATACTTTGATCAGTTGTGAGTTTCTGAATTAACTAACCACCATTCACTGGATATACCCTAGGCCTTTCTTCTCAAGGGCGGGGGGGGGGGGGGCTACATCCCTGCTTTACTTAAATAGCTATTTGGGGTCTGGCACACAGAATTCATTCCCTTTTGCTCTATTCATGGGCTGTTTATGGTCGCTAAGAAACAGGAGGCTCCCTGTGCTTTGTTTAACAGGGATGCTGAGCCTTCTGACCTGATAATGAGCTAGAATTCTTTATTTCTATTTGTTTTATGGTATCTGCTATTCTGAATCCGAGCAGCTGTATGAGTCTATATTCTTTTGGTAATGTAATAGGAAAGAAAGGAAAAATAAAATCCTAGCCCAGCAAAAACAAGTGTACCCACAGCAGCGGGCATAAATGGCACCATAGACCGCCAACCAGCTAAATGGGATGCTTGATCTGAGCAGATGTGATTTGCCAGCCTTTGTTCTGCTCTCTGGAGGGCACAGAAGGTCATGCTCACTGCCACTGAGAATGCCCACAGGGAGATATGAAAATATTGTCTATTCTCTTCTCCCCTCCTGCTATTTTTAGCTCTGCATAGCGAGATCAATTTTAGTTAACAGCAGAGGAGAGTTTTAAATTGGTGCTTCAGTTTCAAGTTGCCCATGTTGGCTATATTTAGATACCCTCCCCCCCCCAACCCCCACGATTCCTACTCTATCAAAACATGTCGCCGTAAAGAAGCTTGGCTGCAGTCACTGCTCAGCACACAGACTCCCTTCAAGTGGAAAATATCTCTCACTAAATTAATGTAACTCACAAGGAAGACATATCTATTTCAACCTCTGAGTCAGAGGTAAGGAGAATTCTTTTACAAGTATAAACCGGTACTCATACTTTGGGTGTATGGTGTGAATACTGCATGAAGGGTCATCCTGAAAAGTATATTTTGGTCTCTGCTCTGGGGTTATCTTGTGAATTGGGCCAGTGAGGTGGCTCAGCAGGTAAGAGTCCTTGCTGCCCAACCAAGATGGCCTGATTTCAATCCCCACGTGGTGGAAGGAGAGAACCGACTTCTGAAAGTTGTCGTCTGACTTCCACACACTGTGGTACATGCACGCACACCCACAGATCCACGATAGCTAGATAGACAGATAGATAGATAGATAGATAGATAGATAGATAGATAGATAGATAATAGATAGATAGATAGATAGATAGATAGATAGATAGATAGATGATAGATAGATAGATAGATAGATAGATAGATAGATAGATAGATAGATATTCAAAATTTTAAAACATCTGGTGAATAGACAGCAAGTCACTACCCTTTGCCCTTCATACATGGTCTTATCTAGCTGAAAA
Organism: Mus minutoides; assembly: GCA_902729485.2. Lineage (NCBI taxonomy): Eukaryota > Metazoa > Chordata > Mammalia > Rodentia > Muridae > Mus > Mus minutoides. Next base: position 422,822 of record LR750025.1, read on the forward strand.
TATCTACCATGAAGTTGGGCTCTCTCTTCTTGCTTTGGGATAATGACTGCAACTCAAGGTGTGAGTTTGAGTCCAGACTGCATCGTTTATGTGCTGTATAATCTGAAGCAAATCCCTTCCCCTTCCATGATGAAACCCACATGACAGAACTGTATAATACGCATTCACTTTCTTATGTGACATACTTGGAGACCTAGCCCTGGGCCTAGGATTTACTAAGTGCTTCCATAACAGCTTTCACGGAGTTGAAAGGGCACACCAGGTTTCCAGGACATACAGTAGGCAAAGCCGGCAGCTGTGCTAAACGGTGGTCAGCTTGATTGAAAAGATGGGACAGTGGGCAGAGTGCAGAGGAACATTCATGGGTGTGTCAGTTACCACAGACAGAGACAGTAAAAAGGGGTCCGCATCACAAGTGTGGGAAGACACACAGAATTTACATGATGACAACCTGAAATGACAACCTGATAGGAGTCAGCACTGAGCGAAGTGGGGCCTCAGCTGCTCTCAGAATGAAAGGAGAGGCAAGATTGTAATGATTATCTTGTGTGGCTTCTCCATTTTCCATCTTCTCCTCCTCTTCTTTCTCCCCCTCCTCTTCCTCCACCTTCTCCTGTTTCACCTCCTCCAGCTCTTTCTCCTCCTCCTTTACCACCACCACCATCATCTCTAAAGGACTTTGGGAACTTAAGCTGTTCCAGATACTGGAAGAGTACCAGGATGAGCTAGAGAGCATGTGCCATTCTTTAACTAGGAACAACCTTTGGGTTCAGTGCTTTCTTTGACTTCCATCCTATTAAAGTGATTTCCAGCTGCCCTGGGTATATACTAAACTTTACACAGGTGATTATTAGCAGCTCAGCGCCCTCTGTAAGTCACCCCTATATTTATTGAGCATTCACTCATCAGTCTACAACATGACTTCAGTGGGTAAGATCCCTTGCTCTGCAAGCATGAAAATCTGAGTCCAAATCTCCTGCTCCTATATAAACTGCCAGACATGGCTAGATATGCCTGGAACTGGGTCAGTATCGGGAAGGTTGAGACAGGCAGATCCTGAGACCTTGCTGGCTGGGTAGCTTAGCTGAAGCTGACCTTCTTGTTCTGTGAGAGACCCACTCTCAAAACAATAGCACAGCAAGTGACAGCAACACCCACCCACATACACATACTCACACATACACACACACACTCATACACATACTCACACATACACACTCACATATACACATAATCACACATACACACATACTCACACATATACACTCACATATTCACACACATACTCATACGTATACACATATACATACTCATACACACTCACAGACTCACATACACATTCATACACACTCATACACACACACTCACTCATATACACTCACACACATACAAACACATACACACTCATACATATACACACACTCATATACATGCAAACATACACACTCATGCATACACACACACTCACACACATACACACTCATACATACACACATACACACTCATATGTACACTCATACATGCTCATACATACACACACACACTCACATATATACACATTCATACACATACACTCACACGTACACACATACTCACACATATACATACATACACACATATATACTCATACATACACACACATACACACATATACATATTCATACATACATACACATACATGCTCATACATGCACACATACACATTCAAACACACACATACATGCTCATATATACACACATACACACATACAGGTGCATACATACACACACTCACCTATACACACACATACACATACATACACACTCATTCATACACACACATACATGGTCAGACACATACTCACATATACACACACTCACACATATACTCACTCATATATACATACACATTCATAGCCATACACACACACTCACACACACACATATACACACACTCACACATATACTCACTAATATATACATACACACATGTGCAAATATCACTCCAATGAGATAACTATGGATACAAAAGATGGTACATTTAATTATTAGAATTGAATGATTCAGATGACCTCAGGGGGGAAAAAATCTCTCCAAGATCTCATTAAAATAGCAACTTGCAGTTTTCTATCTCAGACATAGAAGTGTGGAAATGGGTAGGAAGAGAGAGAAGAAAAAAGAGAAATTTACCAATGACAATTCAGAAAATGGAGACCAGTGACTCGGGGGAAAGAATGAGTCTGTCTTCGTGATCAGGTTCCATGGTGTCCAGCTACGCAGTAACCTGTGGGACACAGCCTGTGTGTCAGCTCTCAGGCTTCCTCATGACCCACTGAGTCAAAGCTTTTGCAAGTGTCTTGTTGCTTGGTTATTTAAATACTGCATGCTTAGTTCATCATATAGGAAACAAATTATCTGAGTAGCACTGACCGCAGTGACATTCTCCCAAGTAATTAATATCATGCCTCTCGGGAGAGCTTTATATAGCCGCATGAATTTTTCTTCACCGTATCCTAGGAACACGGGTGCTAACCCCCTTGCATTGATAAATGCTCACTTACAGAACTTCCTCTGAGTCACGTTATTAGCATGTGATAACGCAGTGTCGCCATCTGTTGTTTTAAGAGGACTAGTTGCAAATCGATGGCCTTTCTCTATACAAAGGATAAACTGGCTGAGAAAGAGATCAGGGAAACATCACCCTTCACAATAGTCACTAACAGTATAAAATATCTTGGTGTGACTCTTACGAAGGAAGTGAAAGATTTGTATGACAAGAACTTCAAGTCTCTGAAGAAATTGAGGAAGATCTCAGAAGATGGAAGGATCTCCCATGCTCATGGATTGGCAGAATCAATATAGTAAAAATGGCTATCGTGCCAAAAGCTATTTACAGATTCAATGCAATCCCCATCAAAATTCCAACTCAATTCTTCAAGGATCTAGAAAAGACAATTAGCAAGTTCATCTGGAATAACAAAAAACCGAGACTNGAGAGGCCCCTTGGTTATGCAGACTTTATATGCCCCAATACAGGGGAACGCTGGGGCCAAGGGGTGGGAGAGGGTGGGTAGGGGAGCAGGGCCGGGAGGGGGGAGGATATAGGGAACTTTCTGGATAAGAAAATATCTAATAAAAGTTAAAAAAAAAAAAGAAAAAAAAAGAGGACTAGTTGCTGTGGTGAGGAAAACAACAGGAAGTTCTCCAGGTGGCTGGAAGTTTCAAAGATGCCACCAGCTGGGGTCTTTGCCCGGCAGATGTTAGAAGGAACAGGTGTGGAAATGCTTCCGTGTCATATGGAGGAAAGCGCTGAGACTGACCAAAAGTGGTGGTAGATGGGCAAGGAACTGAGGGGTACCTGCCTCTAAGGCTTTTCACGGAGATGCCTGGAAGGGTGATAGAAAGATCTTTGAGGGAAAACCAGGTAGAAAGGAAGCATTGGTAGAAAAGGTAATGACACAACCCATCTTAGATACGTGAGCATGAGTGGGTACTTAGGAAGATGTCGGGCAGCCAGTACGAGGCCTCTGATAAGGGCATCGGTGTGAATAAGTAAGAACCTTCCAGAATGGCAGGAGGTGCTAAGGAACAAAGCATCTACATGTTAGACTGCTATTGGGAAGTCCCCAGAGCAGACCTTCTATCTGTCCCCCATCTGGACATATGGTAGGGACTGGTTCTCTAGTGCTGAACTCTCAGGAGGGTTTCTTCTTCCCTTCATTAATTCAAAAAGGGTTATGATTTTTTATTCCTATGTATTAAAATTTATATATAGCTTTGACTCTGCTTTAATGTCTGCACCATCTTCTGGCCATCGCATCTCTGTAAGAAGCTGGTATTTACAAACTATAATCTCAGTGAGGAAGTCTAGAGAAAATGCAGGAGGGGCTCAGTCACCGCCTAGAGCCAAAAGTGGCCTATGGCCGCCCCCTGTGTCAATTAGACTGGAAGGCACTGCCACACAGGACCCTTCAGGACCCTGCTCATTACAGGTGGGAGGCATCTTGCCTGCAATACAGTCCCTTCTTCTTACCAAAGGAACACGGGACATTGTCACCAACCTGATCCCACCCACTCAAGAAGCTAGAGGACAGAAGTTGGGCATCTCTTTGAACAGCAGCCAAGCCTCAGTCAGTTTCTCAGGCCTGAATGAGCATTTGACTCTTGCCCACACTAGACTCAGCAGAGGTCAAGGGAAAACCCTGACTGGTGCATTTTTGAAGGCTTTTGGCCCTGGCCTCCTTTCTGCACTCAGGGGACAGGACAATCTAATGCAGACAAGGGAGCAAGCAGGTGACAGATGAATGCTTTCCTTGTCCCATAAAAGAAACTGGTCTGAATGTCCTGTCCTCACTGCACCATGGCCAAGATTGTCTCCACCCTGGGTGGAAAAGGCTTGACACAAGCTCTTTGTCCCCAACTAAGCCCAGTTGTTCCCTTTGAATAGTGACAGTATTGACGTCAACCTTCATGGTGGAAGAATTAGCTGAAGCCCGAGGGGAAAGAGAAGCCAAAAAAAGAAAAAAATCCAATCCAGTAAAGCTAAGGCTATTTCTTTTTATTTTGTAGGTACTCAGCAGATGTTAAGCTTTGTGGGATTGTGATAGTAACAAAGTTTCCCAAAATAGCACAATGAGATGTCAGCCTTAATGGGACCACAGCCAGAAAACATCCCTTACTAATGTGCAGTCTGACTTGATTAACATAACTGAAGATGCTTTGCACCCCACATGAAGAGGCTGCACCAGAGGAGACCAAGCTGCTGCTCAGTCTCATTCTGGGTTCTTCTTCCTCCATGCCAGAGGTGTGAACAAGGTGTGGGGGGGAAGCATTGGGTGCCTTGGAAGGAGTGCCTCTTTATCTTAGCCAAGGTAAAGAAAAGACCTAACGAAGGCTAGCTTTCCTTGTGTGCTTCACTGCAGTTGTGAAGGGGTGGGGAAGGATGAGGAAGAAGGGAGAATGGGAAGAAGAGAAGGCATGGGGAAGACATGAAAAGAGAGAGGGAGGAAAGCAGAAAGTGAGAATGGAAGACAGGAGGAGAAAAGAAATTAGAGAGGGAAAGAAGGAGAGGGGAAGAAAGGGAGGGGAAGGGAAAAAGGAAAAGGAAGGCAGGAATGGTAGCGTCTGCTAGAAATACCACCACTTCAGAGACTGGGACAGAAGGGTTACAAGTTCAAGGACAGCCTGGATTACATAGTGAGTTCCAGACCAGCCTGGGTTATACAGTGAGTTCTAGGACAGCCTGGGCTACATAGTGAATTCTAGGACAGCCTAGGTTACAAAATGTGATCTCTCCAACAAGGATAGCTGTCTTCCAAAAAGATGAGTAAAGGGCCAGGGTGTTTGTTCATGCTGGCCTACTATATCAGAGTTGTCACCCACACCAGCCTTAGGTTTCATGATCTTCACATTCATGCTTTTGTGATTCTCTCTCTCTCTCTCTCTCTCTCTCTCTCTCTCTCTCTCTCTCTCTCTCTCTCTCTCTCTCACACACACACACACACACACGCACATGCACACACAAGCATTACACACCTCCATTAGATCTGAGTCAGCAGGGTTGCTGACACCACTGGGGTTTGTTGGTTAGCAAGCACTTCTAGTAAGTTCTCCCTCCAAGAACTAGTGCTCAGAGATGCCCTCAAGCTGCCCTGAACCATCTCCTGCACCCCTCAGATAAAACTGGCTCCAAGAGGGCTCCTCTCATTAGCAGTACCCAAGTCGCCTCTTCTGCCTTAGAGCTTTGATCTTAAAAAGAAATAAATTAGGAAAAAGAACGCCACCATGGTGATAAACCCCACTTAAGCCAACTTATTTAACACAGCATTAAATGGGCCACGAGATGCCTACAGTGTTTTCAAAGGGGGTTACTCCCTTGCTGGACTAAGGTTTGCTTTCCATTCCAGCTTGCCACATAGTAGAGTGCAAACAGGGGCAGCGTGCTGGCTGACTGGTCCTTATCAACTAACTTGGACCAGGGGTCTAATACTTGCAGCAGTCCTATCTGTAATCTCAGTAACCGAAACTCACAGAGTCTCTGTGCACTGCAAAGTGACTCCTCTCCCTGCTTCTATTGCTTTCGCTTCCAGTGCACTTAGGAGCCATAATACTGTTTTCCTGGACCAGTCACTGCCATGAAAGTTCCTACTGGACACAGCAGCATGCTGATGGGGATGCTGACGGAGGATCTGATAAAGAGCTTCCTGCCTTGTAGACTGAGGAGACCGTTGAGTGAGCAAAGCACTGGCCATGCAAATAGGAGGGCCTGAGTTCAGATATCTGAAGCCCACAGAAAGCCAGAGACTCTAGGGCGTGTCCATAGTCCTAGCATTCCTATGCCAAGATGGAAGCTATAAATGAGGGAATCCCAAGCACTCATGGCTCAGCCCTCTCTCTGACAAGGAACTAAATAAGAACTAATCCCCAAGGCTGTCCTGTGATCTTCACACCTGAGCCTATAGGAACAAGCAAGCATGCACGAGCATGCAAACACACTTAAGCACAACTTTAGAAGGAATAAAACCTTTTTTTTTTTTTTACTCTGAATAAAAAGCAGAGTTGATCTGCATTAGTTTGCCAGGATGTATAACAAAGCACCATAATGTGAATGACTTCTACAACAAGACTTGCTGGAGGTTCCAAGATCAAGGTGTATATAAGGCGACACTCTCTCTGATTGTGTTCCTGCCTCTTTCCTAGATTCTGGTCATAACCTGGCATTGGACAACATAGACCTGTTCTTCATGTGGCATTTATTCACTCTGTGTGAGTTTCTGTGTGTTTACCCAACCTTGTCCTTTTTTTTTTTTTTTTAATAAGGCTATGGACTTAATGATCTCATCTTCACATGGCCATCTCTAAAGAGACCCTATTATCAAGTGCAGTCACATTCACAAGAACTCAAGGTTAGGACTTCAATTCCTTTTAGGGGGACAGTTCAATGAATAACAGTGACTAAGCAATATGACCATCCTTCCCAGCATCACTTGGAAGAGCTTTGAGACCTACTACATCATCCAGGATCCCCATTTTCAATGTCAGCCTCCAACACTTAAGTCTATAGCTTGCAAGTTTTCTGTTCTGCTCCTCTTCACTTACCAGTATGTGGACAGAGCCACAAATGGCTGACTAACAATAGTTAGTCCTGTCATGGGGACTAACAATACTTGCTCTAGTCATCAAGTAGAGGCTCACATTACAGACCTAGGACAGCAGACACGATTCCTGGGCAGGGTGGTTTCTAGGTTATGATCCTTGTCGGAAGGCAAGATTTAAGGAACTCTCAGAGAGAGGTGAGATGGTGCCAAATAATAGCAGCAGGTAGGCCAAGTGTAAGAATATAGACACCATGATTAGGCGAGAGCTGGTAGGTCACTCTGACAAAGCACACAGGGCGTGGGTGAGTTCAGGAAAAGACTGCTGAGAGGTGACACGGAATCTTCTAGACTAGTTCAAGGACATTTGGACTTGGTGAAACTTGGGGAGCTAGTAACCAAGATACAATCTAGAAGATACTACCTTTAGAAGTCTTTCTCTGTCGAGTCCTAAAGGATAGGCAGTAAGGAGTGAGGTTTCAGGGGAAGATGGAGATGCCAACAGTTATGGAGGAAGTGCAGGCATGAGACCCACCTTCTCTTGCTTCTGTATGGAGATCGTGTTGCTTCTACTGGTCTATGCTGTCAAGGCACAAATGTTTGATTAGAGTGTGCATTCAGCAATGGGGAAGACCATGCAAGAGGCTCAGGAAATACCTACTGAGGTGAAATGAAGACATATGGATGCCCGGGAGTGACTTGATTGTAAAACAGGGAAGCAGAGGCAGTTTTTATAAGGACAACATTTAATTGGGGTTGGCTTACAGGTTCAGAGGTTCAGTCTATTATCAAGGCAGGAGCATGGCAATGTCCAGCCAGGCATGGTGGAGGAGGAGCTGAGAGTTCTGTGTCTTCATCCGAAGGCTGCTAGAAGAGTGGCTCTCACGTGGTTAGGAGGAAGGTATCATTGCCCACCCCCACAGTGACATACTTCCTCCAACAAGGCCACCCCGCCTAATAGCACCACTCCTTGGGCCAAGTGTAATCAAACCACCACACACAACAACCAAAAATGGATGTGCAAGACGGACAGTACCTATGACTGTCCTCTACTCTGCATATGCTCAGTACACATGTGCCCCCAAGCCACAGAGATAGTGAGAGGGAGAGAGAGAGAGAGAGAGAGAGAGAGAGAGAGAGAGAGAGAGAGAATGAAAGACTCTTGGGATTATGGCCTTAATGATCCTCAACCAGTCACTCACTAACCACTGAAGATGCTGGACAAGCAATAATCCATGCCTATTGTACCCTAGATCTGTGGTTGTGTGAATCATATATCTGGAGGAGAATTTAAAGACTATTTCTGCCAAAACATGTTTGACTCAAGATTACTCAGCCATTAGCAGCAAGGCCTGGGATCAAACAGTAACAGGTCTGATTAACTGGCTGTGTTAGTCAGCTCCCTGTCACTGAGACAAAATACCTAAACTAATCAGTCAGTGAAGTTGATTTGGGCTTATGGCTTCAGAGCCTTTAGTCCATGCTCCCGTGGTGCTGTGGAACACAGTTCCTAAGGAGGGAACCATGTAAAAATAATTTTTAAATCTGTTTTTCCTTTTGGTCCTTTAGTTCCCATCGATAACAACTTTAAGATATTATATCATCTGGGGGCTGGTGAGATGGCTCAGCAGGTAAGAGCACCCAACTGCTCTTCCGAAGGTGATAAGTTCAAATCCCAGCAACCACATGGTGGCTCACAACCATCCATAATGAGATCTGGCGCCCTCTTCTGGAGTGTCTGAAGACAGCTACAGTGTACTCACATATAATAAATAAAATAAATTTAAAAAAAGATATTATATCATCATCATCATCATCATCATTATTATGTCTAGGCCATAAGTTTTGGCACATTCCCTGACTAGCTCGTAACTTATTTAACCCATTTAAACTATTCTATGTCTATGTAGTTAGTTACCTCTTCTTCAGTACCAGCCTACTTCTTCCTTAGCATCTCCTCAGTATCTGCATGCTGGTTTATGCCCATCTTCTTGGTCTTGAATCTCATCTCTCTTGGCTCTCCTAGGTGTCTCCCTGGTGTCTCTCTTTTATCTCCTACTATTTTCCAGAATCCCCTCTCTTCCTGCCAGTGTCTCACCCCCTATTTCTGCTTCAGCTCATTAGCCATCAGCTTATTTACTGACAAGTAATATTGATAAGAGAATCTCTCTACAGAACCATGATGGAGAAGGCAGACCCATTTACCTCATGGAGATCGGGAAGCAAAAAGAGAGAGAGAAGAGGGCCAGGGTCTGATCATCACCTTCAGGGGCATATCCTCAACGATCTAACTTCCTTCTGTGATGCTCCAGCTCTTGAATGTTCTCTCATGTCCAAGGGCACAGCAGGCTGAGCTTTTGGAGAGCACCGAGGAATCAGAGCATTACAGTGCCAGATCCATCTAGTCCTTACAACCCACAGGAATGGAAGGACCATTTTGAAACTTGCAGTTGAGCTTGTTGTCCTGAGAAAGGTTAAACGGCTTATTTGTGGTTGGCTAGTGGATAGTGGACAGATGGCAGTTGAATATTTGATAGATGTTAGCTAGGACACGATGACAGACAGGCCTTGTTCCATCCAATGTCAGATCACAGGCTTCCCAATCCACCTAAACATGTTTGACCTATTTCCTTTGCAAACCTTACCAAAGCAGCTTTTAAGAATCCTTCCTGGGGGAGAGGAAGGACTATAGGAACCAGAGGGGTCAAGGACACCGTAAGAAAACCCAAGAATCAACTAACTTAGGCTCATAGGGGCTCTGAGAAACAGAACTGACAACCAGGGAACCTGCATGGGTCTGACCTAGGCCCCCTGCATGTGTTATAGTTGTGCAGCTTGGTCTTCTGGTGGAACCCCTAACAGGGGGAGCAGGGGCTAGCTCTGACTCTCAACCTTTTACCTACTACTGAATTGCCTTGTCCAGCCTTAATTCGAGGGGAGGTGCCTAGTCTTATTTGATATGCTGTTTGGTTGATATCCATGGGATGCCTTCCCTTTTCTGAAGAGAAATGGAGGGATGGGTGGGGGAGAGGCAGGGAGGGAAGGGGGAGAGAAAACTGTGGTCAGGATGTAATATATGAGAAAATGAATTTAAAAAAAAAAAAAAAAAAAAAACTCCTTCAGCCAGGCTCATGCCTTTAAGCCCAGCACTTAGGAAGCAAAGGCAGGTTGATCTCTGTGACTGAGGCCAGCCTGGTCTACAGAGTGTGTTAAAGGACAGCTGAAGCTACACAGAGAGAGAGACCCTGTCTCAAAACAACAACAAAACAAACAACAACAAACAGACAAAAGAAAAAAAAAAACAACCAAACAAAAAAACCTCTTTCCCTTTTCTCAGCCAATGTCTCTTGCTTTTCAGGAGAGAAGTATGAGCTGCACGCGGGAACTGAGTCTACACCGAGCGTCGTGGTGCATGTGTGTGACAGCGACATGGAGGAAGAGGAGGACCCAAAGACTTCCCCAAAGCCAAAAATCATCCAGACCCGGCGTCCCGGCCTGCCACCCTCCGTGTCCAACTGAGCACGTCCATGATAACATGCATCTCCTCTTACCATGCTTTCCCGCCTTGTTGTTTGTCCAAACAATTAATTGCCTTTAAGTCCCTGGGTGTTTGGTTGTTTGAGAATCCTTCCTTGTAATTAAGCCTCTCGGACAAAGGGCTAGGCAAAGGTGATATGTCTCCCAATCAACTCCTACCCATTAACTACAATCCATCACTTAGAAAGTTCTAGATAAAGGGTAGTATTTTCTTATTAAACAATCAGTACAGCCCATATCTCTGTTCTTTCATGTTGATCCAAGCCAGAGACATCGGTAATGAAGAGCCTTTATGTTGTTTGTGAGCTGCTCCAGTTCAGTCCTCAGTGTGTGTGTGTGTGTGTGTGTGTGTGTGTGTGTGTGTGTGTGTGTGTGAGATATTTTTTTCCTGGCCACTTATATAGGACCATAAGTAAACTTGGCTTTGACTGCATGAGATCCCCCTATCTGGTCTCACCCAGTCCTCTGCATCCCGACATTCCCAGGACATGCACGATCACCAGCATTTATTTTGATGATTTGAGGGTATGCACCCAACTTGTGGTATCCCAGCCCTGTCCCGTATAGACAAGGGGCATCCGCAGCACCATTCAGCTCAATAAGTCTGGGAATCATTATTAGTTTGAGTCAATACATCATATAGCTCTGGCCAAATTCCTGGAGGTAAAATTGAGCGTGGCCCCAAAGATATTCCTTAGTAGATTCTGAACATCACTAACATATAGGTCTACCCAGTGTTACTGGGGAGGCTTGTCCAAGTTACAGAGACTGATTTCAGACAAACCTATTTATTATAAAATCTCTTAGTGTCTGAATGACTGTCCCCTACCCCTTTGTATATTTGTACAGATGTTTGAGCTGTGCTTTTAAAATCTGGATGTTTTTTATTTAGTGATTGTTCAACCATTAGCTGCTTAATGACATCAAACCTGTGTTGCTTCTGAATGCATTCTGATTCTAATGTAGATAACCTGATACTATTACACACTATTACGGTTCGTGCTAAGTTGTAAAAGGGTACAGCAATGTCTCATGCCAATAGATAACTGACTAGCCAACCTCTTTGCTGTCTAGACCACCTGTTTCCAAACAAAGATCCAAGTATCAGTTATAAGCAACTTAGGTGACACTATATCCAAGAAATGGATACAGCTGAGCGTTTCAGAGCACAAAGGATGATGGGTAAACGGATGCCCCTCCCATTCATCCAATGCCCATGCGCTCAAAAGTTCCTTGTTTTTGTTACGTGTGACTTTTGTATTTCTCTAGCCCAAAGTGCATTACAGAAGATACACCTGCAGAACCATACTTTCTGCTCCATGTGTCAAGCTTCATCTCTTCCTGTTCATTAACTAGTAACTTTGGATGCAAATAACCATTTACCACACAACAGGCAAGGACTTTCACGGCCTAAGCCTCAGAGTAACACACAAGAACACTAACACAGCCACCTGATGGGGGGGATAATTGTGGTTTTTTGATTAAGGTGTATGCTAGTTTCCGCAGAAACTTCAAACCTAGACTGATCATTCAGAAAATTAAAGTCCGTTCTACTGTGAAATATAGCAATATAGTGCCGGACACGGTACAGTACGGCTGAGACTGAGGACAGTATTAGTTGTGGAAGCCCGAGTTTCCACGGGGAAAACAAGTCTTCTTTTCAAAATCAGATATGAGGAGTGTACAGTAAGCAAAGGCTTTGACTTTCCTTTGTCGTGGACGGTTTTGATTTTTTTTCTTTAAATTGGCCACAGAAAGATAAATAGCGGCGAGATGATGCCCTCTGGTGGCAGAAACATTGAAATCGGTTGTATAGATGGATTGATTACAACAGTCAACTTCCAGGGACTGACTTTCTAATCCACATTAACTTTCAGGATGCAGGAGAGACAGAGACAGAGACAGAGACAGAGACAGAGGGACAGGGAGAGAGAGAGAGAGAGAGAGAGAGAGAGAGAGAGAGAGAGAGAGAGAGAGAGAGAGAGAGAGAACAAAATCTAAATGAGAGAAAGTCTGGGAACTAATTTGTGCTTCCAAACAATGATAGCAGAAATTTCCAATTTAGTAGAAGTTGACTGTGACTACCTTGCATAGTCATTAAGAACTCAGTGTTATAGATGGCCCAGGCGATTAGTCTTAGTACACTGTATTGCCATATGTTGATGTTAACCTGCTACAGATCAAGGGATTCTCGCTCGCGCTAGGTTGAGCATGGGGATGGGGGAGGGGGAGCTTTCCCCAGAAGGAAGCCACGGACCTCGGACCTCGCAGCATTGAGAAAGTCACCTGGACACTTCCATGATGCTCATCATGCAAACCTATTTAGCGCTCTTTTAAGTTTGAAACGTTTTAAATGGAGGGGAAGGGGAAGGTTTCCACCAACTGAATCATTTGTGCACGTGTACAGCTCAAAGAGCTTAGAGTTCAAATATATCTGGTGAATGAATGTCTGTGTGGCATCCTTTCTGAGTTGTCTGCCTGGGCTGAGGTGGGGGATGTGGAGGAGTGCAAGCCAGCTTGGAGTTTTCTGAAGGGTAACCAACATACCCTATTTTCTTCAACGTCACTAACACAATGATATTCTTCCTAATGAACTAGGAGGGAAGCTGGTAATAGCTTTCCCATGAAGAAAGTTATTTAAGCCAAGCCTGGAAAGATGGGTTGGCTTCTCATTAAGGGGGCTCAGAATGTTGTTTTACTGTCAAGTTCAACCACGTTGATTCCAAAAGGCATTTCAAGTGTGCTTAGAACACTTTTTTTTATTAGATATTTTCTTCATTTACATTTCAAATGCTATCCCAAAAGTCCCCTATACCCTCCCCCTGCCCTGCTCCCTAACCCACCCACTCCTGCTTCTTGCCCCTAGCATTCCCCTGTACTGGGGCATATAGTCTTCACAAGACCAAGGGCCTCTCTTCCCAATGATGACCAACTAGGCCATCTTCTTCTACATATGCAGCTAGAGACACAAGCTCTGGGAGTTACTGGTTAGTTCATATTGTTGTTCCTCCTATAGTGTTACAGACCCCTTCAGGTTCTTGGGATCTTTCTCTAGCTCCTCCATTGGGGGCCTTGTGTTCAGGGCTAAGAACACTTTTTAACACCTTCCCACTATATTCTTTAAAAACACTAACAGGAAGCCCTCTGATAGTGAACCCTTAAACAATAAAAGAAATGCTAGTGAAATCTAAAAGATTTGCTTTCTAGTTATCCTTGAGGTTGGAGCCGATACACATGGAGGAGTTAAATAACTCACAGCTAAGCAGTGGTTCTCAACATCCCTAACACTGTGACCCTTTAATACATGTCTTCATGTCACGGTGACACCTAACCATAAAATTATTTTCATTGCTATTTCCTAGGTGTAATTTTTGATACTGTTATGAAACATAATATAAATATCTGTAGTTTTCCAATGTTCTTGGGGGGAGGTCAAAACTCACAGGATGAGAATCGCTGCTCTAAAAGCCAGCCATAAAACTTATACAATACTTTCTTTTTGATGATTAACCTACATCAGGCAGTTAACATAGGTCCATGTGCCTTAACTATCTGAAGGCCCATAAATAGTCAAAGGTGCTCCATCTCACCTCTTGTCAGTCAAGAAGAAACCTCAAAGGTGAACATGGCTGGCATCTAGCAGCAGTGAAGTGTGCAGAGATAGGGAGTCCTGGGAAGGCAGCAGAGGAGGCCTGCGTCAAGAAGACACAATGATCATCTGAGAACGCTTGGGCAGTAGCTAACAGCACTACAGGAATGCCTGTCTAAAGCTCTTGCACTCTGAAGCACATAGAGGAAAGCTCTCACATCAATATAAAATATCTACAAGGCCCAGAGAAGAGTGACCAGGAGCTATGAACATTATACAACTCATATGTCCTTCAAGTGTTGAATGCATAAATAGAAAAACCTGATGCAAGTAAGAGCATAAATATATTTCAAAGTTATAATGTATATATACATACATATATAGAGACATTTTATATAACTTAAATGTAAATTATATTTATATATAAATATATATACTTACACACAAGTGTGTTTATATACATATATATGTACATATTTATAATTGACTGAGTATTTAGCATATTGTTCCAGTTAGGGAGTTGAAAAGCATGCTAAAAGGGCCAAGAAAATAGCTCATCAGGTTAAAAATTTATCAAGAACTCTTGAATCCTAGAACCCATGCAAAATCTGGGCACTGTGGTACACATCTGTAATCCCAGTCAAACACAAGGTGGAAGGTGGAAGTAGGACAATTCCCCCAGTAGCCTCTGGACTAGCTAGACTGGACTACACAGTAAAGTGGCAGAGAGCAAGAGAGACCCTGCCTCAAAACTAGCATGAAAGTCAAGGAAGGACAACAAAGGTCATCCTCTGACATCCAGATGTGTGGTCCATGACACTAGTGTGGTCGTTCACAAAAACACATCATATACATACATAAAAATATTTTTAGGAAGAACTATATTGATAGAAATTACAATAGGGTTGACTTTGAGAGGGTGTTGACAGGGAGGAACATGTGGGAACTGTCTAGAGGACTGTATACGTTCTTGATTTGAATCTCCATACATAAAATTGATTCAACAAATGATGTACCAAGAAAGCTATCTTCAGCCAAAAATCAAACCATCATCAGAATGAGAAAGAGCAGACCACTAGTTGTAAACAGGGGCTAGGAAGGTCTTCACCCTGGAAGAGTTCCCCAGCCATCTCACGTACAAATTATTCCTTGTGTGCGAATAGCACAAGCAACATACACGTGCCCCAAATTCTGACCATGAAGTACAGTAAAAACCACTGACAGCTCACTCCGAAAGCAGAAGCTCAGAGGTGGAGGTCCATGGCAGCAAGGCTGAGAAGAGATGCCCTATGCCTTCATTTCCTTCCTGTACAATGCCCTGACAAAAACCACTTACCAAGGATGAGCATATGTGGGTTCACAGTTAGAAATTGGAGACCATCACTGCAGGGGTCACAGTAGCAGGAGCTAGAGGAAACCGACCATGTTGTAGCCCCAGCAAGAAGCAGAGGGCAATGGATACCTGGTTTTTAACTAGTTTTCCCTTGTATTCAATACAGAGCTTAGGGAATGGTGCTGCCTAAGGTTTCAGTGTGAAACCCTTCTCAATTAACCTAAGAAGTTTAATCCCTCATAGGCAATGCCTAGAGGCTAAACCATCCCTCCAAGGTCTGCTGGGAGGCTGATCTTCTAGGTGATTTCAGATTCTGGGACAACACTAACTGTGCAAGTGACCTGAAGCAAAAGTCAAATGAACTATGGAAGTACTGGAGAGAGGAGCATTATGGGAGGCAGAGGAAAGACTGGTCATATTTGAATAACCTCAAGGATGTTGTCAGTATGGCTGAGACACAGGATCGAGGCTAAGCACGTCCTCACGGGAGGTAGACAGAGTAAAGAGGATCCAAGATTGGCTGGGCTAAGTTAGAGCATCTTGGAATTCATTTTCATCACGATTAGGAGAGTTTTTAATCAGGAAAATTATGTGATTCCTTCTATCAGAAGAATCTTGTCACAAATGGGAGAGATTTCTTTCACAAAGCTAGAGTTCTCAACATATAGATGCTCTACTGTGTGTGTTGGGGCAGCTGGGGGTAGGGGCTGGACCCATTTACCTACTCAAGACTGGATTCTCAGCCTCCACTGTTAACAGGCAGTGTCTGAGAAAACTGGAGGTTTTTCTTTCCCCTCCTCAAGTCACAAGAACAGGTTATAACGGATGACAGGTCAGTTATTCAGGAAAACACTCACTTAGCTGCGGGTACAGAGCGTTCTTGCCAAAAGTCACTGCAAAGCATCACTGAACTCTTGGCAGATTCGCCTCTTAAATTTATGCAATCAGAGTAAGGGAAAGTTTCAAGCAAAATGTTTTCTCTCAAACTCGTTTACCTGTTCTTTTCAAAGATAATGGGCAGTGGAATGTCTGCGGATGTTGCTTGATGGCAGAAAATAGGAAAACTCAGAATCAGGTAATATAGTTGGAATATTTCACTCTGAAATTTTACATACACACACACATAACCTTGGCTCTTTTGCATAACTGTCCATTCTTACTTAAGTATTGGGTCTGAGAACGTAGGGTTATGAAGAACTATGGGGCCTCCTTGACTAATTGTGATCATCATTGAGATAATGGCCATTTCTAAGCAGTCTGCATTTAGCTCTAAAGTTTGCTTATTTATTTATTTATTCATTAATTCGTTTAATTAATTAATTAATTAATTAATTCGAGACAGGGTTTCTCTGTGCAGCCCCAGCTGTCCTGGAACTCACTTTGTAGACCAGGCTGGCCTCAAACTCAGAAATCTGCATGCCTCTGCCTCCTGAGTGCTGGGATTAAAGGCATGCGCCACCATGCCCGGATAGTATTTTTATTCTTAAAGCATGATATGTGCTTGCCTCTAGAATGTTCCCAAATTCCATACCCTGAGAGTCATTCAATGTGTAAGAGTGGGTGTTGTGTATGAAGCCGAGTCTCCACTCTGCAGGGGAGTCATTGGCACTCCCAGATGCAGCTCAGGTCACTGAGTGGCCAAACACTTACCTGTGCTGAAAGGAGTCCCCCATCTCAGGTTATACCCCTACTCAAGGAAAGGCTACCTCGGAAGACTGTGCCCAGGGCCACCCCAGCTATGGATGTACCAGTGAGATTCGCTGGGGCCTCTACATCTCAATTCAAGCATTCCCTCTGCCTGTACACATTTTCTCCAGTCACTCACAGGAATGGACACTGAAGACTCCCCAGTCTTCCTCCTGCTTATATGTCTCACTCTCAGAAACTACATCTTGGAGAAGCTAGCCTTATTTATCTACAATACTTACTAGTCAATATTTTTGTTTCTCGGAGACAGGGTCAATGTCTATGTAGCCCTTACTGGCTTGGAACTCTGTAGACCAGTCTGGCCTCAAGTGCACAGAGATCCACTTGCCACTGCCTTCCCGATGCTGAGATTAAAGGCTTGTGTTACTACACCTAAGCCCACTCTCCATCACATTGAGCTCCCTAGATCTGTGCAAGCCTTTTCAATCCAGTATTGTCCTCACATACCTGATATGGTCATCAATGAGGCCAGATCGCTTTCTTGTGGTGCTGGCAAGTATTCTAACATGAGTCACACACCCCCATCCTATATGCTAGACAATTCCATAGGTACCTACAAGTTGAAAAGCACCTGTCTTTCATCAGCATCTATTGCACAGATGTTATAAAAATCAAAGGACCAGCAATACATCAGGTCACTCTACCCTGTAGGCAGATGACTCTACTTCTAAGGATCAACAACCATGCTGTCTACACTATTGAACCATAGAGAGAGCATATATACTTGTGATATGTCTAAGCTAAAACATGACATTGAGGTTTGTATAAGGTAGATGGTCTTTCATATCCACCTGCACATGTCTACCTTGGACCATAGCCCAGTATTCTCCTATCTACACAAAGACTCACCCAGTCTCTGGTCTGGAGGCTCCAAGTCTGGCGACCACTACTTCTGAAGCTCATAGAGCAGTCATTCTTTCAGGAGGCTGTGTGTCTATCATAGTCTCATCTCCCCCTGCTCACAACTGCACTTGGGTTATCATACTAGATGGGAAGGTGACAGAGAGACTAATCTAGGATTCCAGGTGCCACCTATTACATATTCTGGTTAAATCCTCCCAAATGTAGTCCCACCAGCACTTTCAGAGACATCCTAAATAAGTATTATTTTCTGCACATTCTTTGCGTCTTGGCTTGCCTTGACCACCTGCTTAGACATCAGATTTTCCTTGTCAGTGAAGTAGCTATACTTCTTCATGTCTTTTGCTACCCACATGTTCTTGTTATCTTCTCATTTTTGTCACGGTGGGCTTTGGAACTTTCCTTCTTTTATTCAATCATGCCAAGAGTGAAAAAAAACGTGAATTTAACTAGCCACACATAGACAAAAATGTGACTTCATAACTTTTTCTTCATTCCAAAATGGTGCTCCCCTGGATTTGACTTCAAACTCAGAGTCCTCTCAAAAGGAACATTTAACCTCATAATCATGCCAGTGGTATCTCTGAATGGCTTCTTCACTGTCCTGGGATTTGCTAGGTAGGCTAGATTGGCTGGCCAGAGGAATATGCCTGTCTCTGCCTTCTCAGTGATGGGATTACATGGATTCTGGGAAGAAAAAATGGGCCCTCATGCTTACAATAATACTGATAGAGCCAGCTCCCTGACTCTCAATAAATCCTTGATACAAGAAAGATGTGAACACATCAGATGATTTAGAATCCCAATGGTATTTATAACTCTAATAAAACTGGAGAGGGTCTTTATGAAAACCATATACTTTTTAATGAAAAATAACATCTGTTTACCTGGCCTGTTCTCATAGATTCCTCAGGCTCTGAGAATCTAGAGTAGTTTCTCATTCTTTTGATCAATGAGTATTTATTGAAGACTTACTTTGTGCCCATCGTTGCAGTATTCCTTGAAAAAGCATAAAAACAAAATAAAACAAGACAGCAGAAGTTCTTATTCTATCTGGCTTTACCTTTTATAGACACTTACTGATTCTCAAGTGTTACTGACTAAGCTGTATGTCCCTGAGAATCCAGTCATAAAGCTGCAATTCTCAGTGTAAATATGTTTGGAGATAGTGCCCAATTATTAATTAACCCGATGGGAATAATATCTTTATAAGAAGGGCAAGAGGGGACTGATGGTACGGCTTAGTGGATAAAGTTGATTGCAGCCAAGTCTAACAACCCTGAGTTCAATTCACCCCCAGGACCCTCAGAGTAGAAGAGAACTGACTCTTGATGATTGTCCTCTGACCTCCCCACTAGAGGGATGCCTGACGTAGGAGGAATGGCATGTGAAGAAACTCTGGGATGCAGCTGTCAGTTGCCAGGGAGAGGCCTCAGCAGACTCCAATCCTGAGGGCAGCTCGGTCTTAAACTTTTAGCTTCCAGGCCTGCAAGCAAACAAAACTTTTGTTTCTTAAGCCATACAGGCTTCAGTACTTTATGGAAGTACATTATAGAAGCCCAAGGTGATTCATAAAAAGACCATTCTAAGGAGATAGAAAATATATCTAATCTTTATGATCAGCTTAACGCAATATAGCTTAGCAATGAGAATACACCTCTGGGAGTAACTGTGAGAAGGCTCCTGGGTAAGTAGAAAAAAATCAACCTGAATGTGGGTACTGATGTCCCAGGGGCACTGATGTCCCAGGGGCACTGATGTCCCAGGGGCACTGATGTCCCAGGGGCACTGATGTCCCAGGGGCATGGATAAGAAGAATAATGCAAGCTGACCAGCAGCACTCACCTCTCCTTGCTTCCCAACTGCAGACTTGATTCAACCAGCTGTTCTGTGCTCCAGCTGTCTTCTGATTCACCACTGGATAGACTTCCTCTGCCTCCCTCAGACTGTGAGCCAACCATAACTATTATAGGAAGGAAGAAGAATTGCTTACAGAACAAGAATACTGAAGGCTGTACTCATCAGCTTGATTTTCTTTTTGTTTATCTGATAAAGTCATCGTTCATTTCTTTGCTCATTCAGGTAAAGGAAAATCTCTAACTCCCATGATCATTATCTGACAGCCTTAACACTGCTGAAAGCCTTTGCTGGGTGGTTATGTTTGGGTTTTTCTGGTTCCTACATGCACTTGGTTCGTGCATCAGCTCCTGCTGCTCAGAGTCTGCTCCAAATATGGCTGTCTCCTGCACAGTGTTTTCTCATTCCAGTGAGCCAAATGCACTGATTCTTTAGAGTAGGTTTTAATTGGCCAAATCTCTTTGAAGATAGTCTATTGGCTCTTGGGCTAAGCAAGCATTAGAGCCAGCTCATTGCCACAAGGCTCTATGTCCCATCTTTACTCTTTGGGTTTTTTAATCTATCGTCATTTACTAAGTCACCATAAACCTAGTAAATTAACAGCATACATTCTATTATTTATTATTATTATTATCAACCTATATTGTCACAGGCCCACGTCTCTGACCAGCAGAGAGTGGGAATAAATGGCATGGACTCCAAAGCACGTTTTATGCAGCTTTCCACAGCTTCCTTTATTCTGCTTCTCTCTTCATTCCTTATTCCCTTATCCCTCCTCTCCCTGGGACTGCCCACAATTTATCCTCTTCCATTCACTCACGTCACCTCACACCACCCAATCATAGATGCACACGTCCAAGGCAGCATGCAGGATTGGCTGATAGATTGGTATCGTGAAACGTTGCGCTATCTCTCCAACAAGTTACACTCACTGCTCACTGCGCATGACTTAGACTGGGATAAACAAGCGAGGTCACAGGGCTTAGCATAGAGCCAGGGCACCATCTTTTGCCCATGCGGCCATGCCCA
Source organism: Mus minutoides (assembly GCA_902729485.2). NCBI lineage: Eukaryota > Metazoa > Chordata > Mammalia > Rodentia > Muridae > Mus > Mus minutoides. The sequence continues at coordinate 443,808 of LR750025.1, forward strand.
CTCCCCACACTATCTGATATTTATCATATCATATATATTATTAACAGCCTATCTCATATCTACAGGTCAGAAGTCTTGTTTAACTTGGGGTTCTACCACAGGCTGAGCTCTCAAGTTGCCTACAGGGCTAGGGGCCTGTCTGAACACTTGGCTGGCAAAGGATCTCCCTCCATGCTCACACACTGAACAGAATTCTGTCTATTCCTTATGGGCTGACAGGCTTACAGATTGCACTGACCTCTTCAGTTGACTGAAGAGGCTGGTGGTCAGTGAGAACCCTATAATCATTGCCTTGGGAAAATATACATCGTGGCTATTTCCTTCCCCAAAGCATGCTAGCCAAGGAGACAAAGGAAGTCTACCTAGAAAGTAGAAGTCATATTGCCTGTGGTTTGGCCATGGAACTCTTCTTATTGCCTTTGCTTGTCTTTTTCACTAGAAGCCTCTAGGTGCAATCCACTCATGGTGTCAGGAAGTGGGGATCATGAGGGCTTATCTGAGATGCTGACTACCAGTGTTGGTCAGTAGAAGAGAAGTCATTTATATCCACCAAACATCTTCCCCATTTATTCACCTTGGCTGAAAAAAAAACCCACTTATCTTGTTAATTTGAAAGAAAAAGAGTCTAGGCAGGTGGTACTGATTTGGCTGTGATTGTCAATCTTTTAGTGATTAGTTAATTATGTGAAATTTCTCCTGAACTCCAGACACCTACAACCTTCTCTCAGCCACTTGGGGTGACTGACGGGTACCACCTACTAAACCCACCCAAGATGAAGCTTATGTAATGCCTGACCAAAAAAAAAAAAAAAAAAAGTTCTTCTTATCTCAAAAATATATCATGCTGTCCTAATTTCCCAAGCCAGAAATCTTTCTCTCCCTCACTCTGCCTTCATGGAGAAAAGTATCAATTAAGCATTCCCAATGTCACCAGAGTCATGTGGAAGATAAAACGCATGGAAATGGAGGTGGCTATTTAGTGTCAGTGATGGTGGAGGTGAGCAAAACCACAAAGGGACATCTGCATGAATTGGCTAACCTAATTGACTTCTTCCAAGTCCTTAAAAGTGGAGAGCACTGGATGAATATACAGCAAAAAGCAGCTCTGAGGATGAAATGAAAAGTTATCTGTAAAATGCTTGTCACGTTCTGACCCTGCAAGACAACCCGACAGCCAAGCTACTACATCCTACATCATCACTGGCTCATCAACTTAACCTTCTCCCATAGTTGCCACCTTAGGGACTCTCTTGCAGCTACACGCATGGCACCAATTGTAGTGGGGCTGGGGACGAATCATGGAATGTTGTAGTGGGTTGGCCTAATGCTGCTTATATTCCAATGCTAATTTGGGGTCCCCAAGACTGGTGCCCCAGAGATGAAAAACTCAGCAAGTAAGACTCTGAATAACCCTGCACCCACTTAACTGTGATCAGTAAAAAATAAAAAAAAAATCCAATACCCAATAACTGAGCAGAAGAGACATAGGTAGGGTTTCGGTTTCTCAGGCTTGAGATTGGAGAAAAGGAAGAAGAGGAAAATGTGCAGAGAGGAGGAAGAAGCCACAATGGAATAAAGAAAGAATGTGCAGGAGAGGAGAGAGAGAGTAGCCATGGGTTAAGAAAAAGGACAGTGTGGCCCTCAGGGCCACCCAATTGGAGCTAAGAGTAGCCATGATGAAACACAGTGAGTAACAATTTGGGGATATCATTAGAACAGTAGATTCTAACAGCATGGAAGGTAGGCATCTGCCCAGCTATTGTGCTGCTTAAGGCGTATTGTAAGTACAAAGGCTGTGAGTGTGTCTTTCTTCCAAGAACTCAATAACCTAAAGTGGGGTTGAAACCCTGGGTTAGGATTTTAATATTTTTACTTCAGAATGTTTCAGTTTTTCTAAGAATTTCTTTTTTTTTTTCAGCTGGGATTCAGTGTCTATAACATTAAGAGCCCTCTGTGTTCCTGAGGCAAATGCTTAACGAATATAAACACTAAAGGATGATAGAGTGAAGAGCATGTGTCAGTGATCATATTATCAAATAGAACCAATTGCAGCCACCACCAACTTTTTTATTCTCTGAGGAAAGGATGTTTCTATGAATGCTCAACCTATGCATACAGGTTTGCACAGAATCATAAATTTATTTAAAAATATTATGAGGGTGATTTTTTTGGCCAAGTTTTGGTAATTTGATTACATGGTTCTCTAGCATAAGCTTTGCTGATGACAACCCAATGTCCTAGTACCTAAAGATTGGACTCTACATGTCTACATCTAGGTATTCTGTTATGTGTAGCTGTGGGCAGGCAATCTAGCTCAGTGGTAGAATGTTAAGCTAATGCACATGACGCCCTGGGTTTCATCCCTTAGATGGTACAAAAGTGGGGAAAGAGACAGTTAAAAAGTGATGGAGTTTTGTTGTTATAGTTGTTTTGTTTGTTTATTTTATAGTCAGATATCTACTTTAAGACTTGAATTTTTGGTCAAGTTCACAGCTGCTATCATTCTCCAAGATTTGAAATTTTGTCCTGCTTTTAAAAAATATTTATTACATTTATCCTGGAGGGGAGGGTGGCAGGGTGTGTACATCCCGCAGTATAGTGTGGAGGTTGGAGAACAACTTTTGGGAGTTGGTTCTCCCCTTTTGTCATGTGGGTCCCAAAGATCAATCTCAGGTCACCAAGCATGACAAGTAAGCACCTAACCCTCTGTGCCACATTAGTGTGGGGGACATTGTGTGATTTACAATTATATGACTTATGGCATGTTTCATTTGCACTTCTAACTAATTTCATTTTAAAACTGTGTCCCTGATAGAGACAACTCAAGGTTTTTGAGACTCAGCTATCTATCCACAGAGGAGAAAAGCAAACACTAAAAGGGAGGACCTCAAAGGGACAAACAGAAGAGGAAAGCAAGACACAGTCTACCCATCTAAGACACCAGCCAGGGTTTCCAAAGTCTCTATAGGATTGGCCTTAAGCAGCACACAAGAATAAATTTATTATGTTACTTCCCCCACACTCTATCTCTTCCTAAGAATTATCAAGAATGATATTTCAGAAGGTTGAAAACCATCTCTGTAGATATGCAAATATGCAAAGTGGATATCTGCCTAAGCAGAGAAGATGAAGGGCCCAGTGAAGACTCGTTTGCCACAGGACATTTGGTTTACAGGCTTGCCTGGAACATCATAGTAGCTTGCTGAGATGCTAGCCTTCGAACCACCAGAGTTCAGGCCACAGCATGGCACAAAGATCAAGCTTAGAACTGCTACGACCACTAACAATGATGTCTCAAGAGCAACAGAGAGGTAGCCAGTGTGGTGTGCTGAAATCACGTGTACTCCAACCCCTGAGCTAAATGTATTTTAAGAGTTCATTTTACAGACTTCTTTTAATATTATTATGGCTACTAAAAATAGCATTTGAAATGTAAATAAAGAAAATATGTAATAAAAAAACAAGGATGGAAAAAGGAAGTCTTATATAAAGCAAGGGGGATTGTATGCTGCAGGAAGTACATGTTTTCCTTCCTCTGTGGCCTGTTGAATATGTTTCCCTTGGGATTTTTTTTTCTGTCTCTTAGGAAAAAATAAATCTGACAACTCATCCATTAAAAAACAAACAAACAAACAAAAACCTCTTTACTTAGTTTTGTTTTGGTTTGTTTGTTTGGCTTGGTTTGGTTTGGTTGGGTTGGGTTGGGTTGGGTTGGGTTTTTACATCATGGTTGCTGACCACCAGAGGGCTCAGTCACACAATAGCCCAGCCTCACTTTGGGGATTGGACAGACCAATCACAGTTTACAGGCATCTCTGTAGAGAAGAGAGAATGGATGAAAGGGACAGGCTTAGCCACAAATCAGCCTCGTCCTAAGAGGGAGAAAGTCTGTCCTCCACTGAGTTCCTTCCTGGGAGACTTGGGGAGTCCAAGAAAATGGGGACGGCCGCAGAAGAGAGTTGGCTAATGTATCACCCCACCTAGGACCCACACCGTCCACATTGTTGGGTTGTTTTCCATTTCTTGTACTACTCATTCACACCTTAGTGTCTTCCCTAGTTAATTCTTACTGTCTACTTGGCACAACCTAGAGTAACCTGGGAACTGATTTTTCCCCCCTTGGCCTGTGGCCATGTCTGCAAGAGACTGTCTTGATTGGTGATTCTGGTGGGAGGAGGGCTCAGCCCATTGTGGGCTCGCCCACTGCAGGGCAGGTGGTCCTGGGATGTATCAGAAAGCTAGCTGCGCAAAAGCCAGCGAGTGAGCCAATAAACAGTACTCTTTCACAGTTGCTACCTCCAAGTTCCTGCTTTACGTTTACACATTGGCTCCTTTCAATGATGGACTGTGTTCTGGAGGTATAAAGAAAAGAAACCCTTTCTTACCCAAGCTACTTTTGGTCATAGTATTTAATCAGCGCAACAGAAAGGACACTGAAACAGTGACCTAGTTGGAGCCATTTGCTCTCTACCAGCTGGTGCTTCTCAAAATGGCTCCTTCTAGTCTCCCCCATAACTCCTGGCATGATAAGGGACTTTAATACTCTGGAGCCTCTGCTTTGGAATTCTGGCTATACCACGAATAAGTAGCACTAGAGCAGGAAATATTTCTCTGCAGAGATTTTGGCAGTTAACTCAGGCCCAAAACTACGGAACTATTCCAGAAATGAGCAGAATGCAGATTGAAAATCTTATCTATTGCCTGCTAAAGCCCTAAAGGCTTCTAAGCCCCAGGATACAATGTCAGTTTCCATTAAAAGCCCGGGTTTCCACAGCCCTTGCTTTCTGAGAAACATCATCTGTGCTCAGGAGACCCACTACATGGCCAAGTCAACTAGCCAAGACAACCACTAGCCTAGTAGGAATAGAACGATTCCTTAAGTAAGAGATTTCAAACACGAGTTGTCCTTAGCTGTGCATCAACATAAACAAATTATGTTTGGGCAGAGAGCCACATCACCTGGTGTTTGCTATGTAACTTCCCTTTAAATGTAGTCTTAATGGAAAGCAGCAAGACAGGAATTTTCCAGATGGTAAGACTTTGTGCTATACAATCCTCTGTGTGCCAATCCAAAGCCTCCTATATTTTTTAAATTAATGAAGGGAAAAAATAAAATATGTATTCTCTTGGGGAAGATGGTGAACTAGTCATATCTGAAGGATGTTTAGTTTCAGAAAATGCCCTCAGTAGAGTAGTCTCTTGGCAAAGACTTCATCCTTAGCTGCTGAGACTAACCTGCCACAAGGCATTCGGAGCTCTTTAATTCAACTCAGAACTCAGAACGAGGCGAGCAGTAACACAGCACTCAGTCTTAAAGGTAAGAAGCAAGACTCCTGGCTCCCCCAAAATCAGTGGGTGAAGAGCCACCAGGAAAATCATATAAGTGACTACCCATGAAGTCAGCAGGTTGGATTTTTGAAAATGTGTGCGTGTGTTTGTCTGTGCATGTGTGTGTGTTTGTGTGTGTGTGTGTGTTATATGTATGCTGTGCAATTTGCACATGAATATAAGTGTGTGTTCCATAGCATGTATGTGGATGTGTCTTTGTCTTCTGCCTTCATACATGGTCTCTTATTTTGCCATCACTTGTGACAGGCCACCTGGCCCATACGTTTTCAGGAATTCTGTATCTGCCTCCCATGCTACTGAAAGGGCTCTGAGAGGACAGTTTGTACCTGTTTCCTTGGGGTTGGAACTCACTTTTGAAGCATATATTTACTGACTCAGCCTACATTGCTTTTAAGCAGGACCTCTCTGTACTGCACAGGGTGGCCTTCAACTCCCAGGATAAGCAAACCTCCCACCTTGGACTCCTGAGTAGCTGGAACTATAGGCACATACCTCCAAGCTCAGCATCAGCTGTCTGAAGTTCCACTGAGAAGACATCTGCCTTGCGGTGGACAGCATTTTAGAAGGCAGAACAGAGAACTGGAAGGCAGAATGCTTAGCTGAAAGTTACCAGGAAAGCTCACCGGCCTCTTCAGAAGATTTCATACGCATGCCTGCTGACTTGACAGGTCATCCGAGCCATGAGAAAGTGAGACCTCACCCCTGAGAGGTGCCTATCACCTAGACAGAGTTCGTGTCTGCTTTGTCACAGAACATAGAACACAATGGCTTGTGAGGTAGGAAAGCATGCCTAGTACTGGGTGCTTACGAAAGCGTTTTCTCGAGGACGGTAGTAAACTCTCCAATCCCTCACACTGCAGCAGCTTGACCTTGGCCTTTATCTGGTGCGTTTTGCTTCAATACCAACTTTTCCCCTATACTAACTATGACAGACCCTGTTAGGTGCCTTTTCTCAACACCATTTCTATTTGCTAGCAGAGCTTTATGTCCGACACATATTTCTAAGCATCCAGTAAACAAGAAGCTTTTTAATAGGATCTGGGCAGGAAAGTGGGAGGTCCGAGGTAGGGAGCAGCAATGGGGCTTCTGAGATTTCTCTCCTTTAAAGGTGGCTTGCAAAGAAATCTCACTTTCATTCTCTGTATTAGCTCCAAGCTCTAACAACGAACACAAACAGTGGTGCAAAACACGAGGACCTCATTCTTTCACAAGCTGAACAGACTGAGGTCCAGAGTTAGTGTCATGGGGTCAATAGCAAGGCATCACCAGGGTAAGACTTCCTCCAGTGTTCCTGGGGGAGGGGGAGGGGGGAGGGGGGAGGCATTCTTTGTCTCTTGTGGTTTCTGTGGCCACCGGCATTGCTTAAACCGTCCCTCCACATCAGTTTCAATTCTGTATCTGTGGCCATACTACCTTCTCCTCCTCTGTAGCCAAGTTTCTCTTTGTCTCTCTCTTGTAGAGTACATCTCTCTAGTGTCCACAGCCTGATATTAGTGCCTTTCCATGTTTCCCACATAGAGCATCCTCCACAGGTGCCAGGGATGAGAATGTACTGGCTCCCCACTAAAAGAGGAGCAAGCCAAGCGTGCCTCCAGCTGGTGACAGCCAAGCTTAGGTAGACAAGCCAGAATGCAAGAATAGAAAAAAAAAAAAAAAGGCTCACAACTGTGGCTTGGTGGCACATGCTGCTCCTGACATAATTAAATGTGGAGCTATCTCTCTTTGATTGAATTTCTTAAAGGAACTTTTTATTAGAAAAAAAAAAAAAACGTATAGGTTTTTTTTTATTGCATTTCTCCTCTCCCAATTCCTCCCAGGTCCCTACCCACTTGACTTCCCTCCCTCTCTCTTTTTATCTTCTTCTCTTCCTCTTTCCCTCCCTCCCTCCCTATATAAAGCAAAACACTATAAAATGATAGCCCCCAGAGCGTAGTTGATATACGCAGTGACATTCCACTGGATAAAACCCATTTTTTCCCTTTGATGGCAAGTATCAGTTGCAAATAGAGTCTTGGTTAGGAGTTGGACCCCGTGGCCACTTGCCCCTCTCAGTGCTGGGACTCTGTGTGGAACCCACACAAGGCCCCATGCATGCTGCCACAGCCTCTGTGAGCTCATATGTGCATCTGTCCTGTTGTATCTGCAAGGCACTGTTTCTTTAGAGTCATCCATCACCAGCGGCTCTGACAATCTTTCTGCCTCCTCTTTCACATAGATGCCTGAGCCCCGAGGGAAGGGGTTTGATGAAGGCATCCCATTTAGGACTGGGTGTTCTGAAGTTTCTCAGTCTCTGCACATTGTTCAGTTGTGGGTCTCTGTGTTAGTTCCCATCTACCGCAAGGAGCTTCTCTGATGATGACTGAGCCATACACTGATCTATGGGTGTATCAATATATCACTAGGGGTCACTTCAATGCTATGCTTATTTAGCAGAATGAAAAGAGTAGGCTTTCCCCTAGGCCCATGACCTATCTAGTGCAGGTTCTTGACTGACTTTAAATGAAATTTTAAAACAGTGTGATTAGGGGCTGGAGAGATGACTGAACAGTTAGTAGCTCGGACAGCTTTAAGAGAGGACCAAAGCTTGGTTCACAGTACACATATCGGGCAGCTTATAAACACCTCTCACTCTACCTCAAAAGGATCTTATTCTCTCTCCTGGCCTCTGATGACTCCTGCACTCAGGCACACATACCCTTGGTTTCACATATAGACATAAAGAAAAAAGTACATCTTAAAATACTAATCTGATTTTTAAAGCTACCTTGAACATGGCATTATTTGCATTTGAATACTTGTTATTTAATACAACTAAAATTTTAAACCTAATTAAGATATTATAGAAAATGCTCCCGTAGATAAGGGCAAAGGTCACATCTGGATTTATTCTCACAAAGGATTTTCTGATTCACAAATTGGTTCTTGGTGTCTAGAGAAAAAAAATAAAAGGAAAGATGCTAGTGTGTGTTGCTTTGCTGGTTAAAGCAGCTGTTGAATAAAAGAAAATTAGAGAAGACAGTATAAAGGAAGAACAGAGCAGATCAGAGCACAGAATGAGGACCACCAAGGTCTAGGATTCCTAGACACTTGCTCCTTTAAACAAAAACCAGTGGGACCATGACCATCCACTTGGCTGGAAACCAGTGTTTATCTGCCCACAGTAACTGAATATCTTTGATAACCAACATTTCAGAATGAAGGCTGACTTATCTCTTTATGCCCTTTAGAAATGACTCTTGTGAAAAGAAACCAACTTTTCATCTGGTGCTAATTTCACCAAATAAGGGAAACTTTATTGGATGTGTATAAAGGTTGTGCCTGCAACCATCTGCACCATGTGCACACCCAGTGACCAAAGAGGTCAGGAAAGGATGTCAGATGCCCTAGAATTATACTTACAATTGATTGGGTGCTGGGAACTGAACCTGGGTCCTCTAAAAGGATAGCGAGTTCTCTTTACTACTAAGAAATCTCTCTGGCCCTTCTAAAAAAAATTTTTTTGGTCAAATCTCTACTTTATTATTCATTGGAAAAATGACAAGTCCTAGTAAACTCAGACACTTTAATCCCTATTGTAAACCTTCTTGTTCTTTCACATTTTGCCAGCATGCAATTTCTAAAAAAAAAAAAAAACCAAAAAAACCAAAAACAACAACAAAAACAACTAGTACCTGATACTGTGTGCCTACTTAGTGACTAAGAAAACAACATCACAGAGTAGGAAAATTAACTTAAATCTAAAGAACTTATATCTAGAAATCCTATAAATGTGAACTTTGGGAGTCAAGGTGACTTTTCCAGAAAGTTTATGTCCAGGAAATCAACCAATAGCAAAGCTGATTGTGTTGAGTCCTGCAAACGTGTTTGTCTGGACAGTTTTCTTAAATGGAGCATTAGCCTTCCTATTCAGATAGGACAATGGCAGTCACCAAGAAAACAAACAGCTAATGCTGGTGAGCTTGAGTACCAATGGGAGTCTTTATACACTAACTGTAGGGATAGGAGCTAGTCGGCTGATATGGAAATAAGTGTAATGTTTCTAAAAGAAATAGATTCTACCACATGACGTAGTCATCTCTCTCCTGGGTATTCAGTCAAAGGACTCACTCAAGGGACTCCAGCACATCACAGAGTCTATAGCACCATTCACAATAGTTAAGTGGCAGAGCCAACCCAGGTGTCCAACAACAGAAGGATGGTGATGATGATGGTGGTGGTGATGATGACGGTGATGGTGGTGATGGTGGTGGTGGTGGTGGTGGTGGTCTGTGTGGCATAAAAGAAGATAAACTGCCTAGAGTGAAAGAGGAGCGTTTGGGGTGAGGGGGTTGAGAAGGAGAGTAGAGGAATTAAGGGAATCATGCTCAACATACATTGTACGCGTATTACCATATCTCATGGAATGCTGCACTATGTGCAATGAATATATACCCATACAAATTTATAGCAAGAAAAAATTGACTTTACAGTGGATTCCACAGTCCACTTTCTTTATTGTCTCAAAAGTATGTTTAAGGACTGGACAGATGGCCCAGCAGTTAAGAGCATTCACTGCTCTTGTAGAGGCCTGGTGTTCAGTTCCCAGCACCTGGATCAGGAGGCCCAGAACTGCCTGTAACTACAGCTTCCTTGATTCTATGCACTCTTCAGGTCTATGTGGGCATCTTGCCCCACCCCCCAAAACAAACAAACAAGCAAACAAACTAGTAAACTCTTCTAAAAATATATTTAAAGTCCCCATTTCTCTGTTTCTGGAGCAAGGGATAGGCATGTTCCTCATTTTCAGTTACCTACAATATATCAAAACTATGTCTGTAAGATCCCAAAGAAACTATAGATTGCACAGTAGGATTGCTAGACTAATAAGATCTTCTGCAAGTTCTTTATACCAAAGTCTACAGCTAGAAATACACTTGTCTTGAGAATCAACACTCAAGGATATATATATATATATATATATATATATATATATATATATATATATATATATAT
>LR750025.1:454181-537780 GCA_902729485.2 Mus minutoides
GTGATTCCCCACATTGAAAAATAGTCTCAGAATCAGGACATCAAATGAAATGGGAGCTAGCACTTTAATCTGTCCTTGAACTTTGGAATCCCAGGCTTACCTTTGTGTAGATTTTCATCTAGAAAAGTCACAGGTCCAAAGTTCTCAGGCTAAATTGATTTTGTGGCAGACTGTTAGGTCAGAAGCTGCAGAAAACAACTACAAACCCCACCAGGATGGTGGCCAAGAAAAGTGCACTGGACAAAGCACATGCCTGACAAGTGCGAGGAGCAGAGTCCACATAGCCAGAGCACACACTGAAAATGCTTTGCAGATGTGGCAGAGTTGGGGAAGCTGAGGAGGAAATGACCGGGTCATGACTAGCTAACTCAGCGGAACTTGTGAGCTCCACGTGCAGTAAGAGTCTCTAAAGAAATGAATCGAGGAATGCAAATGATATCATACTTTGACATGTACACATATAACACACACACACACACATACATACACACACACACACACACACACACACACACACACACACACACACACACACACATTGAAAAACACTAACAAAGTGTGGCTTTATTCCCAGACTTCCTTGGAGAACTTCTCATGAAGGATTGGAACACACAAAGCCAGATCTTGAAACACATTTTTATTTATTTTAATTACATCCCAAATGTTGTTCCACTCCCAGTTCCCCTTCCAAGAGTTCTTTACCCCACCCCTACTTCACCTCTGAGAGGGTGTCCCCCCAGGATATACCCCTTCCCTGGATCACCAAGTCTCTACAGGGTTAGGTGAATCCTCTCTCACTCAGACCAGAGAAGGCAGTTATATGCTACATATGTGCCGGGGGCCTCAGACCAGCCCTTGTATGCTCTTTGGTTGGTGGCTTAGTCTTTGGGACCTCCCAGAAGTCCGAGTTAGTTGACATTGTTGGTCTTCCTATAGGGTTGTAATCCCCTTCAGCTTCTTCAATCTTTACCCTAACTCTTCCATAGTGGTCACTGACCTCAGCCCAATGGTTGGCTTTAAGTATCTGTATCTGTCTCAGTCAGCTGCTAGTAGAGCCTCCTAGAGAATAGCCATGCTAGGTTCCTGTCCACAAGCACAACATACTTTCCTGTGGACAGTGAGGCAAATGAAAAAGAAACTTGTCCAGGTCTTGTGATGACTGGAGAAAGCATGACTGTCCAACTCCCATTGGAGGACCTTGGCAATATCTCTTGAAAACTCCTTACTGGAGGAGAGGTGATTCTGTTTCAGTCAGGATGGCCAGCTGGCTTGCTACTGTGGGTGACTATAAACACGTTCTAGCAATATCATCCAGAGAAGCAAAACCATTCTCCTGATCACCTGATAACCACAGTGAAGAGAATTCCCATAAGATTCAAAAGAATTGAGAGTTGATACAGGGGATATCTGAAGTTCTGTTGAAGAACAGAAGTATGGATGAAGTTGGGAAGCCAACATTCACAATTCCATCATCAACAGAACACTCTCACTGCATTTCAGAGACATACTCCCCCAGCGCATCATTCTCAAATAGAATGATTGCTGGACCATTGCCATGGACACAAGCAGAAGTGATAAAACTTGCATCCTGAAGATGCTGGGGGACCTCTGCTCTTCATAATGCAAGCCAAGAGAGAGGAAATGGCCAACTGCGCCAAAGCATGGGAGCTCACCTTGTCCAAACCAAAGCATCATGTTAATGATAAAGACACTGGGGACTATAAAAACACAAAAGACAAGCATATGCACTTATGGCTTATAAATTACTCCACGAGTAAAGACACGGCAGCTGCTGAGGCTGGACATCCTTCATGCTGCCCTCAAACACTTCATGGCCTTAAGGCTACATTTAGATCACTCTTGGGACTAATGAGTGTTATGGATAGGAAAGAACACAGCATAACTTTCCTTATATTAGTGTCCCCAACAACCCCCCTTGCAGGATGATGGTGTTAACAGGTAGAGTCACAAATACCAACATAGAACTCATCCCCAGAGGAATGCAGAACTCTGTGATGGTCCCAGTGGGAAGACATTTTACCCTGGACTCCATACCCACTCCTGCAAGAAGAGATAAGAAGGTCTACTAATACAGGGAAAAAAAATATTTGAGCATTATGGGAAGACAGATTGACCCAAGGTTTTCCCAGAGGCCCCGATGAAAAGACAAAGGAAACTGTAGCTCTGTGTCATTGGCTGGGAGCAGGTTTGGCCACCCTGATCTGAGAATGGAGCTAGTGCCCAGAAGGAGTGAAGGAGTCAAGTCATGCTTTCTGGGGACTTGACTCTGACCCTGGGCTGTGTTTCTAAAGCAGCTCTGTCTGAGGTATCCTGCGCTCTCTTTGCCAGCATTGTCGGACTTCGCCTTCTACCGGCCTTGGTTATTTTCCCTCTGCAAATAGTATATACGATGTTACACTTCTTAATAAACTTGCTTGGCATAAATCATCAGTTTATGAAAGACCTCCTGGTTCCAGCTATTGTTTTTTATCTTCCTTTTTATATTTTCTATCTTTTCTCAATCCTAGGTCTTCCTACCCAACACCTTAGAATTTTGACACCCTTCTTCTCGCAGTTCCTGGTCAGAGCACACTATGTCTTGAGAGATAGTATATTGAGTGTGACTACGCCCCTCTCTTCGTTCCTTTCCGGTTACCTCAGATATTCACTTGTTTCGTCTTTTGAGATTGAGTTAATAGACTCTCAGTGGGTCACTCTAAATGGTCCTTCGTCATCTCGGGGTCTGTCATAAATTATACACCAGTCCAAAGGTAACGACACTCTTTTGTGTACAACCACAAGCAACTTGGGGAGGAAAAGATTTGTTTCCGCTTACAGCTTGCTGTCTATCACCAAGGCAAGTCAGGGCAAGAACCCAAGGCAGGAGCCTGGAGGCAGGAACTGAAGCAGAGACCATGGAAGAATGCTTCTTACTGGCTTCCTCCCCATGGCTTGCTCAGACTGCTTTCTTTCTTTCTTTTTTTTTTTTTTAAGATTTATTTTTTTTATTTATTATATGTAAGTACACTGTAGCTGTCTTCAGATACTCCAGAAGAGGGCGCCAGATCTTGTTACGGATGGTTGTGAGCCACCATGTGGATGCTGGGATTTGAACTTATCACCTTCGGAGCCATCTTTCTTATACCACCCAGGATCACCAGCCCAGGACTGGCACCACCCACAGTGAGCTGCATCTTCCCATATCAATCAAGACAATACACAAAAGACTTGCCTACAGGAGAAACTTTTGGAGGCATTTTTTTTTTTTTTTTTTTTTTTTTTTTGCAGTTAAGAGTCTCTCTTCCTAGATATGTCTAGGTTTGTGTCAAGATGGCAAAAATGAACCAACACACTCATGTTCTGTCACACACACTGAAGAGTCTCAGGAGTCAGGTCTTGGACAGGAGCATGAGGGAGTTGCATTGGGTGACAGGACTACCCTGAAGGCCTAGCTAGGACCTTGCTCTGCAGGGATCTTCAGGGATCCAACATTCATTGTCCCTGGTAAGAGTTCACTACTGAGCTACAGAAAATTAGATCTCCTCCATGATGTAGTTCATCATGCAGTATTTACCTGTAAGAGATCATCCTAGAGGAAGTGAATTTTCTGAACACAATTTGGGGATGTATGAGATCTAATTACAGAGACCTGTATGCTTTTCATGTTGAGAAAGAATGTATAGTCTGATTGTCTTCGTCCCTTTCCTGGTGCAGTAATAAAACACCATGACCAAAGACAAGTTATAGAAGAAAGAGTTGATTTTCGCTTGCAGGACCCAGAGGGCTAAGAGTCTATCCTGGTAAGAGTCATGGCAGTGAGCAGCAGACATGGTGACAGGAGCAGGAAGCTGAGAACCCACATCTTCAAACACAAGAACAAAGTAGAGAGAGTGACACTGGAAATAGGCTGAGAATTTAATCTCAAATCCCACCCCCCAGTGACATACTTCCTCCAGAAAGGCTGTGCCACCTAAATCTCCCCAAAGAGTGCCACCAGCTGGCATCATGTGGACATTGACCTGAACTGATGAGTCTATAGGGAGACATTTCTCACTTAAACAACCATAGTGATGGACTCACTCATATTCACTCATATTCTCTCTCTCTCTCTCTCTCTCTCTCTCTCTCTCTCTCTCTCTCTCTCTCCTCCTCTCCCCTTGAATTCATTTTAAGTAGAAAATTTAAAAGAAAGACCATTCATGGAAAGACATACAGCATACATTCCGTCTTTAGTCTTCTGTGTTTGTCTAGACGCTTGTGATATGTTCAGGCAGTCACTCAAGTGTGAGGAAGTGCAATACGCACGTGTGGGCACGCATGTGGGTGCCGGAGTGACGAGGTCAGGGATTGTTACTCTGGCACTGTTGATTTTACTCTGAGGCAAGGTCTCTTATTGGTCTAGCGATCACTTCACAGACTAGGCTGGCTGGCCAGCAAGCTCTGGGGAATCACTGCTTCCTTATTACTGCGATTACAGGTATGTGATCCCTTGCCCAGCTTTATTCAAGTTTAGACCTTCTTGCTTGCAAGTTGAGTGTTTTACTAGCCCATCTAGTAAAACACTCAACTTTCTTCTCCAGCCCTGCAAAGTTTTCTGTAATCAGATTCCAGCCACAGCTTCATGCATGTGGGATAGCAGTCCTCCCTCATATTGAGAAATTATGTGTGGCTTGTAAGACCTTTCCCTAGGGTTTCACCCACTTTCCTTGCTCAAAAAATACTGAGATGAGTACATGCCTCGTTCCAGGTCATGGTGGGTGTTAAAGATACTTTGGTCTCTGCCCTCTGAAAATCTGTAGACAAGCGGAGGAGGTAAGATATAGCCAGAGGCTAACATTGCTAGACAACAGATGGTTCAGAACAGGCACACTGGAAAGCAACAGACCCATGTGTAGGCAGTAGCTTCAGGGCTCTCAGCTCTGTGGCTTGGCAAGATGTTGACCTTGCTAAATCTATCTTTGTCATTCGTATAAAAAGTACTAACAACCTACTGCACAGGTCTCTTATACAGATTCAAAAGCAAATGTGCTGTGTTTCCTGTTGCTAAAACTTGAGGAGTACTAGACAGGTTTATCCGGTTCAGAGTTTCAGCTATGGGAAGTCCAAAGCACTTGACACTGGCTCTGGTGAAGGTCCAGGTTGTCTAAGTCAATGGCAGATGGCATTATAAGGTGGCATGTCTGTGAGAGGGAGTGGTTGCAGGTGAGGCAGGATCTTGCAACTGGAGTGAACTACATTAACCCTTCCTAAGGATGTAGATAACCTCTCACTGAGAGAGTTCTACCTTGAAAAGGCCAACCACTGCTTAATATTGTCACCCGAAGGACCAAAATTATAACACATGCAACCTTGGCAGACACTCTCTAGTGTCTAACCTAGGAGCTAGGAGCATGACTCAGTGTGTAAAGACCTAAGTTTAGATCTCTCACACCACATAAGGGTAATGTAGCATGTGTCTCTAATTCCAGCACTAGGAAGCATTGCAGGGGCAGGTGTGGGGAGAAGCCCTGGGAAGACTGTTTGTCTCAGAAAGTAATAGGGAGAATCATAGAAGAAGACATTTGACATCAGCCTCTGGTGTCTGCACAGGAACACATACAGCAAGTACACATGCAAACATATACATGTGCCTTCAAAAGTAAAGTACATTTTTAAAAGAAAGAAAAAGAAAACACACAGGCTAGAGGAATGGCTCCTTGGTTAAAAACATTTGCAGAGGATCTGGATCCAGTCCCAGTACCCACAGGGTGGCTCACAACTATCTGCAACCCCAGTTCTAGGGGATTGGATGCCCTCTTCTGGACTTGACAGACACCAGGCACACATGTGGTATATTTATATACATGCAGGCAAACATCCACTCACATACCTCAGTACCCATGTAAAATCTTAGCTGAACCACCAACCACCAGCAAGCAGAGACCAGACCCAGCCTCCAGCCCCCACACATATGTGACAGATGTGCAGGTTGGTCTTCTTGCAGGTCCCCACCAACTGGAGCTGGGGCCGCCCGTACTCTATTGCCTGCCTGGAGATCCCATTCCCCTAACTAGGCTGCCTTGTCTGGCCTCAGTGGGAGAGGGTGCTTCTAGGCCTACAGTGACTTGGTGTGCCAGGCTGGGTTGATATGGGGGGTTCTCTGACTTCTCAGAGGAGATGGGGAAGGGGAGTAGGGGGAAGGCCATGTCAGAGGGTACCTGGAGGAAGGGAGGCTGTGTTAAAGATATAAAAATGAAAAAATTAATTAATTAAACAAAAGGAAAAAACAATAAAATGAAAACAACTTAGCTTCTGCATAGACTTAAATAAGAACTTAGTGATTATGTGTCGACAGCAGTGTCAAATGCTAAGGAAACACACAGCAGGGTAGGAAGAAAACTTCTAGAGAAGGAAGCACCAGAACGAGGAAGGGCAGCAACCTGAATGCTGGGTCTCAGTCTGGAGCCAATTGTTGCCCTCAGTGGACATTTATCGACCTCTAAAGGCATCTTCAGCTATAATGATCAGAGGATGGATGCCGTGCATAACAATGACAGCATGTCTCCCACACATCACCAATCCTGTAGTCATGGTCCCACAGATAGTAACTTAGATTAAATTCAAAATGTAAAGTTCATAAAAACAACTATAAACATGTTCAAAGAATTAAAAGAAGGCCTGGAAGGGGGAAAAATAAACATCGGGATGAACGTAGAAATGGTGAGAATGAATTGGTTGGATTCATAGTAAACACAAAGCGATTAAAGAAAGGAGAAATCCAGTTCTTATCCAATGGCCAATTCCAGACCCATCGTCACATAGAAGACCTAGTTAAACCTTGTGGGACAAAAAAGATAAATTTAAAATGTAATGACTATGGGAAGATATTTGTACAAAAGAAGAAAGGCTTTTAGGAATGGGAAAAAATAAGAGGTGGGCAGGTAGGTAAGGGAGAATAACAAGAATGGTGTGTGTGTGTGTGTGTGTGTGTGTGTGTGTGTGTGTGTGTGTGTGTAAAAGCACAGACACACATGCAGAGAAAAAAAGGAGGAAGTCAAGTTTCCTGTTCTGTAAATCTCTACCTCATTCCTTTGACCTAGGCAGACAGCCAGCAAGCTCTAGGGGTACTCTTGTCTCTGGCCACAACAACAGGGGTACAGGCTTGCATGACTACACCTGGATATTTTTTTTCTTTTACTTGGTTGCTGGGCATTTGAACTTAGGTCCTCACACCTGAACAGCAAGCCCTCATATCCACTCAGGCACCCCACACCCTATCCCTTTAAACTCTATTCATTCTGTGCTCCACAAAAAAACAGTAAGCCAAGAAGATCCTTCTTGGTTCCATGGAGTTCTGGTAGCTCTCCTTCATGTAACTTCTCCCGGTTATTTTGGCCTAGTTAGGCTAGTTCAGTTTAAAAATGAGGCACACATTAAGACGAAGCATTCTAAGATGCTTCTGGTGGCAGTGAAGATGCAGTAGGGAAGTGGCGGAGCTGGGAAGAGCCAGGGTCTAGCATCTCATCTGGCACCTTTTGTCTTACGTCTTCTTCCAGTTTCTCCTCCATTCTCTAGAATTATATCCCTGACAGCCCCCAAGATACTGCTACTTTCTCAAGAACTATTATGATAAAGTTTTATAGTTTCTTTCTGCTTCGAGGCATCGCAGGCTAAAGGTCTATGCCTGAATGGTCTCCAGATGGATGAAATCTATACCTGTGTTCCAATAAAAAAAAATGCTATTCTAGACTGGTAAATCTTCCAACTGCCTCTTTAGACTCTTGGCTGCAGAACTTGGCTTTCTCTGTGTTTGCATCTTAACAGGGCTCCTTTGATCACTGGTGTGTTTACACTGAACAGAGGCTGTCTGTGAAATTGAAAAAAAAAAATACTATAAACATGGACAAGCCACAGGATGGGTGAGTTGAGTTTGGGACATGTTTTAAGCAGCAAGATTGATTTGGTCTTTGATTATGTTCCATTCATTCTCTGCCTCTTTATTTCTGGCGATTCTAACAAAGCTTGCTTTGAGACAAAGTCTCTCTGTGTTGCCCAGGCTAGCCTGAAATTAGCTATCTTCTTGTCTCATCCCTTGTGCTTAGCCTCTTGGTACGTGGCGCCATGCCGGTTTTCTTCTCATTTCTTTCTCTTATGTGGGATTCTATTCCTAAAACTAATTTTGCATATTTAACTTTTAGTAAAATGAAAATTACTAAAAGCTTTGATATCTATGATTATTTATTAATTAAAACAAGACGAAACTCAGCATGTAAAAACAAACTTTTTGTTGTTGTTGTTGTTGTTTTACAACCACTGCTTATAGATAGCATAGACTCATATGAATTCTTTTTATTTCTCAACAATTTCCCATGACTCTATTTTGACTGCAGGTACAAAATACAACTTTGCTAGCCTGACTGACTACTGGACTGACCATTCCACAACTTTATAATCTTGTTGGGAGCAGGCAAGGGAAGTTGTCTTAAGTACTACCATTTTGACTTCAGACTCCATTTTACCTACGCTGACCAACTCCCTTTCTAAGTAACAAGAGCTACTCAAAATATAATGCCTGCTCCTAACAACAGAAAGAGCAAATTAACTGGCTTGTTTGGGCAAAGCACTTAGATTTAACGTCAGTGGACAATGATAGGACACTTGGGAAAATCCCTAGTCTCTGAGTTTCCGACTGGTAGATATTATAACTGTAACTTGGCTCAGATGCTTACGGATTTTATGCTTATAAGCCATCTTCAGCTTCTACTCGGGGTTGCCAGAAGACACAGAACTCCTGGGTCCTTATCTGGTGGCCCTGATCTATTAGAGGCCACACTTATGTGGTGTGAATAGTAAAAGATTTTGTTGTTTCACAAGGCCACTGGTGTATCCTTTTCCCCTTTATATGGTGCACATGGTATAACAATCTTACCTCCTATTGTTCCTGACACAGACCGAACTCTCCCGGTGATTATGAGCCAAACTCAGGCTGTCTGTTCCTGAATCTATTCCATCAGACAAATCAATCCCATATCCCAGAGATGCTTCAGATAATTCCACTAAAAATAAAATGATTTACTAGAAATCTGTAGTGAATACTTCATTCCCAGATGTGGCCAACCCACTCACACATAAGCTGTATTGAACTTGATGAAGTTTTCTCCTTAAAGGCTAAGGGATAGTAAGATAAAAACATTGAACAAGTCTACATGTGCCAACGCCGGTACTATGAAGCAAACACAAGGTTCTTGTCCTCAAAAGACAACACAGTTGTGACTCCCATAAGGTAATGGGAGATCTTTCACCCATTCAGTAGACTTTATATTAATTATTTTTTATGTTGCTGTAATAAAATATCATGACCAAAATCAACTTCGAGGGAAAATAGCTTGTTTGGTTGCATTGCAGCAGGGATGTGTGGCAGGCACAGAAATGGGCAGGGAAGGCGTGGTAACAGGAGCAGAAAGCCGGCTGGTCACATTTTCATCCACACACTAGAAGCAGTGAAAGAGAGAGAGAACAGGCAGGAGATTAGTACAACCCTCACAGTCTACCTGCAGTAATGCACATCCCCCAGGGAGGCTCTACCCCTTAACACTCCTATCACCTCCTCAAAGCGCTTCACCAGCTGGAGAACGACATGATCCTATAGGGGACATTTTCCATTCAAACCACCGAAGGATGAAAGACGCTTTGGGCTTTATCTTGGCTATCTAGTACATCAACCAACAATTCTAGTGTCAGAACAATGACTGAAGTATTGAGGCCATTGTGGGAGCATAGACAAGAGCCGTATGAACAGGCGGGGTTGAGGGAGTATGGGATTTCCTGAAGGAAGTTACTCCTAACTTTGCTCCTCAAGAATCTGACAAGCATGTTTCAACATGGATGTTTCCAGCCGACAGTTTGTAGTGGGGTTATTTTATCTTCATCTGTGAATATGGTTGCATTCTGGAAGCAACGACTAGCCAAGCAATGAGATGAAATGTTATAGAAATATCTGGGGCTGGCTTCCTGGTACCTAACACGACACTATTAGTTATTTTTCTTTATTTTTGTGACCAAATAATTGGCAAAGACCAACTTATAGGAGGAATGATTTATTCTGTAAAGTCCTTCAGGGGACATTGTCTGCCTTTCAGAGAGGACGGCAGCCTGAGCACGAGGATGCTTGTATTTTTGTGCAATAGGAGCAGACATGGGAGAAATCCGTAGTATCATTCACATTCATGATGGGTTTTCCACACCATTCCTCTTGGAAAAGACCCTCACAAACATTTGCAAAGATATGCACATCACTAATATCCTAGGTGTTTCTTTATTCCATCAAGTTTATCATTAAAATCAACAGTTCCAATTCTGTTCTTGAAATCTAAACATAAACATAAGCTGAACATAAACAAATCTAAACCATTCCACTTTTACCTGTGTTTCTCAAAGCTTCATGGACATTTCATAATACAAAATACACTTACTTCATTTCTAAGAACTCCCCAAAAGTTGCAACAGTTCTAACGTCGTTCAGATGGGCCAAAGTCTCTTCAGAGACTGAAGGCAAACTTTGGACTGTGAATTTGCAGACTGCAAATTTAAACTACATAATGTAAATACAGATACACCATGTCACGGAATAAGCATGCAGAGGACAAATTGGACCTAAGCAAGCCCAGCAGGGCAGATGCACTAAATCCTGCCAGTCTGCATGCATTATGCTGTGTGTGTTGGGGTATGATGGTGCTGTCTGGGCTCCATCAGTCTTGAACAGCTGCACTCACCAGCCTGTGGTGTCGTAGATGCATGTCGCCTCTCTTGACACTGCCTCCATTTGCTGCCTCCAGGTTTCCTTGGCAAATGATGAACATGTCCAGTATCCTAGGAACTCCTTGCAACTTAGACTTCATCTTCACAAGTTCGTACAACAGCCTCTTGGGAGCTCCTTTCAGAGAATCCAAACTACCTACATATTTCCTGGGCTCTGAGGCTTTTAAGAAGCGTTGTACAAGACTCTAGGACACCCTCATTCCCATGCCTTCAAAGCAAGCACTACGTGAACAATGATGCTTGTAACTGTGGGCTTTTCCACCCATGCCCAAGTTCCTCAAAATAACGACCCTGAGATTTATAATATATGAATAAGTGCTAAGGTCAATAGCATAGGCTCATTTCCTCTAGTTCATAACTCAGCTAATCCCATTTGTTCTTTCCTATTACGTGCCATGTGGCCAATTACCACTTCTTCAGTTTCATGTGACCATCTTCCTCAGAGTTTATGGTGAATCTCTCCCATGCTTGATTCAGTTAAGATTTAACTGATTCAGTCCAAAGCCCCAGCCCATGGAATGGTACCATCAGGACTCACGGTGGGTCTTCTCATCTCAGTGAAGCCAATCAAGGTTTCAAAACCAACCATCACACTTGGTGATGGAGAATATGCCTTATACATCTTTCTTTTTCACAAATCATTTGAATGGCATAAGAGAACAGGAGCTGGCCATTTCAAGGAAGAGTGAACATAGACTGAGGAGAGCACGGTAAGTGCTTCCTGGGCAAACATGAGGATCCGAGTCTGGACCCCAAGACACGAATTAAAAATCCAAGTGCAGTGGCTGCATTTGTGATCCCAGCAGTGGGGATCAGTGGGGAAGATGATGCGTCTCTGATTCTCGATAGTCAGTCAATAGCCAGCCTTCCTCATCCTGATGATGTCATGCCAGTGAAAGACCTTGTCTCAAACAGTGAGGTGGGTGTCAGTTTTGAAGAAGGATGCCTGGAATCTTCCATATACCCCCTGCCCCAAACATGCTGTTTTAGGGTTTCATTGCTGTGAAGAGACACCATGACCATGGCAACTCTCATAAAGAAAACATTCCATTGGAGCTGGCTTCCAGTTCAGAGCTTTCATGGCAGGATGCATGGCAGCAACACAGGCAGACATGGTACTAAGGGTTCTACAGCTGGATCAGAAGGCAGCAGCAAGAAAGAGTGCTACCGGCCTGGCTTGGGCTTCTGAAACCCTAAGCCCGCCCCCAGACATAAACTTCCTTCAGCAAGGCTACATCTCCCAATGGTACTACTCCCTATGAGACTACGGGGTCCATTTTCATTCAAACTACCATACATGTACACACACACACACACACACACACACAAACACATACATACACACAAACACACACATACACACACACACACACTGTGGAGGAGATATGAAAATATCAGCTGTAAAATGGCTTAAAGGGAATGCTATAGTGGCTTTAGGAAATTCAGGTGAAAGGGTTGTTACACACTGTTACCATAAGTATGTTTTCTTCTAGTGTCACTAGATAAATAAGAAGCCTCTACTCTCAGTGATAATCTGCATCATCTCATAGCAGGTCTTGGATGCTGCTGGGGATGGGAGCAAGAACGGAGTGCAGTCAGTAGCTTGCATGCAGGTCATAGGAGGAGATCCATATGTCCGGTAGTGAGTATTTCTGTTGCATTTCTTCTTTAGGATAGAAACCTTCTAAGTCTGTCTAAGAATTAACGTAGAAGAGAAGGAAAGACAGGGGTCCATACTCCCCATACTGGATTCAATCCAAATACAGTCTCCTTGGCCACTTCTTTATTTCTTGTCAGATGGCCCCTTGGGCTGCCTATTTTCAACCGAGCCAGTGACTCCTGAGGATAACACATCCCTTTCAGTATGAGCAAACTTTGTTCCTACTTTGCTCTGGGCATATCTTCCTTCCCTATGTCACTAAATTATGATGAGCATGAACAGTGAATGTGAGATTCAACATGTTGAAATTGCCAAGAAAAATTAGGAACAAATGAATAGAAGAGATAAGAATCCTAAAATGAGACTAGCCTGTGAGGTTTATTTGCTTTGTTTTTTTTTTTTCTGTCTGTTTTTATATCAAGAGGGGTAATTTATCATTTCGGTGTAAACAGTGCTCCAACAGGGTCACCTAGCCATTATCTGGAATGCCAGGGGCTTTATCTGACACCATTTATAAGGAATAAAAATCTCTACAGCCTGCTCCAGGCTACAAAACACATCACTGGATGTTCTAGCCAATGCTGCTAAGATCCCATAAAAGAAATTAAATGTCATAACATATCTTTTATCATAGTAGCTGGAAAAAATTGCTCTTCATATACTATACAACAGCATAAAAAGAGAAGAGTGAGAAGGGGTGGAGAGTGGGCTGAGACAGACAAAACAGGCCATGAGGGTTTTAGGCAAAGAGCCCAGTAGATTAAGTTCATACTCATTGATGGGAACATCTTTCCAACCTGTTGAGGACCCAACAAGAAGAAAAAGGCAGAAGAATGAAGTCCCTATCTCATGCTCCACCCTACCCTCCATAGCTCCACCTTACTGAGCTGTGACAGCCATCTTCTCCTGCCCCTAGACATTGGACCTACTGATTCTCAAGTCTTTGGACTGTGGAACTTCGAACAGTAGCCAGCATCTGACCCCTACTCTGGGTCTCTGGCAGGAATTACACGGTTGGCTTCCCTAGTTGTGAGGCCTTTGGATTTTGACTGAACTGTGTCAGTGTTTTCCAGATCCTCTAACTTATAGCTGATGTACTGTGGGACTCTCGGGAATTCAAAGTCCATAATTAGATGAGCCAATGCCCATGTTAATCTAATCCCTTTATATCACTGGCTCTATTTCTTTGGTGATCTTTGGCTTATATGATAGGTGACCTGAGTCTTTAGTAAGGAACAGTTTTGAGGGATCAGGTAAAGAGATTGAGATTAATCTTATTTTGCTTGACTATCTACTTAATAGAAAAGGGGGGTTACACTCCCAAAGTTAGGGATTTCTCAAGTGTATAGTATCTACACACGGTCATGTGTTCTTTCACCTGCTTTCCCACAGCCTCACCTCAGCACTGCACACGATCCCTGATGGTGCAGGACACAAAGAAATATGTTCACAAGGCATCGACAGTAAAGGCAATGGTATTAATGACCTTGCATGAATATAAGGTCAGCAGAGGTCAAGGACTGCACTCTGTGTTTGTACCAGTTTTGACCACATGTACCTTAGACAGAGAAGGGTATGACTGTGGCATTGTGCCCGCAAATAACAAGAAAAGGCCCAGAAACCAAACAATGGAAAGTTGGAAACCCAGGAATATAAATACCAGGCATATGCTTACCCCTCCTCCCACACACTATATATATAATTTAACCTGTGCAGCTCTTTGTGTATGAGTATACACAGGTTGATTGCATTTGGAGCTAGGCTCTTTGCATATGTAATTAAGATGAGATGGCATTACGTTAAAGTAGACCTTAATTCTACGTCTGTTGTATAAATAAGCCATGGGAAGCCTCAGACATATTTAGGTGAACAGCATGTGATGCCAGGGCGAAGAACAGAGCTATACTTCAATGAGCCAAGAAACATGAGGTAGAAGAAGAAGGAAGGATTCATCCTTAGAGCCTCTGATGGCAGCATGGCCCTGAAACCCCACTCCTAACCTCACCTTAGATAAACAGGATCTCCATTTGTACTTCAAACTGACCTAGAATTCTCCATCAACACACACATGCACACACAGACTTACTCTCTCAGATACACACACACATACACATATGCACAAGCACACTGTACTGGCTAGGTTTGTGTCAACTTGACACAGCTGGAATTATCACAGAAAAAGGAGTTTCAGTTGGGGAAATGCCTCCATGAGATCTAGCTGTGAGGCATTTTCTCAATTAGTGATCAAGGGCCCCTTGTGGGTGGGACCATCTCTGGGCTGGCAGTCTTGGGTTCTATAAGAGAGCAGGCTGAGCAAGCCANCTGAGCAAGCCAAGGGAAGCAAGCCAGTAAAGAACATCCCTCCATGGCTTCTGCATCAGCTCCTGCTTGAGTTCCAGTCCTGACTTCCTTTGGTGATGAACAGCAGTATGGAAGTGTAAGCCGAATAAACCCTTTCCTCCCCAACTTGCTTCTTGGTCATGATGTTTGTGCAGGAATAGAAACCCTGACTAAGACACACACCATAAACTGACTGGCAGTTAATAGTATTTGGAGAGAAAAAGAGAGTGAGGGGGGTTCTTGGGTTGTTAAGAATTTGCTGCTATTAGGGTCATAACTCTAGACGGTTACCTGAGATCTATACAACTTATCTAGGGTTGTTCTGAACAAAGGAGGTGTTTACACTATATACACACTATTGAATGTTGTAACCTATGCTATTGACCTAATATATTGAGGCAACTAGGAAATTCCTCCTTAAAGAAAAGCTTGAAGCTGAGCAATTTTCAAGCAAGTTGCAGGGTCCCAGAATAGGGAGGGAGACTTGTCCACTGACTTCTCCACCGACTTGCCACAGCTGATTGTTTATATTTGTAATACAAATGCCTGAAATGGAAAATCACGGGAGCTGAACAGTAATCTTAGGCTCTCCACTCTGGCGTGAATCCATAGATCAACACTGCTGGGCACTTTCAGCATCACAGTGCGTGTGGACCATGTAGGCATCTAGGGAAATTGACATGCTCTTCAACTGGGGTGGAAGGCAGGTTCCTCCTGGGCCCCCAAATCACGAGCGGGTTTGTATCTGTCTTCTTTTGAGAAAATGGTTATAGAATAGGGTCCAAAGGCATAATGACATATGCCTTCAGTCCCAGCCCTGTGGAGACTGAGGCAGGAGGATTGCAATGATTTTGAAGCCAATGTGGACCATCCAGCAAGTTCCTACCTCAAGATAAATCAACAAAAAAACCTGCTCAGGTAGTCTGTTACTGATCCTGCACACTGGATTAACATAGCCTTATTCATAGAGAAAAAAATAAGATTGCAAGTCAAACACCATCAAGGCTACCTCCTGATGGGAGGTTAAGGGGGTCACTGTGAGGTGGGCCTGTGTCACGATAGTTCCTTGAGGAAGGCTTTCCATAGCAAACATTTTCATGTACATAGTATATGAATCTGATCAGCCCACACAGTCATGTAAGCACCATTGCAAACCAAACTCCACCATGAGAGGTTACCATCATTGGCTGGCTCTACCACCAATGCCTCTCCCAACTCCCACCTCCTAACTCCTGTCCCCATTTCCTTGTCTTTTCTAGGGTGTTAACATAAATGAGATTGTGCAGTGTGTTTCTATTGGCACCTGGCTTCTTTCATTTAGCGTAGTGATTTTGATACTCAGTTATATGGTCACCAGATTTTATTTGTTATTTCTTAATAGTATTCCACTATGGACACATCATAATTTAACAACTTACCAATTGAGGGATATCTGCCTAAAAATCTAGAAACAAGGCAGATATCCCTCAATTGGTAAGTTGTTAAAGTTTCTAGATTTTACGGATAAAATTGCTATAAAAATATGTATTTTTTAGTGATTTTTCCATCTTTCTTTTTCACAAATAGATACCCAGGACTAGTAACCATGCATTTAATGTCCTAGGAAGCTTGTCAACTGTTTTCTGTAGTGGAGAAGCCCCTCCCATCAGGGGCATGGTCTCCTGACGCTCTCCCTGACTAGATACTATCGTTTCTTTGGTTTTAGATATTTTTATATTATTTTTTCTTTAGGCTGGACTGTAAAATTAACCCTCTACTAACTAAATGTACTTGGTTTGGGCCTGTGAAAATTAAAATGACCAGAATCTCAAATTGTGACCTGACATGGAACTAGGTTCTTAGCATATGTAATTAAGTCTAATTGGTTCTAGAGAAAGTGGACCTCACTTTTTATGGCTGTCATCTAGTAAAAAAGCCATATGTGATCCTACAGGGGGACTTGGGAGGCCAGCACGAGATGGTAGAGGCAGAGACTCAGGTTGTGTGCAAGAGGCAAAGGCAATCCTTCCTCAGAGCCTTTGTAGAAAGCATGGCCCTGAGAACTGTTAACTCTACCACCCATCTGGGATTAGACAAGGTATCTCTTGTAAGAGTTGCCTTTGTCATGGTGTCTGTTCACAGGAGTAAAACCCCAAGTAAGACAGGTGGCCTAGAATTTTTACTTTTAACACTGTATTTATCCATTGTGTGGGATAGGGAGGAAAGGAGCTGGTCACAGTGTATGTATGGAAATCAACGTTTCCATATATCAGTACTTGCCCCTCTCCTTCCACCATGTGGGTCTCAGGATGTCATGGGACCTGTTTCCTAGGGAGATGTGAACAAAATCCACTCACCCCCAAATAGGAACCCATGAGAGAATCAGAGCCTGGATACCACCAAAATCCAACTGGGTGAAAGACTTTTGCTGGAGTTACTTGTAGAAGTAAGGAAAAGGGGTGGCTCACAGAAGCAGAAATGTCACAACAACAGTTGCATCACCAAAGGCCACCCCATCGTGGGTGTTAGCCAGTGAAAACTGGATCCCTGGAGCACACTGTACTGCCTGCAGCGGGTCAACAAGTTAAAGGGCCACTTTTTGATCAGTCAGCTCAGCTGGTCTGAGAGTCTCTTTCCACAGTCCTTATTTCTTACACACACTGGAGCCTGGGTGGGGGCAATATATTTGGTCAGCTTCGGTAACTTCTAGAAGCCTTTCAGTCCAAGTGAATACTTGTGCTTACTGAATTGATGAGAGCCCTATCTTGCAGAATGTTCTATAAAGAATTAAGAAATGGGGGTTTCTTTTAGTATCTGTTGTTGTGTTTGTTTTTTATAGTACAGTGACCTGGAACATGAACCAGATGTTGTTGGGTTTCTTTTTGGTTTTGCTTTCAGATTTGTTTTTATTGTTATTGGTGCACTTACCCAAGAAGGCCAGAAGAGGGCATTGGAGCCCCTGAAGCTGAAATTAACAGGCAGTTGTGAGCCACTGTTCTTAGGGGTTCTGCTGCTGTGATAACCCCCCCCCCCCCCCGCAATGACCAAATCAACTTGAGGAGGAAGGAGTTTATTTCCGGCTTATACTTCCTTCTTGTAGTGCATCGCGGAAGGAAGTCACGGCAGGAACTGGAAGGCAGGACGTGGAGAAGTCATGGAGGAATACTATGATCCGTGCTCACCGCTTCTCAAGGCTTCCTCGGCTGCCTCCTTAAAGCATTCAGGAGGGCCAGGACAGGTCAGGGGTGCACCATCTACAGTCAACTGGTCCCTCACACATCCATGTCAATCAAGAAAATGCCGCAGAGGCTTGCCCATGGGCCAAACAGGTAGGAGCATTTCTTAACGGAGGCTACCTCTTCCAAAATGACTATAGCGCCGGGCGTGGTGGTGCACGCCTTTGATCCCAGCACTCCGGAGGGAGAGGCAGGCGGATTTCTAGTTCGAGGCCAGCCTGGTCTACAAAGTGAGTTCCAGGACAGCCAGGGCTACACAGAGAAACTCTGTCTCGAAAAAAAACAAAAAAACAAAAAAACAAAAAAAAACCCAAAATGACTATAGCAAGTTGACATAAAACCAGCCAGCCCCAGCTGCCCAATAGCCATGGGTGCCAGGAACCAACTCAAGAGCAGGCTCTTCTTACTGCCCGCTGCCTTTAAAATTTAGTTATTCTTATCATAAATTCTAGATCAAAAAAGACTTCTGTGATACAGCTAGTTGTTTTTGTTTTTGCTATTTTATAAAGTACTGGTATTATTCCAATGTTAGCACCATGTTCTTACAGTCCTGTCGAAAAGAATGATCGAGCCCCCAAATGTATGTCAGATTTTTCTGAGGTCTTTATAAGGTAGAGGGACCTCCCTACCCCAAACCTGTGACACAAAAGCGAATCCTGTTGCTCTGTGTTCAGACATGGCATCCCTACTTCTAATATTATCCTGCTATTTCAACTGAAATAAAGGAACCTTTATAACCCATGCTCACATAACTTTCCCAGTAGTTATTGTGACTGGACAGAAGTTCAAACAACTGGCAGAGTGCAGATGTGGAAGCAGGAAGTTTATCAACAAAACTCAACCATCATTCCTTATCTGAGCCAGAACCTGACCACTAGGAAAGCGAGTTATGTTACAAGCCTACCAGTTGATCACTAGACATTATTGTATGGAGATCCAGAAGTGGTTCCTGAGCTCACTGAGCCCCTCCGAGAGCTGTCTCCCGTGTTATGAGCTGCGGTTAGCAACTACACTGTACAATTTCGCAAGTGTGGTGGGTGGGTGACGATCCCAACTTCCTTAAAAGTTTGCAGAGCATGGTGGCCTGTCACGTGAACAGAGCCTCCAATTCTCACCGACTCACATGAAAGCAGGCCCATTCTCACCCCTGATTTTTTTTCTCTCCAGAAGGTGTTCTTTCTTAGAGTAAACAAGGAATTGGCCTTTCGGGCTGGGAGATAAGGACTCACTAGATTGAATCACTTCCTTCCAGCTTTAAGCAGTTTCAAAGGTCAGGGCTTGGGGCTTCCGAACAACTTGTACAGCTTCATGGTCTTGGGTCTGGCTACACACAGAAACAACCTCCCTCTCAGTCTCCTTCCCACATGTTGAAAATGATAAAGTCCCCACGGCAGAGTGCCCAAATGCCCTTCAGGGCAGTGCTGCCCAACTTAGCAAGTGTCCACGGCTAGAGTTGGGACTGTCCCTTCATTAGAAATACACCCAAGGCTAAGACCAAAAGGCTCAATTCGTTTACAGAAACAGCAGAGCGTGGCTACAAACATCACAGCCCCCCCTCCCCAGAACAGAGGACATTTGTTATAGACAGACACCAAGGCCACAGCTGTGGATGCTCGTACCCTTACCAGCTGATTAAATGTTGAAACTTCCATTGTGACAATCAAACAGATAATACTGCCTATTGCAGACAGACTTGGAATTCTATCTAATTAGGTTAGCGTCAGGATGAGGAACTGGGTAGCTAGACATAGTCTCTCAGAGTGTCATGATACCACTACTATTATATACAGTACATAATATGCGACTTAAATAGGCAAATCAGGACCATGACAACACCCCCTTCAGATCTTAAACTATCTTGAATTACATTTAAAAAAATTAATTTGTCTACAGTCAAAAGTTTTAAAAAGATGAAGCTGAGTCATGAATAAGCCAGATATGTGGGTGCCTCTCTGAAATGGCAGCTTTAATGTATTGTTGGATGTGAAGCTAGTAGCTGTGTCCGAACTCCAGTGACCCTCCAGACAGCAGCTCTGCCTTCCACAAAGCGTCAGTTAGTCCAGCCTGGAGCCTGGCTTGGTTAGCTGAAACTTTCAGGTGCTATTGCTTGAGGGCGAGGGGTGGGAGTGCCTGCGTGACCAACTTATAATAAGTTGCAAACACTTGGAAGTCACACACTGGGCTTCAGAACAGACTAGATTCCCAAAGCCTTCCATAGAGGAAACACTAGACACCCGCTATTCATGAACAAAAGATTCCTGAGGGCCAGGGATATACTTCCATTGAGAGAGTGCTCAGCTGACATCCAGGAAAACCTGGGTTTCATTCCCCAGCACCCCATAAAACCTGGCATGGTGATACATGTTTGTAATCCCCAGAATTTAGGAAGTTGAAGCAGGAAAGTACTAGGTCTGAGGTAATGCTAGGCTACAAACTGAGTTCCACGCTAGCGTGAGCTAAATGAGAACCTGTTTGAAATTAATTAACACCATCTCATGGCAAGCTTGGATATTCTGATATCCCTCCTTCAATTAAAGCTTGCTGAGTGACGTCAACAGTTTATGATAAAGGAAGAAGAAAACTCAGAAGAGATGGTAGAATAAAATTGACTTAAAATGAACATGAGTTTCAGATCACCAACCACTGGAACAGCACACTAAAGTCCCTCGATATCATGGACACAACAGGCCTACCAGGGCCGTTCTGAGTGACAAGCTTTCAAGAGACCCCAGCCACCCATCCCTATCCCCAAACTTGGCCACTAAGTCCCCCTCCATCAAACCCACGGAGCTCTCGGCCAGGCCCCTGCTTCTGCTAATTGACAGGCAGCACAGCTACTCCTAGGAGCAGATTTTTCCGCCCTGGCAACAGTGACAAGCGGGCAGGAGCCAATGGTGTTCCAGCAGCGGGGCGGGCTGCAGCGACCGGTCAGGTGCTCTGCGCTGAGGCTGCGTGCAGGTGAGCGAACGGGATCCGACTGCGCCCCTTGCTTCTGCCTCCCCTTTGTCCCAGGACAGATCTGTCTCAACGCGGGTGAGTCCCCAGAGACCGGTGGCCTGCCTCCAGAGGCCCACACTGGGGCTGTCACCGGCCGGGGAGGGCGGGTGGCGGGGAGGCCTAGAGAACCCCCATAGGAAGGAGGCGACGCATCCACCCACCCAGGCAAACACCCTGACATAAGCCCACTCCTTTTCTTTACCTTCCGCTGCTCTTTGATTGGTGCTCCTGCTGGCTCAGGTTGGGTCGGTGTGGGGGTCTGGGGGGGGGTGCGGGGAGAGCTGGAGAGAGGAAGGACTGGAAAGGCTAGGGCGATTTCAATCGAGATCTAGAGATTTTCAGGGCTCCGTGCCGTTCTGCGTGAAGAAATGAGAGATTTGTCTTTTTTTCCTCATCCCCACCCCCACCTGCGTTGTGGCACCCATGTAATTATGTTGCTTCTTATTATCGAACATCCGGAGCTTTAGACAGAGCCTCATGCTTCACTTCAGTTTGCCCCAAGAAAACAGTTGTCTTCTATTTACCTCAGTTAACTAAAATAGATGAAAAAAAAATCATATGTTCCGTGCAACTGATTCTTTCTTGGCATTAAATTGTATTTGGTTGATAATAATTTC
The DNA here is from genome assembly GCA_902729485.2 of Mus minutoides. NCBI lineage: Eukaryota > Metazoa > Chordata > Mammalia > Rodentia > Muridae > Mus > Mus minutoides. The sequence goes on from LR750025.1 coordinate 475,808, forward strand.
CTTCGTGTTAGTGAGATGGGAGAGAAAATTGGGGCAAAGAAAAGAGGGAAGAAACGGGGATCAGTCATTTGCAGTTTCCTGCATACATTTAATTCCCCTGCCATAGCCATTATTAATGTTGCTCCCAGAATGAGTGGCATTCAAGATACAATAGTAAATTTAAGTTTGGAATCAGTCATTGTCTTGAGACCAATGTCCAAAACAGTTTCTAGTCTGGATAAAACCACAGTTTAAAAAAGCAAATCTTACATTATGCATATATGTATCCTCTGCATACAGCTGTGGTTCTGAAAGCAAAGCGAGCCTGCCTCATAGGTTACATCTGCCCATTCCTAGACCATAGCAAGGCAAGACAGAGCCACATGCACACATTCCACACATGCACACATACCACACATGCACACATATCACACATGCACACATACCACATGTGCACACATACCACACATGCACACATATCACACACGCACACATACCACACATGCACACATGTCACACATACCACACATGCACACATACCACACATGCACACATATCACACATGCACACATGCACACACATACCACACATGCACACATGCACACATACCATATATGCACACATATCACACATGCACACATACTACACATACACACATATACACATATCACAATACACACACACACACACACACACACACACCATATCCACAAATATTCAAGCATTCTAAATCATCCTGACTTTGTCTCTGAAAAGTCACATATACAAATCATCTTTTTAAATATTATTGTGGGGTCCATTTGAATAGTCCCATTGTTTCTTTGAGGAATATCTTTTGATAGAATATAGGAAACTAAAAGGTTGTTTGTTTGTTTGTTTGTTTGTTTGTTTTTTAAAAGGGCACTAAAGCTTTTTGGCCCTTGTGTCCCGTGTCAAATGGAGTTCTGTACAATTTTTTCAGGCTGTGACTTAGGATATAAGTGAGATTACTAATCGCTGTCATTCTCAGTTTGGAAGAAAGTGTATAAATCACAGTTGTCAGCATTAATTCCTTTATGCTTATCCTACAGATTACCTTATGCTGAGCTGATCAAGGACTTGAGAAAAATGATTCCAGAGTTTCTCCTTGTGTCTTGCACACTGGCTACTCTATGTCATTCGGCTCCATTTTCTCTACAGCCAGAACAGCAGAAAGTTCTGGTGGTTTCTTTTGATGGATTCCGCTGGGATTACTTATATAAAGTCCCAACACCTCATTTCCATTATATCATGAAAAATGGTGTCCATGTGAACCAAGTCACTAATGTTTTTATCACAAAGACCTACCCTAACCATTACACTTTGGTCACTGGTCTCTTTGCAGAGAATCATGGGATTGTTGCAAATGACATGTTCGATCCTATTCTGAACAAGTCCTTCTCCTTGGAGCACATGGATATTTATGATTCTAAGTTCTGGGAAGAAGCCACACCAATATGGATCACTAACCAGAGGGCAGGGCACGCTAGTGGTGCGGCCATGTGGCCTGGAGCAGATGTAAAGATCCATGATAGTTTCCCTACCTACTATCTACCTTACAATGAGTCTGTTTCCTTTGAAGACAGAGTTGCCAAAATCATTGAGTGGTTTACAGCCAAAGATCCCATCAATCTCGGTTTTCTCTACTGGGAAGAGCCCGATGACACGGGCCATGATGTGGGCCCTGACAGTCCTCTCATGGGGCCTGTTATTTCTGATGTTGACCACAAGTTAGGGTATCTGATAAAGATGCTGAAAAGGGCAAAGTTGTGGAATAACGTTAACCTCATCGTCACGAGCGACCACGGGATGACCCAGTGCTCTAAGCAAAGGGTGATAGAACTTGACCGCTACCTGGACAGAGAGCACTACACCTTGATTGACCACTCACCTGTTGCTGCCATCCTGCCAAAAGAAGGTAAGTCTGACCTCATGCAGATCGGAGAGTATAGCACCACACATACCCAGTGTGTAAGTGGCTGCCTGTCCAGGACACTTGCCTGTGCTGTAAAGGTGTACTACGATTTAGTCCTTAGACTTGGGAACCAAAATCTCCTTTCTCTTGAGTTTAATTTCCTCCCGTACCCTGAAATACTGACACTTTAGGGGCTGTGCTTGTCAATCCTAGGCTTTTTTTTTTCTTGGTAAGGAGTTTTTGAATAGTACCTTGCATTCTTTATAAACATCTGCAGGAATCCCCCTCCCCAACACTTTAAAACTAGGTCAAGGGAACATGTGGAGGAGAGGTCACAGAATATGCAGCCAAATAGGCAAGGCTTGCTTTTCTGAATGAAACTGTAACACCTTGGAGAGTTAGTCCTACTTAGAGAGAAGGGACTTTGAAAAGCTCTACTACCTCACCAATGGGAATTGTAACCTCTCAGGAGAGTTAAGCAAAATCTATTAAGTAGCACTGTGGAAGTATGCCTGCCTGTCTGTGCACATGGCTTGCAACTCAAATGTTACATCAACCCGTTAGATTCCCACTAGCCCATTAGATTCCCACTAGCCCATTAGATTCCCTTAGGCCGTTGGGTTTTGGTGTTGTGGGTTTTCTCTTGTTGAGGTTTATTGATCAGAGAGACAAAGACCTGACAACTGGATTTGAGAAATAGGACTTAAAGATGGCGGCAAGGTGTGGTACATTTTTAGTTCTGATGTGTTCTTTAATAACCCCAGTAATTTCTCAAGCTGATTTCCACCCCTAGTTATCTTCCGTTACTCCTGACCTCTACATACCCGGCTCTCTTCTCCAGGGACTCTGTTTCTACATCCACAGCAACTGCCTGCTGTCTGTTTAATCTACCTGTGTTCTCTCCTTTGGGTTTCATAAAACCTTGGTGTTGAGGTGGCGTCTATAGTTCAGTAGGTGCTTGTATCTACATGCATATTTAAGTCTTTAGAGAGTAGCGAATACTGTTTTTGAATAAGGCCTTTTTTGTTGTTATTATTCTGTGAGAGAGTGTGCTAATCAGGGAGTAGCTGTTTCTATTTTCCCCTCAAGCCTCTTTCTCCTTCGGGATGTGGAGTTTCACTACACATGGCTCAGATTCACTTTCCTGGTCCTGGGTGTCTTATGCTGGAATGTGAGTCTTGTTCTGAGTCCCTCACTCTTCCTTTCTCTTTAGGTAAATTTGATGAAGTCTATGACAAGCTGGCTGGTGCCCATCCTAATCTAACGGTCTACAAAAAGGAGGAGATACCGGAAAGATGGCATTACAAGCACAATGACCGAGTTCAGCCGATCGTTGCGGTGGCCGACGAAGGGTGGTATATTTTGCAGAATAAGTCAGATGACTTTCTGTGTGAGTATGTTATAGTATTTCTTCCCATTCTGCACCGTTTCTTGCTAACTTGGAGGCTGTGGATAATACAGCAGTTCACTTACTGATTTTTTTTAACTCTATGTTATTTAAATGTTGAAGGATCTGTGTTATATTGGTACTCATCTAGAAATGCCGTAAAGATATACACATGGGAAATGGACAAGGTTGAGGCTATCGCTTGGTGGCACATATACTTGCCTAACATGTAAAAGGCCCTGGGCTTGATCCCCAACATGGGAAAAATGTGTAAAAATGTCTCTTGCCCTGTTTGGTGACCGAAAGCAAAGTCGTTGCATGACTATGTGCTTGTAGTGTTTTTGTGATTCCTAATAGCAGATGTGTACAACTACACACATTCTGGTTTCTGTTTGTACCCACAAATAATCACTAAAACAGCATCTGATCACATCAAGGAAACTGGGAAGGCTGTTCCCTGTTCCACCTTCACTTCTTTGTGAACTATGTAGGTAGATGTATTACTCAGAAAAGGTCTGCTGATATCTGAGAGCATTTCCTATTTTAAAGTTAACCTACATTTAGGGAGACACTGTAGGGCGTTTGGATCTGTGAGCTACAATTTCACTGCAGGCTGGTCACATTTATTTTGTCGATAGAAACATTCCGGTGACCCTGTTTCTACTGCTTTCTGCTTCTGGATTCAGTGGAGAATTCAACCCTGCCTCCTGTGGTCCTTTTCTGTCAGAATTCTACAAGTTACTGAGTCCAAAGGCAGGAGTTTTCAAAGTGTGTCCTTTGGTACAACAGTGTCTAGATCATCAGGAAACTGTCAGAAAGGCACATCCTTGGGCCCAACCTAGCTGCACTGAATTGGACACTGTGAGAACATGGCTTACTCCTCTGTTTCTACATAGACCCTAGGAGTCACATTCAGGACCTAGTCTGAGAACCATCACCTTTGGACACTTATTATTAAATACTGTCCACTAGCTCAAATGGCAATGGTAACCACTACCATTTTAAAACAGGATTTCCTCTGGACTCTGATTCTCTGGTTCACAGCATGTGAAGAGAATTGTCGTTATTTTTCTCGTATGACTTAGACTCTAGATCCCAAGTTCTCACAAAAATGAACACCACCTAAATCAAGTCTGGATTATACAATGGTACATTTCCTAATATAATTTATCAACTAAACAGATGAGCACAACACCCTGTGTGATGGTTGCTATTGGCTTATAAGCCCAGCAATGCTCATGCTTGAGTAAACTAAAAGGAATTATGGCCTTGAGAATGGTTTCTGCAGGTGGAGTTGACTCACAGGAAGATGTCAGATTACTTTGGGCATGACAGATCAGCGACTTTCAGAAGAGTGAACTTGAGTTTTCCTTTTCTACATGTGGATGCTGTTGTGGATTTCTTTGTAGCAAGCAAGGATAAAGTAATTAAGTTGGAGTCATGAGTCACGTTCCTCATTATTCTCCAATAAAAGCCTGTCAGTTTCCTTAGGTCACCATCTTAGCCGTAACCGCGGTCATACCTTTGCTCTGATAGCACACCAGCCATACATTCAGCTTTGAATTTGCAGTTTCGATCCCCCCCCCTTTTTTTTTTAAATGGGATCACTGGATATGCCCACCAGAAGACCTCTTCAGGTTTTATTTGTAGCCACACGAAAGCACTGCACCTTCAGCTGGGTCTCCATCGGAGCCACCAGAGTCCAAATGTCTCAGTCTCCCTACGTGTTCTGACCTTTGTGTTTCAAAGTGGTTTCACAGCTGTGACTAGACAGTATGATGGCTGTGCTGTCCTCGTGTTTGTACAGTGTTCTTCTTCACTCTCTGTTGGCCATCGTGGGTTCTGCTTTTTGTGACTGAGACTCCCACCACCTTAGTTTAGAATGACAGTTAAGACATTAGAGCTGCCCTGGAGGTATTGGCCAAGAATCAGCCAGCCACAGAACAAAATAAAATCAACCACCTGCCTGCATCCCCCAGCCTGGCTTGGCTCAGCTTTTCTCTGTTCCCTTCCTTCTCTGTGATTTAAGGTAGTATAGGCCCATAAGAAAGGCGGGTATCGGGGTGACATTTGATATCTTGAGGTGATTTGTGGAGCGCAGCACAGATGATAAGCGATAACTTCATTTAAAAAAAAAAAAGTCAAGTTGGATAACCTTTGCACTTAAGGTCAGAACTCGACCCTACGCCAGTTCTTTCCCTTCTAATGCCATCTGGTTGGCTAACTTATTCATGCATTTTTTTCTCTTTACAGTAGGCAACCATGGTTATGATAATGCCTTAGCAGAAATGCATCCAATATTTTTAGCCCACGGTCCTGCCTTCAGAAAGAATTTCACAAAAGAAGCCATGAACTCCACAGATCTGTACCCACTGCTCTGCCACCTCCTCAATATCACCGCCCTGCCACACAATGGATCATTCTGGAATGTCCAGGATCTTCTCAGTTCAGCAACTCCAAAACCAATTCCTTACACACAGAGTACCACACTCCTCCTTGGTAGTGACAAGCCAGGGGAGGATAAGCAAGAGGAGTTGTACCCTTATTACATAGGCGTCTCTCTTGGCAGCATCATAGCTATTATATTCTTTGTACTTCTCTTTAAGCATTTAATACGAAGTCAAGTGCATACTTTACAATATATGCAGGTCGAAGTCGCTCAACCGTTACTCCAAGCTTAGCGCTTCTTTGACATGGAATTGCAGATCGAAATGGAGGGTCCGAAATCATATCAGTGGTGACCCTTCGGCTTCTCACAAGCTAGTGACAGATATCTGCATAGGCCATCAAGCAGTTAACCCATACTCGGGCACAGTCACAGGTACATACACGCACCCCGACAGATCGAAACGCTCCCTGCCTGCAAATGATCAAAGACGGAAGGGTACCCCCCTCCACGGCTTTCTCTGGCTTAGTGGGTAGATGGTGCTCTGTTTGGGGTTGGCACATGCAATGTACATACTTAACAACTTTGCACTATTGAGGGTACCTAAGTGCTATCCTAGGAGGTACTTCTTCTCTGACATGCACTTTATAAATATAAATCTAGTTAACTTGGTTGAAAATGACATCCTTCTTCATCTCTGTCACCAAATACTAGCGTTCCATGACAGAGTGAAGGAAGTTCCTAGAAATTCCCAAATAATATAGAATTATTGTCTCCTTAAATGGGAGGAGGAGGAGGAAGAAGAGGAGGAGGGGAGGAGGAGGAAGAGGAGGAGGAGGAAGAGGAGGAGTTGAAAAGTCAGCCGGACCAAGTTTGTTGCCTGCATCTGGGTAGATGCTTTTCCAGCATCGGGTTGCATTGTGGACATTTCTAGTTATGTCCCCTGCCCCAATGACCAGCATTTTCATTTGTTTCTTCCCTCAGCTAGCGTCCAGCACTGAAAGATTCGTTCTAAAGACCTTATCTCTATACATTAGTATTGCTCCCTGTGGATGAGTCTAGTCCTGACACCATGAGGAGGATGTCATGCCATGCGCATGAGACTTCCTTTCTGTGTAGAATAGTGGTGTCCTGAAAAGTGGGGGCCAGACACCGTCTCTGCTGTGTTTTTTTTCCCTGCCTGTCATGATTTGCATTATTAGTCATATTAAAAAAAATCATGTGAGATTTAAAAAAAAATAGTGTTTTGTTTTGCTTATTGGTTGTTTCTGGTGGCAAGAAGTGGCATACAGACACCATTTAACCCTGAGCCTTTCAAAATCCAGAGTTGCAAAAGAGGACAAGCTGTATTAGGTGACATATAGGCCACCAAAGGTTGTCAAGAATACCAAGGAGCCTGGAAAACAAATTGGGGGCGGGGAAAGGCATAGATGAGATGTGCGCCCTGTCACCATAGTAACAAAGGGTAGCTCTAATAGGGCAAAAAAGCTTTTGGTTATAATAGGTATGGGAACACTCAAACCCAGAGTGCTTAATTTTGTTTCAAGAAATATTTGAACATTTCTTGTAACACCAGCCAGGTGTTTACTGATGTAAAAGGAGGATGCACATTCCCAGATATCTCACCACCAGATCCTGGTTTCCAGCTCCTCCTGGCATTGCCCCCTTTTGTTAAGGACAGTTTCAAGCTGTGCCTTTTGGATGCTAAGCAGCGAGGAAGCTGGGACCAGCAGAGGACCAGCAAAGGAGAGCTTTCCTTGGAAAACAATACCAAAGTAGACACAAAGCCCATAAGACATAGGACGCACATTCCAGACACCATCAGCTAATTTCTGAAAGGGCACCATTATTTCACAGGGAAAAGCCTGCCAATGCATGCACAGCAAAAGTGGTGGGAATTTAGCTGGATCTTAACAAGGTCCCCCAAATGAACTGATATATTTATAAATGATTATACTACTCCTAAGGTAAAGAACATTCGCACATAATTTTCACTTCAGTAAAAACCTCTAAACAGGACAGAAGGGAACACATGTGAATGGCCAACATCCCAGAGGATGCTGGGAAGTCAGACATCTGGTAGCAAATGCCTGGTGAGTTTCAATTCTGGCTGCCTACATCCTGAAGGTGTATGCACACACATGGTGACTTACCGTGGCTCTGACACAAGGACAGTGACCTGCAGATGAGATGTAGTCCATTTCAGACATCCACTATCCAGATGGCATTGTGCACACTTAGCTGGCTGGGTTTAGTTCACTTCAGAAGATTCGGTTACCTCAGAACAAAGTGATGAGTGCATCCCAAGTTGAGATAGGATGGTGAGGTCACTCAAAGGTTTGTCACACATGCATTTGATGACTGAATGGTTCATCGGAGATACCCACATCTCTCTAAAATCAGCAGCAAGAAAACTTAACTTTCCTGGGAAAATCTTGTCATTTGGAACCACCCTTTGGTAGCTATATTTAGGAAGTTTTTACCTAAATGTCTTCATGGTCCAACTTTATGTGGGAAACACAGGTCAGCGTTTGGCAACAGCACTAAGACTACCCAATTTTATAACTGCAAACGAGATCTTTAAATAGTAGAATAGAGCCCTTCCTTCCTTCTCCCTGGTTTGCTGGAACCTCCTGCTCCTTTAGGTATTTGTATAATTTATTGTCAAGACTTTTTTTTAAATATAGATTTTTTATAAAGTCCATGCCCTCTGCCATCTGCTATTTATGGCTAAATGTTTTTCTAAATTCTGACTCAGTAAAGTGAGCGTCCTCTTAGTCTTTTTCTTACAAGAAATTACTCTATTACCCAAAAGACCTAGCTCTTCTGGCTGCCCATTGTTCCCAGTGGCTGCTCACTGGCTAAGGGGGACAGCCTTTATTACTGTTACACAGCTTGGAAGGGTCTGAGGGGGTCACTCAGTGATCTAATTTAGCTAGGGTCCTTGCCCTCTTTCAGAGAAGTAACTTGGATGCCAGGGGTAGAAGCAGGCCCAGGTTCCTGACTTAGTTTACATGCAAAGTTGAGGCCAGAAGACTCACGGGTCCTTCTAAAGAGAAGCCTGTCGATCCCACCCTAAGCCAGAAGGTTTCTGCATTGGCAAGCTCTGTCCTACCACACTTGACTTTCAGATAGGCACAAAATTTTAGTTTCCTTCCTGATTGGCCAAATGCTACAGGACAGAGGTGGTCCAAAGGCTGGCTCTCACCTCAGCATTTCAACCTTCTCTGACTCTTGCCCTGATAACTCCTTCCTATGCTGTAGACAATTTGATACTTTAAAAAGACATTTATAAATCTTGGTCTAGGCACATGGCTCAGTTGGGAGGGTGCTTTCCAGACAATCACAGGACTCGAGTTAAAGCTCTGGCACCTACATGAAAACACGATTGTTCTGGGTATAATCCAGGTTTATAATCCGGTCACTGTGGCAGCAGAGACAGTAAGATACCTGGAAAAAACCGTCCATCTAGTATAGCCTATGGGTGGGCTCCAGGCCAAAGAGAGGCCCTGGCTCAAAGAAAGTAGATGGTATTCTTTACAAGTGATAACCAAGGTTTTCCTCTTATCTCTCTCTATATACATGTAGCATATATACCTGTCCACATGTGCATTTGAACACTGGAATATGCATAAACACACAAAGAACCACCAGAAGTCACCTGGCCAGAGAAGGATAGAATTGACATGTGTAGCCTTGCTTCTCCACGGCAAACATAAATATAACCCCGGACATGGAGCTGAAGACCCCGAGAGGTGGTTAGAGGGCATCAAGCTGGATAGTGGCCAAAGTGGTGGCAGGGTTTTACATATTCCTTATCCAACAGAGGGTGACAAATGGTCTCTACTCTCAAAGTCCAGCCTAGAAAGATGGCAGCCCAAGCAGGCTTCACCCTGGGACTGAAGAGGAGCCTCTGTTCCTGTATCAGGTAAGATAATCTCACTGGCCCCAGTTGGGGGCCTGTTGAAAATCAACCAAGAGAAGTCTTTTCTCTCCTTATCCTCAGAGCTGAAGCCCTAATACTAAGAGGTGTGGCAAGCATAATTTGTAAGAGAGGCCCAACCTTTATATCCTTGAAAGCTTAAGGTTCAGAGACACAGGGGCGAGCAGCACAGCCATAAATGGGCCATGTTATGGAAAGTGTTCTGGTCTAAGAAACAAACTCCCTTTGTCTTTGCTTCCTGAGACTTGTTTCCCCTGCTCCCCAAAGCCATGGATATATGTGGAAGGATGAATTACAGAATCTCCTGTCCCTCCTCCCCAAAGTGACGCCTGGCATCTCACTCCAGGGAAATCTTTCTATCTCCTGTAGACCAGACCAGAAGAAGTGACTTTTAGCAGCACACAGTCAAAGCATGTCCTTGTCCCACCACAGAGACTGAACACTATAGGCTGACACTGACCCCGAGCCACATGCTAAACCTGTCTGTGGTAATTCCCTGCTAAAACGAAGTGAAAGGCAAAGGCTGGGCCCTTCAGTGGAGTAAGGAAAAGAGAGAAAAAGGCATATGTGTTTGGAAAGAAGAAAGAAAATGGTCCCCATTTTCAGGGGACATGGTCATGCCTGTAGAAAAATCACAAACAAGTATTTTTTAAAAACACGTAAGACTAGCATAGCACACTACAACATCAAAGATACCAATACCAAGACTACCTGTATTTCTGCATGTTAACAGAGTGTACCAAGACTAGTCACATTTTTGCATGTTAAGAACATGCAGAAGACAATTCAAAATGTAATGCTATGAATAATCACCTCATAAGATAAAAACAGGTATGAACATAACAAAACCTACTGAATTTGTATCCTGAAAGCAACCAAATGCTGATGAAAGAAATTGGAAGAAACCTCAAGAGATAAGAAAAAAAACCCAGTCTATATTTATAGGTTGCTTGCAAAATAATAAAATGTCATATCAGCCAGAGTTACTATAGATCTTGACTACCTGACTCTCAGGGGATGTTTATCAATGCAGACAAGTTTATCCTAGCATTTATATGTCCTCTAGGCACAGTCCCTGCAAGAGTTATACCTTCTTGACAGAGGCAAGTGAGAATTATCCGACCTGATATTAAATCCTACTATCTTGGGGATGATAATCAGTGCAGCATGGAAATGACACAGAGACAGCACCTAGTTGAAGAACACTAGAGAGCTGGGTACATTCATGGAAATACCCTTGCGACTTTGACAAAGGTTCCATAGTTTTGAATGGAGAAAGAGCAGACTTTACAAGGATGGTACCTGAAGCAACTGAGCATCTCTAGGCAAACAAATGCACAGTCTTATCTAAACTGTAATTTAAAGCCAGGGCTGGAGACATGGCTCAGTGTGCAGAGACATTTACCCCTGGTCTGACAGCCGGGGTTGAGTCTCTAGCAACCATCCCTACACGTTGTCTTCTCACCTCTTTGTGCATGCTGTAGCGTGTACATACCCAAGAAACACAAGAATAAAGAATATAACTTCCTTTTAATAATAGCTCAAAATGAAGAAAAACGTAGAAAAATTTCAGAACCTAAAACAAGTCGAAGTTAATGGGCTTCTAGCAAAGGGGACTGAGGGTGTAGCCCAGCTATAATGTGCATCCCTAGTATGCAAGAAACCATGTGTATAGAGCCCACCAGACTGACAGACTGACAGACAGACTGACAGACACACAAACTCACACAGAGGTTGGGAGATAAGACTATGAACTGTGAACTTGACACTTACTGAAATGAACTATTTTGTTGTTCTGTGAAAGTCCATGTGGAGAGGACAGAGAACATGCCACTGACTGGGAAGAAAATATCTTCAAACCACACACCCAGCAAAGGACTGGCACATTCCATTTCAAGGCAGTCAAATTCATGGAGACTTTTCACTGAAGACCAAATCGAGCAAGAATGGTTGCTCAACTGCTTTGCCTCAGTGGGCCCTGGGGAATGCAAAGTGAAACCACAGAAAAGTAACAGTATCTATCAGACTTGCTAAGATTTTTAAAATAGCTTGCCCTCAAAGGCTACAGGGACACATTGATCACCCATTTGTTCCTGGGAATATAAGCAGAAAATGCACTCTGGAAAACAGCAGTTTTTTAAAGAAAGCCAAACATGCCTTGGTATTTGCCTTTCTGCGATATTTATTCCAAAGTAAAACAAACATCTTCAGAAAAGCCAAGCTATACACAATGTTCATACCAGCTTTGTATTAATGGCAAAACTCTGAAACTGTCTATTCTTAAAACTGTTGGATAAACAAACAGGGCTTTAAGCATAGAGAATAGCATGGAAATGTAGCAGGTAAAGAAATTTATTGAGATTTATGATGAGATGGATAAATCTTGGTGAATGATGATTCTCATTACAAAATCTAGCACTCCGGAGTTATTCACATGACATTTTTAAAATGACGCCATCTTGGAATTGGAAGGTGACTGTTAAGAGACCACACAAGGTGACCCTTGTGTTGAAAGTAAATCGCACTACAGCTAGCTCCAGCTGCCCTGAATGTACTGTGCCTTAGCTCTTGGGGTGGAAAGTCCCAGGGATCTTTCTCCTGAGTTCTCTTCCTGGCCTGTAGATGGCCAACTCCTCACAGCTAGGGCAGACAGGGGCTGGAGAGGGGAGGGCACTCTGTCCTCTCTCCTCCTCTAAAGGACACTGATTCTGTTATAGGAGCTCCATCTCTCCTCACTAGAAATTTTCAAAGCCCTCACTTGGAAAAAAAATCATACAGGAGTGGGCAGGGAAAGGGCAAGATAGGATACAAATTAATTTTTTCAATGATCAGACTAATCATGTTTCATGGGGTTCTTTCAGGTACTAAAGAATAATTACATATAGACACTTTTCAAGACTGGCTGGGAGATTGCAAGTCCCTAACTCTGTAAGCCTGGGTCATTATGTCTTTTATTGTAAAAATAACACATCACGGGACTTCTTTATTCTGTGTAAAACTGATACTATTTCTCACTGTCTTAATAAAACTTCCTTATCTGGGAATGTTTTTAACAATTCCTCATTTAGAGGGAAGTAGTTAAGACTTCCTACTTGGAGCCGGGCGTGGTGGTGCACGCCTTTAATCCCAGCACTCGGAGGCAGAGGCAGGCGGATTTCTGAGTTCGAGGCCTACAGAGTGAGTTCCAGGACAGCCAGGGCTGTACAGAGAAACCCACTCTCAAAAAACAAAAACAAAAACAAAACAAAACAAAACAAAAAACCAAAGACTTCCTACTTGACCTTGTGCTAACTTTGATCATATTTTCTCAAAGAAGCTCTTCGTTTTATCTCCACTGTAAAATCTGTTGGCCTCTTTTTTTTGCTAAACATAGGGCTGTAGTGGTGACTGCCTACTTTTTAATTCATCTTGCTAGCTTGCACTATCTTACTGTGGACTTAACCATTTTACTAATAAGGCTATACAACCAAGTTTGGTTTTATTAGCTCTCTCAGCTCGACCTTCTATTTCTCATTTTATCTTTGCAAATTTCTTTTTTTCTTCTTTACTAGCTTCCAAAAAGACATAGCTTAAATTGTTGATTTTTGAACTTTTCCTCAATAGCAATTCTAGGTTGTGACTTTCCTCCTAAATAAGGCTTTATCTGCAATCTTAGAATTCAATAGGTTATATATTGGAACTGCAAAATATTTCTTTTGCATTTCTACCTAACTCATAGCTCATTCATGGTTTAGAAGCATGCAATTTATTTAATTCCAAATATTTTTCATATTATATTCAGTGGAATTCTCCTTTGGTCAGAAAGTATAATTTTTTTTCAATTTTTATTAGATATTTTCTTCATTTACATTTCAAATGTTATCCCGAAAGTCCCCTAAACCCTCCCTTATCCCCCACCCTGCTCCCCTACCCACCCACTCCCACATTTTGGCCCTGGCATTCCCCTGTACTGGGCCATATAAAGTTTGCATGACCAAGGGGCCTCTCTTCCCAATGATGGTCAATTAGGCCATCTTCTGCTACATATGCAGCTAGAGACATGAGCTCTGGGGGTGCTAGTTAGTTCATATTGTTCTTCCACCTATAGGGTTGAAGACCCCTTCAGCTCTTTGGGTACTTTCTCTAGCTCCTCCCTTGGGAACCCCGCATTCCATCTAATATCTGACTGTGAGCATCCACTTCTGTGTTTGCTAGGCACTGGTATAGCCTCACACGAGACAGCTATATCAGGGCCCCAGAAAGTATAATTTTTAAGACTGCAATCCTTTGAGACTATTGGCTAAGACTCTGCTATGACAATGTGTAAACACCCTGTCTTGGTAATTCTATGGACTCAGAAAGAATGTCCTTTGGTATTTGCACTGTGGTGTTCTCAGTGTCAGAGGTGGTTGATGACAAGTCTATTTCCTTGCCTGACTTTCTTGGTCTAGTCCTATCAATTTGAGAGTAGTAATAAGTTTTGTTTTCAGGTATGTTTAGGGATGCTTCATCCATCTTTCGTGTGTATGTTTTAAAGGGTTTTGGTGTTAAATGCTGGCTCTTCCTCGCCATCTGCTCCTTCCTTTAACCACAATGCACTGCTTCTCTCCAGATTCAAGTTTGGTCTTGAGAGCTTTTCATAGCAAGCACAGCTAATCCTGGTGATGGTTTGATAACGACTTTCCTTGCATTTGTTTGATTGTTTGATTGTTTGATTGCAATATGCAATGTTGCAGTTGAGGCATCTCTCATGTACACTACCTACTGATACCATTCTTCCATCCAATTTTATTAATCCCTGCCATTTTCATTGCAATGTTTTGTTCCTTTACGTGTAATTTATTTTCAAGTTTAAATTTCCATTTCATTAACTGTCTCATTCAAGAAACTTGTTCTATTTTTGCTTGAGTTGATATCAAGGTTTTTTTTCCACCTAAAAATTATTTTTTTCTTAAAACTCTTGTTATGGTGGCTGATTAAGAGGTCTGTGGTCTTCACCTGTTATGTTCTTGTACAATAGCTTAGAAACGTATGAACCTGTTTAAGATACAGAAACTGATACCTTCTGACTAAGGGATGATAGATATGATCATCCTTCACTATGGAAAACATTTTAATACCTGAATTTATTCCATGACACAGTGCTGTATATATGCACATTAAAATTCAGTCTAAAAATAAAATAAGTCAAGAAATCATTTCACTGTATTTCTCTCTATGTCTAATAACTCCCTAGAAAATTATCCATTTCATTTGTACATACAAATTTAGTTGCACTAAAGAATATAAAACAGATTCCTATGATTAAATGATATATGGAGACATCTGTATTCCTTCAGCCTCTCCCCCATGATGAGGCCAGCTCCTCGGCCTCACAACTTTTTCTAGAACACTCAGATGCCACTGGGTGCTCATACGTACATAGTTCTTCATTTTCAGACTCAGCCCGTGGATTCTTCACTTCCTCTGAACTTACTTAAACCTTGAGCACTACCTTTCTAGTTTTTTTCTCCAATTCTCCAGTCTTTAGCAGGATGGCTGTTTGAGTCACCCAGTTTACCATTAGGAGAATAAAATTGTCCTTGTCCTTTCACATATCAAAGCAAAAGCAAAGGAAGCAGGCGAGGCAAGGGACAGCACCTTCACAGAAAGTTTAAATGGAAAAAAAATATTTGATTTCTTCAGTATAATCAGGAGCCCTGTTTGATCTGGGGCTATAAAAAGAATGTCCTTTGCAGCTTGGATTGCTGTGTTCTCTCAATGACACGTTAAGTCACATCACACCTGAGTTGACTTCCCCAGGTCTATTTTGGGGGGGATGGGAGGGGTGGTTTTAGTCTAGTCAATTAGTGAGGAGTGCTAAATTCTTTAAGTAGGTTTATGGATAATTTCTGGATTTGTTTTGGAGGTAATTATCCACAGTCTTTATGAAAGTGAGGTTAAGCATGGTGGCCATGAAACATACACTAATTAGGGGACTGGCCATTTGGTTGTCACTCTGGAAGGTGTAGACGAGGACCTATGCTGTTCTTTAATTCCTTTTCAGAAGATGGAAGCAGTAGGATCTTTCCTTGAGGTCACGGCTCCCTTTATTCCAATTAACGTCTTTAATCTGTTTACCTCCTTGAACATGAAATCTAGCTCAATTCTGCTTCCTGGTACCCATTTCTCCTTGAGCTCTGCATTTTGTGTTTTTCCTTGCTCAGCGTGCTCCTTCTCATCTGTACACTCTTCATAAGGGTAAACATTAGTAACCACACAATGGAGTCTATACTAGGCTGTTTCGAGATTTCCTTTACCAATGCAATTAATTCAAAACTCCTCACTTTAGCCTCAGGCAAAATTTTTGGGCAATGGCAAGATGCAGGCAAATGCTTTGCCAAAATATTACAAGAATAGTCTCTAGGCCACTAATATTCTTCTCCAAAACCTCCTGAGCCAGGCCCTCTACAGTTCAAATCACTGTCAGCACCACTCTCTTCCATGTTCCTATTAGATAGTCCATTGAGCTCTATTTAAAGCATTCAAATGCTTTTCTAATCCAAAATCCAAGGATCCACATTCTTCCCAATAAAAGCATGCTCAGGCCTTTCACAGCAATATCACAATTCCTCGTACCTACTTTTGTCTTAGGGTTTCTATTGCTATGATGACATTGCATTATGACCACAGCAACTTTTATAAAGAAAAACATTTAATTGGGACTGGCTTGAGGTTTAGCCTATTATTGTCATGGCAAGAAAGAAGACAGTATGTAGATAGACACAGCCCTGGAGAAAGAGCTGAGAGTTCTAAGTCTTGATCCGCAAGCAGCAGGAGACTGTGTGTCACACTGGGCAAAGCCTGAGCATACGAGACCTCAAAGCCTGACCCAAACAGTGACACACTTCCTCCAACAAGGTAACATCGTCTAATAGTCCCACTCTCTACGGGCCCATGGGGGTCAATTACTTTCAAACTACCACAGGTAGGCAAAGGCCTGGGTAGCAGTCTAGTATGTGCCTGCCAAGTGGTTCTACCTCTGGGACGTGAGAGAGAGAGCAGTTCCACTTTGACAACTGATAATCACTATACTCACAAAGGTTAGAATACAAATCATCATCTTGTATGACAGCATTGCAGGGTCCAAATGGATCTTTGGACGTTCACATGGTCTCTCAAGCAATGCCTGGGGTATGTGCTGGGGGAGGGACAATATAGCAACACACAACATTAGGTGGAGAAAGAGGCAAAAACGTCATCGAAGCTCTAGAAGTGGAGGACCTAGAAAATTATTCTGGCTCCGTGCAACTCAACAGTAAGAGTTAAACTGCAGGTAGACGTGAGTCATCCATTCATACGAATGTTCCCAATTTTTAATGACCTCTCTTCCAGAGTAAAGAACAAGTAGTTTTCCTAGTTCCTACCAGAGTTTGGTTAATTAAAAAAGACTGACTAACTGAATGCTCTCCCAGAGAGAATGCAGTTGAATCCATAGGCTTTTGGTAAGTCACTAAAGGTCTATAGTTCCGTTCCGTAAAAGGCAAAGTTTATATTCTGTAACCATACCCCAAAGTTCAGTGCTCAGTTTATAAAGTCCTTCCCTTTTATTCTAAGCCATTAATCTTAGTTCAAGAGGTTGTGCAAATTTACTCTGGGTTTCTTGCCAATGATGCCTTCATACTACATGTATTTTATATATTGTTTTAAAAGTTGGTTGTTATTTACCTTTAATCCTGGTTTTAAAAAAGATCTGTGGAAGAATAACCATGAACTAACTAGTACCCCCTGAGCTCATGTCTCTAGCTGCATATATAGAAGAGGATGGCCTAGTTGGCCATCATTGGGAAGAGAGGCCCCTTGGTTATGCAGACTTTATATGCCCCAATACAGGGGAATGCCAGGGCCAAGAAGTGGGAGCGGGTGGGTAGGGGAGCAGGGCCGGGAGGGGGGAGGGTATAGGGAACTTTCTGGATAACACTTGAAATGTAAATGAAGAAAATATCTAATAAAAGTTGGAAAAAAAAGATCTGTAATGAATGTCTATAAAGGTCTTTATAGAATCACTCAAGTCATGAACATTCAGTTTTCAAAGTATGTATATTTTGTAAGTTGACAAGAAGGCTGATATATTTGTTTGGGTAGACTTTATTTACATACATTTTAATCATAAGCAAAGTCATTAGCTACAAGATGAAACAAGGTATTCCCTTTAACTTAAGGCACTGCAAACTTCCCTACAGCACACTCACTGTATTTACATGCTGTTTGAGAACTGACAATAAATACATACTTTATAACTAATCTTTGTCCTTCTTTCGTAATGTTATAAATTAAAAATGAAATGGACCACTCTTCACAAAAGGAATTAAAGCCAACAATCCTTAAAGCTTACCAGGTGGGCAGAGAGGGAATCATCCAAGATCAGGGCAAAGGCAGATCCTTTAATATCCCAAGGCTTTACCTGTGGGTTCTTAAAGGAAACCTTCTGGGCAGCACTGCCAGGGAGCCTTTGCCATACCCTATTGCTTTTACAGAAGAGCACGCATGGTAGGTGGCTAACAGGAACACACCTGGGCCTCTACTAGAGAGTCGAGGCACGAATTCTGAGACGACTAGTGCAATTACCAACAAGTACACAGACAAACACGTTCCTATTATCTTTGGGTACTATCACCAAGAGCTAAATATTTTTCAGAAGCCAAATATTTTCTCCTGAATAGAAAGCAGAGCAGGTTTAGCTAATGCTTTACAACATACACACTAAACCTCCATGTCAAAGGCTATCTTTACTAAGAAGGTTTTCTCAGAGCAAAACTGCAGCCAGGGGCTTTAATATTTTATTTTTTCAAGGATACAAATGAATTAGCAGAAAGTTCAATATGATAATGTACTTGATTAAACAAATACTATTCTTGTCTCCTGAATAAAGCACTTTATAAATTTTTACCTAGTTTTAGTATTCTGAGAACAGAATAAAATACAAAATAAATCCATGTGCTGCAAGGACTAAGACACTGGCAGGGCATCCCTTCCCATCCCATCCTTTTTAAAAGTCTGCTCTACAGGTGAACACCGAGTATAAGGTGCAGCCGGGGGAAAGGGACCACAGCACTGGGATTGTGCTGGGACCCGCAGCACTGTGCGAGCTAAGCTATCTTCACCTCTGCTGGAGACAGGCCCATCATGCCCACTCACGTCTTCTCAAAGTGAATATGGCAGTTTATTTGTCACTTTCTTAAGTGGAAATTGAAATAAGCATGGATTTCTCTATTATTATACTGGATCAACCCTTCACCCTTTAGTATCTCTACTGCATGTAACAAAAGAAATCAGAACATTTATGAACAAAATCAGTCCTATCCTGTTCTTGAAACATCCATTCTGTGACCAGGAGCATAGATTATGTATGCAGTACAGAAACGCCTCTAAAAACCCCAATACAATGAGGCTCCAGACATGAAACTTGAAGGAAGTTCACAGTGAGCGGTAGAGCGCAATAAATCTAAGATGACTGCCAAGTGTTGTCAGTCATCACGGATCATCGGTGTCTAACTGCACTGCATACTTATAGTAGATCCATCTTGCATCTCAAGAGCAATAATCAAGTTTGCTTTGCAAGGTCAAAAGGCAGAAGATCACACCAGTACCACGAAGCAGTGCTCTGTTGTCCAATGGACATCATACAGGCTGTTCTGATAGCTCTGGTTCTGAGGACCCCGCTGTGGAGGGAATGAATGCTGACAGTGCTTCCCAACAACTCTTTGGTTCTCAGCGTTACGATGAGTCAGGCGAGGAAGTGAGCAGTACGGGGCTGGAGCTGCTCTGCCCTTAGCCCGCAGCTGCTGCCAGGGCAGAAGACACTCAACTCCATTTCACATGGCTGACCACTCGACTGCTCAGAAGGCACATTTAAGAGCCACAAAGGTCAATTTAAAAATCCTGACCTTGCAGCCCTATACTCAGGTCATATTTTTTTCCTACAGCATTTGAATACTTCCAATAAACATGAGAATTGAAAATTATAACAAAAATATGATATTTTAATAGTGATATTAAGTTGTGAGTTGGTGAAAAGTATACGAATAAGGTCTGCAAGTAGTAGCCTTTCCTTGAGCCGAACCTTTCTCGACAGCTGTGTTCTGGCACAAGTCCCTTTCACATGTCACATGACCTCTGCATACTCACTCATACAAACACACTGGCACACATGACTTACCCAGAGATGTTAAACACAAACAGAGAAGAATTTTTCTCTATGTTCTTTGAAACTCCTTATAAACAACAGTATCCAAAAATGTAACTATAACAAACAAATGAACAACAAAACCGCAAGGTGTTGCTATCTAACCCAAGCCGGACTCCGTCTCAAGGCCTCTGCCTCGTCCTTCATACATGTGTGCACCACCGTGCCCAGCACCAGACTCGGTGTCTGAGGTGCTAACAGCTTACAAATCTTAACAAGCTCAGGATCTATATTACATAGTCTTCCTTGGGTTTTGCTTGGTTTTAGCAGCTTTATTTAAAACATATTCTTTGTATGCTACAGTTATGCTCTGTAGCTAATCAGTTTTATAAACTATCACAGAATATCCTATCTCAAGGGTTTTCTTGGGACACACACTAACTAAAGACAAATATAAAAATATATATGCAACTTTTCCTCCAGGAAGCACAAAATGCACAAATTTCATAAATAGTTTTGTGTCATTTACAAATATATAAACTTGTTAGAAAAGCATGCCTATTAAATTCTGGTATATTTTCACTTAAAGATGTATTTCACTGAAAGGAAAGAAAGAAGAAAGGAAGAATGAAGGAAAGAAGGAAAGATGTAAAGAAAGAAGGAAGGAAAGAAAGAAGGAAGTTTTTTTTTTCTCAAAGGCTAGTCTTGCTAGGGAAATAGGTGGTTTGAACTGATTTACCAGCAATTCTAATACCATCAGGGTTATTTGCATCAGGCAATACACCAAAACAGTACACACGTACACACACACACACACACACACACACACACACACACATATACCCCAGGGTAATTTTGCCATGTGTGTCTTGTCTTTTTGAAATATATCTTTTTATGGCTGTAACACCACTCCTTGCATGGATCCTTCGTTTTGAAATTAATAAGACACGGTGAATTACTCAATTAAAGGATCGTCATCATCTTCCTGCAGCTGAAGACGGGAGAATGGACGGGATGTGGACGCTCTGTTCTGCATGAATATCATGAAGCCTGTTAGCATGGTTAATACCAAGAGTACACTAACAACAATTCCAATGGCTTCTGGGAGATTAACGCACCACTGGTCCACCAACAAGCACTTGGTATGACTGAGGGTGCCATTATTGGGATGTGGTTTTAGTCCCAGGATGTGGCACATCATTGGATAAATATCCACAGTGTTGATGGTGCTCTGCGTGTAACCTTTTCTAAAGGCAGGTCCATGGGCAGCAAGAAACGGGTGCATACTAGGCAGGGAATTATCATAGCCATGGTCACCTACTGGAAGAAAAGACAAAATTATGTTATTAAACAGTAGTGGTACAGAATATCTTTCTCACTATAAATACACTACCTTCTTGCCAGCCATGTCTCCATCCATTAGGATTCTGGCTGGCTGCACTAAACAGAAGCCAGACATGAAAATCTGTTTCCTACAGCTTAGGGCAGCCCGCATTTCACAGGCACACACCTCTTTTCCCAGGAGCCACAGCTTCAGACTCCAACACTTCTCAACCTGAGGTCCTTACGGTTCAGCTCTAAGCCACTTATTTCACCTACTCATCCCCAACGCTAGTAGCAAAAGCTCAGCTATGGACAGCACTGGGGCTGAGGGTCCTGTACAACTGAGAGAGGAGATGACAGAACACTGAATGGGGGATGGGATTCCAGACTTAACGCTCTCAATGGTTCTAATAAGCAACACCATGGCGTAACACATCACTGACTTACTGCCAGCTCGTCAGCACCTCAAAAGTCAGGAAGGTCGGGTGGGTGAGGATGTTAGAGAAAGCATTTGTGTACTGAATGTAAAAGAAATGCAGATAACTCTAGCTTGTAGCTCCAGTAAATGTCTGGCTTAAAGAAACAATGGCTAGCCATCCCCGATAGAAACCTTCAGTTTGGCTCTAACGACCTTGTCTGTGAATGTGGACCACATGCATTTCATGAATTTCCATTTTAGGGATGTGGAAGTTTGATACAGTACGCAGAGGACTAATATCACAAGCCTCCAATGATTCCACTGTGATTAAAATTCCAATTCAAGTAAGTATATGAAAAAAAGTATTGGAGGGCAAAGTCCCGCAAATAGTATTTGTCTGTATTTTCATACTGACGGGTTGCGATGGTTTCGTTCTCTTCTCTGTATTTTCCTAGTTTACAAAAATAAGTATTTAAAACAACATAAATATAAATAGTACCCAGTCTACTTTTCGCTTGCCCCTACTTCCACATTCCCATGTTATAGTCAGTCTGCACCTAAGTGTGGTCCTTCACCTGCGTCTGCAAGCCAGCTTTCATTACTACACATATTTCAACTGGCTTATGGCTCTCCATGCCAGTTCTCATGCTAGAAAACCAGAGCTGGGCCAAATAGCTCAAACAGAGAGCAGCTGGCCCGGGAAGCCAGAAATATTTATTACCCAGCAATTTCAGGACATTTGCTGAGCCTTGCAATGGACTTCAAAATCAGAATTCTTACAATAGTAACACTCAAAACAAAACAGATATATAACCGCCATCTGAGACAAAACGTGTAGCTCACCCTGCACATTCGATCACTGAGCAGTTGTGACAGATTGACTTTGCTAACTTAACCATTTGTTTGCTTTTAACTGTTGCCCAGTGAGCCCACAGAACCAGAGCATGTGAGGAAGCGATTTCATCATCTAGGGAAGTCTGGGGTCACTCAGGAAAACTTTTTTTTTTCCCAAACACATACAAGGAGAAGGAAGTGGAAAGTGAAAGTACAGCTCTTCCCTGGAGTCACACAACCTCCAGATGGAAGAGTGAGCTGTGGCCACAGTACCTGGCCGTGCGAGGAAACCCACGTGAGAGCTGCCCTGCAACGCTGAACTAATAGTACAGTATGAACAGAACTCCATGAAAGCACCCGCCTTTCCGAACAAGGTGAGATCAAGCCCTTAGAGACTGCACAAATGTAGAGATAAACACTTACGTTTGAAGGATGACTTGTTGAATGTGATTGTCCAGCCTTCCTCAGCAACCAAAATAATGGGCTGAATTCGACTGCTGTGTTGGTAGTAGAATCTGTTAGGGATAGCTTCTTTGAGATAAACATTCATGTGAGGGTTACAGTGTTTCAGTTTGTCATAAACCTCTGTGACATCTGTAAAAGGGAAAGGTGAATGGGAAAACGGTGGCTGACTCAGAAGCAAAGATATTCCTGGCTAGCATAAATAGAAATACATTCTGGATAATGTTATCTAGTTAAATTGCTTTTAATGCTCAAAACAGATTATAACCACGCAACAGTGTCACAGATAGGCACTTAGAATAACCCACACACCCAACCGGCCTGTCCTGGTTGGTTTAGAAAGGGGAGAGATCTTACACTGAGTTTCCTAAGCAAATAGAAACTATAAATTACTACTGATAACTAATTCCACCACTGGAAGAAATGTCTATCTCACTTATTTTAAACAGCTACTTACTTATTTTGGGAAGAATCGCAGCCACAGGGGTTACGTCTATAACACTGTAGTTTGAATGGTCGATGCAGGAATCCAAATCGATCAGTCTGTTCTCAGAACACTGAGCCATCCCATGATCGCTTGTAATGATCACATTAAGGCTGTCCCACAGTCCTAACACCTTGAGCTTTAGGACGATATCACCAATAAGGTCATCTACTTCTTTCAATACCCGGCGCATGTTTTCTTTATCTTCAGGCCCATACCTGTGGCCGCTTACATCAGGTTCTTCCCAATAGAGTGCTGCAAAGGTGACTGGTGGGTTGGAACTGCTGAGCCACGTGGTAACATTACTCAGTCTTTCCTTAAAGGTCACTGAGCTGCTATAGTTCATAAAATAGGAAGGCGTGATATTGTGAATGGGCACATCCGTGCCAGGCCACATAGCGGCAGCGCTTGATCTGTTTTCCTGAAGCTGATTGGTCACCCAAATAGGCTCCGCCCCATTCCACCAAAACGGATCCTTATCATTGGACTCAGAAAAATGTTTCTTTGTGACACTGTCATACATGGAGTTGGCCACAATGCCATGGCTTTCCTCATATAAGCCTGTCACAATGCTGTAGTGGTTTGGAAATGTTTTGGTGATAAAAACATTTTTAACATGTTCCACCAAGACACCTTCTTTGATAAAGTTCTGGAGGTGAGGAAGGTCATAGCTCTTCAGGTAGTCAGCTCTAAAGCCGTCAAAGGATACCAGAAGTAACCGAGGTGCTGAGCTATCGGAAGAGTTACCACTGTAGCTAGTGACAAGTCTCCAAAACAGAAGAATTACTAATATCTTCATATTGAAAATGTTGTACACAGCAGCTAGGGCCCCTAAAACATAAAAAAAAAAAAAACATAATGCATAAAGTAGCAACACTATTCAAGTTTCAGAAATTTAGCCAGCAGAAGAGAATCAACATTTACAAACCCTTTACATGCTAACTCTACTGATGGCAACTTAAACTTAGCTTCAAAGCTAACAATGGAGTTGAAACAGAAAAAAAATTTGCCTTTACTTTCCCAGTTCACTACCGACACCTATTACATACATCATCAAGCTCTGGAGAGAAAATGGGACCTTCTCTTGTCTCCATAAACATCCCTATTTGTCTATCTTGCTCATATAGAACAACAGAAATTATCTTAAACATTTACAAAAAATAATTGAAAACACAAAAAGGATTCTTTTGTTCAGAATACAAGCTCTCTTAGTTCACATCAGCCCACATGAGTAGCTGGTGGGAAGTCTACCATATTGGCCCATCCTCAGTTTGTGTTTAAGAACTACTGCTATAGAGGCAAGAAGAATGCTACCCGACAGGGGGGAAAATCTCAGTGGGCAACTGCTCCAATTTTGACATGAAGGTGACTAACAGACAAAACTTACAAGGACTTGGATGCCACAGTAACTTCAGAAGAAATTAATAACAGTTACTAAAAGGAGTTTCGTCAGTGTACCACCCTTCAGTATCCACCTTACAGCTAAAGGCATGACATTGTTTTTCCAATATTTCAGGTTCAGCATTATTCCTAACTGCACTTTCTAGAAACAGCCCATTGATTTCTGGATTATTTGCAATTTTATAGTGTGTCTAAAAAGTTTCAAAGACAGTTACCTCTAATGGTGAGAGAGATGAGGAGCCAATTCAATAAATTCTGCAAAAGAATGACCATGAAACTCCAATCTCCTAACACACGGAAAAGTTAAATCAAAACCGACCACCGACCTACATAAAAGCTAAAGTTGTAAAGTTCTTAGAGGAAAATGTGGCAGTGACTCTTCATCACCTTTGATTATGTCCAAAACTCAGATGCCCTGCCATGCACACAGATGGAAGAGGAAATTACCAATGATAAATTAAGAAGACGTTAGACTCTTTCTATCCCTGGTAGCGTGTTAGTCCACTGACTGGTAGGACTCGGGAAGTTTACTACCATCTTAATTTCATGCTTGCAACATGTACAGAAACATTACAAGTTAACAAGCCAGACACCACTCTCCCTGCTAAACAGAACCACGCCTGTCAGGACAGCTTTCCTCAGCAGTGCAGAGATCCATGTTTATTTACCCCAGCATGTTTCATGCTAACACTGAGTCTTCAGCTATAAACAAATCGTCCATCAAAAGGTCCTCAGACCATTTTCATGGAATGAGAAAGCCATGGATCCAGGAGTGAAATTATAAAATGCTCTAAGAAATTCTGTAATTCTCACACCAACAAAACCCCAAAGGGGACTTAAAAAGGGGCCAGGGGAGGGGAAGGGGCAGATCTATCTGGACTAGCAGTAACTGGAAATTTGATGTAGTCTCCAGTTTGGGGGTGGGAGTGGGGAAACATCCTTTGCCTCCTCTGGGTTGACTGCTTTGCCTAAATGTCAATCAGCTCTCACTGAATCCTATTGAAGGCTTGGACTGGAAGAGGGTAAGGGAAAAGTCCCTGTTCAGCCTTAGCATTCCATCCGCTCTTTGAAGCAATGAAATTCAAATGTGGCTTTAAAATAGCGTTATCCTTTATTACCCGTGTGGCACAGGTAACAGGTGGTTTACCCATAGACTTTTAATAAGTGCTTAACCCTAAGGGAAGAAACCCAACCCCTGAAAGCTTTCTAAGTCTTAACGATTCTACGATTCTAAATGGTGCTCGGCTCTTGGAGGCCACACATAGCCATCTTCAACTCAGTTACATCTTACTGCACATAAAAATGCCCCATAATGTATACCCAACAAACTTTCTTCCCATGTACACCCAGTAAAACTGCCTTTAATCTTAGTTGAGGGGTTAAGGCAGGATGAGAAGCACGAAAACTCAAGAGTTCCCCTAAAATTGAGAAATCTCTGGGGAAACTGAAAGAAAGGGGGGAAAACCCACACAACGGCGCGTGCTTCTTTCTGCAGCTGGCTCCTCTGGAGTCCTACCAAAGGTACACGGGATTTTTTTTTTCCAGTCCTTAGCTGGACAGCCATCAAGGCTCAAGGCTGGCTCCAGCATGAGAAGGGTTGTTTGTGCAGCGCCGACCCCAGCATCCGGCATCTCCCTCAGTCTGCTCTCTCGATTTTAGGACAGGAACGCCAACTGATAGCACGAAAGCACTGACCCTGGAGCAGACAGCCGCGGCCCCGCCCGCAAGCCTTGACCCTGACCGTGACCCCGGCCATGACCCCCCGCCCCTCACCTAACGCCACAGTTGACATCCACCTGCCGCGGTACGCTCCTCCTCCCCGCCTCCCTGGTCACCCCCACGCGCTTCTCCACTAGCGGAACCGACGCCGCGGGTGGAGAAGAAGGGACCCGAAAGCTCTCACCGTCTCTACCCTCCGCCCTCGGCGAGCCGGGGAAGGGAGTGGCATTTCCCTCCGGGACTCACCCGCCTCCACCGCCACTTCCCTAGCGGAACCGCGCGCTCCGGGCTACGAGCAGGATCGGCCAGCGGGGTCGGCCGACGCTGCCGGCGGAGCGCGGCTCGGCGGAGCGCTTCCTGGGACGCCTGCGCAGTAGCGGACGCCCCCACTCCCCCACCGCGGATCCCCGCGGAGATCTGAGCTGCCCCGAGGCGCTCTGGCGGCTCCCAGTGCGCAGCTGCTGCCGGCCGCTGCGGAGAGCGCCTGGGGCCCGGCCGCTGGAGTCTGAGACGCGGACCTGGATTGGATGCCCGAGCCCGCGGTGATTGGAACCCCCTTTCCCATTGGTTCCTTGAACTGTACCACTCGGAGACCGGTGGAGTTGAGCTGGATGGAGGAGAGGTTTGCCCCACTCACCCGCCATGCCCTTCCTTTATCTTATCACTCTGTTGTGGGTTCCTTGTTTTAGGCAGAAGATGAGGAAGTTTCTTCTACCTTCACCTGCACAAGGAAAGAAACTCTGAAACAACCAGTTCGCCTTTTTCTGGTCACGTTTTAAAATTCCCTTTCGGTTTTAAAATCATCCTCTGGTCATCTCATGTGTACATTCATTCTATTTAGAATAAGGTGTTGTCTGTTTCTACAGACCCAAATAAAAGTCTGTTAGGCTTTATATGCCCCAATACAGGGGAACGCCGGGGCCAAGGGGTGGGAGAGGGTGGGTAGGGGAGCAGGGCCGGGGGGGGGGGTGATATAGGGAACTTTCTGGATAACACTTGAAATGTAAATGAAGAAAATATCTAATAAAAGTTGAAGAAAAAAAAAAGTCTGTTAGGGTCCTCAAACTAAGTTTGTTCTAATTTTGCCACCGCTGTGAATGTGAAATTATACTCTTGCCTTTAAAACAAAGAGTATCAATAGCTGAATTATCCAACTTCAAACTTAAATTAGCAGAATTGCCAGAGATATATTTCTTTAATATTTGTATTGCCCGGACATAGTTGACAAAGAGGTTAGTATTTTTTTCTTTGTATCTCTAATGCCCAAAGATGAATCTGACATGGAAGTACTCAATGATTTTGGGGTTTAATGAGGTATTTTAAGGTACTCCTTGTTTAAATGCTTCCTCTGTTAAGATGCAAGAGCCCAGAAAATGTTTTCATTACAGTATCTACAAAAGATACTCAAGGGGGTACAATGTTTTGAATTAAGGATATCAAAATCATATACTGTATCCTAAAATCTAAAAGATTTAGCCAGAAACCCTGTAGCTGGATGTATTGGGTTCTGGACATTAAATGTCAACGGCTGAATTTGGTGGTACCCTGCTCTGAGTTGAGAGTATAGCCTGGGTGTAATCAAGGAGACAATTTTAATATGAGTGTCGTCTGTTCATTATTATTGATCCCAGTTTCAAACCTCCAGCTAGCCTGTACATTCTCAGACTGGAGCATCTTGGACCCACAGGTTGTCTTTGCCAGCACTGAGTAATGTTGGGTGTGTGCCTCAACCTGTTTGAGCTTCATTTCCTCATCTGCAGAGCAAGTCCTTCTGCAGGACCAACCTCTCAGGGTTCTTGTCCAATGTTTACTAAAGCAAATAAAGCACTTAGCCAGTCACTGTCATCGTGTTAGCTGCGATAGTTACTGCGATACCTCGGATTGTGCCCCATTTTGAACAATAGGGTAAGATGGAGTTCCAGGAGAGTTTATGTAATGTTCAGTTTAACAGAACTTAAATTTTCTGCATTTGGGAACTGAGATTCTGCATATCCTGCTGCTTCCTTCTTGGGAACACAATTGCTTAAAAAAAAAACAGAATTGAGTGCTCCATGGGTGGCACATGTAATAAAGAGAGCAGCGAGCTGATCACCAACAGAAAGAAAAGCTTCCTTATCCACTAGCACTGTGTGTGTGTGTGTGTGTGTGTGTGTGTGTGTGTGTCCACTCAGAGTCCTCTGTAGTCTGGTCTCCTCCCCTTTAAGATAAAGCAGTCAAAAACAAAGAGACAAAATGGTCTCCCTTGGCACCAGACTCCTGTTCTCTCTCTTATATTTCCTTTATCAGCCGTGCTTGGAATCCGTGTCAATTAAGTGTAAATGATAAGGGCTGTTTGTTTCCTTGTACAACAAGAAATCCAGAAGAGAACTGCTGACTTTGCAGCTCATCAAGGGGGGCATTACTCATGAACGCCGCTCCCCTCTTTCTACCTGGAAATTAATTGGCATCTGTTTCCTTTAGTGGAAATGATTATATATATATATATATATATATATATATATATATATATATATATATATATACACTCAGGGTGATATAAGTGACTTCTTGAGGGTTTGGTCTTTCAGTGACACCTCCCATTTCAGTTAAACTAGTTCCTGTCTCACATGCCCAGCTCTAAGCCAGTAGAAACAAAAATAAAGAACAGGTAATTGCCAGACTTTCCCTCCACACCCTAGGCTGAGCAGGGGCAGGGATTATTTCTCAAAACGACTTTTTCCTTAGTAGATTTGAGATGGAGTGGGTGCTGGAAAGGACCTTCTAGAAATGTAATGATGAAGGAATGTGACATTACTACTGATCTTCATTTCTGACATTTTTTTTTTTACATAAATGTTTCATTTAGGCGAGACTAACATTGACTTGCAATGTTCCTTCATCTCAGCTTTTGAAAAGAGGGGTTTATTTATTTATTTATTTATTTATTTGAGACAGGGTTTTTCTGTATAGCACTGGCTGTCCTGGTACTCACTTTGTAGACCAGGCTGGCCTCGAACTCAGAAATCTGCCTGCCTCTGCCTCCCGAGTGCTGGGATTAAAGGCGTGCGCCACCATGCCTGGCTGAAAAGAGGGTTTTCTAGAGAGACCCTTTATACTCACCTTGTGTTAGACACTGCATGGAAGCAACAGCCAAACTCATCATTCACGGATGAATATTGTGCTCCAGAAAGAGCTGGCCGGGCTCAGTTCACAGGGACCAAAAGTCTGTGTCCCCACAGGCAGCCTCAGAGTTAAGGTGGCATGTCAAAGGGTGTTTCTATGTCTTTCATAAACTAAGCTCAAGATTTCCCATCCATTCATTAACCCA
This sequence comes from Mus minutoides, assembly GCA_902729485.2. NCBI lineage: Eukaryota > Metazoa > Chordata > Mammalia > Rodentia > Muridae > Mus > Mus minutoides. Next base: position 505,528 of record LR750025.1, read on the forward strand.
AAATGTTAAAATCATGTTAGTTAGTTTTCAAAGTTAAAGATGTAGCTCTTTGTAATTTAATGAAAGAAATAAACAGACAAAAAAAAAACCACTCATGCCCAACTCATTGTTGGCACGAGTTAGGTCAGAAGTTACAGGAAAATGGTTTCAGAGCAAAAGCCACACCCTGGCCACAGCAAACAATAGCAGCTCACTGTTTGGTTCTAAGGAGACAGTCATGAGACGCAAGCCAGTGGTTACTCGCAGGGCCTCAGAGCACAGGGTAAGGTTCAGATTCTCATGTATACCAGATGCTTCTATATATCAATATATAATGTAGGTTTTATTGTAGCTGTAAGGCATAACACTACCGTATGAAACACAGCTTTGTAATGATTTTGAAAGTTCAGGAATGAAATCACCTAGCTTGCTTTAAGCAATATTGCATCTGAATCACCTTAGTTAGAGGTGATCAAAAATCCTGTATAATCTGTTGTGACCCTTCTTCATCCTGAGAGATAGTTTCCCAAGTGTTTAATAAAATGAGAGAGCAGAAATTCTTCTGAGGCTTTTTTAAAAAGTAATGTTCTTTTAAATTTTTTTAAATGAACAATAGCTTATATACCACATACACAACTACATATCTAGGTAGCACATACATTTACATACACATATGTTTATACTATACAAAATGGAATTGTAAGGTAAGAAACAAAAATAGTTTATCTCTGTTTTCAGGGGATTCAATCTAATTTGGTGGAAGAAATAAAAATATTTTTAAAAAATTGATTGTTTTATGTTCAGTGTCTATTTTATCAACTAAAGTCAATAAAATATCTTCCAGATATAGAGATGAAAATGGCTTCATTAAATCATCACAGGGATTTTTTATTTTTTATTTTTAATTGTCCCTCAGAAAATCCACCAATACCTCTTTTTAAAATTTATTTCTTTCAGATACTCCAGAAGAGGGCAGCAGGTCTCATTAGGGGTGGTTGTGAGCCACCAAGTGGTTGCTGTGAAAGGACCCCCGTAGGGAGACCTCCACTCAAGTCACAGGATATTGGCGAATCCCCCAAGAACTCACAGAAGACCAGGCTTGCTGCAAATCACATGAGGCTTTATTCGGGGAAAGCCAGAGCTCTGGGGACGACTCATATCCCGGAAGTGGATAGAGGAGTCGACCCTGAGGGAAAAGAGGACCCGGTTTTTATGGTTCCTCAAGAGGGAGANGATTTTTCTGATTTGACAATATCTGACAATATCCATTCTTTCTACAGAAGAAATGGGTACACGGTAGATTTTTATGCTCGGGTGCACAGGTGCAAAGTGAAATTCTTACCACAAACACTTGGCAGTGAGCTGCATCTCAATCCATCAACTAACCCACAAACTCTTGGCAATGAGCTATAGCAGTTGGCAAATACATGCACTCAAAGAACAGTAGGGGCAAGCACATAGATTCAAGAAATGTTCAGGCTATTATATTTAGCTATGTAAAGGCTTTCTGCTAATAATGAAATCTCTTTCCCAGTTCCGGGGTCTTTGAGACCTGTTACATTTTCTCAGGATCTTTCAGCTGGAATTTGAACTCAAGACGTTCAGAAGAACAATTAGTGCTCGTAACCACTAAGCCATCTCTCCAGCCCCCTTCTGAAGCTTTTTTATGTGGAGATTAATGTAGCCCCCACCCCTACCCCCTCAGAGGAATGAAAATGAATAAGATTTGGCCCTTAGGGGACCTCTAATCTAAAGAGCTGAAAAGAGAAGGTACTATTCTGGTGTTATGCCTGACCAGCTTTCTTCCTTTTTCTTGTGGTTCTAATGAAGACTAGCTACTTTAATTTCTTTTTGAAAAAATATATTGATTTGTATTATTTTTAATTATGTGTATGAGTATCTGTATGTGACTATGTGTAAGTGAGGACAGGCACCTGAGGAATCTAGAGGCTGCAGGTCCCTCTGGAGCTGGTATTTCAGGCAGTTGTAACCTGCCTATGTGGGTGCTGCAATCCTAATTCAGGTCCCCTGACTGAGCAGTGCCTGCTCTTCACCAAAGCACCATCTCTGCAGTGTGGCCCCTCCACCTTCTTAGTCTAGGAGAGATCAGTGAGGCTAGCCATAGTACACCTTCATCTCCAGAATGGACTCTGGAGGCACCAACTGTCTTGATTGACTCTAAATTGGGGACTTTCTTGGGGTGTGGGAAGTTATCTTTTTTTTTTAAATAGAAAATCAGAAGAGTAATAAACAAATTGGAGCGAGTTGGTAAAAACTGACCCAAGCCTGGTCTGTCTGAACAGTTCCACTCCCACCACCCGAAAGATTCTGATCCATCAGGGGATATGCTCCAATCCCAAGCAGTACAATCTCTGTAAACATCTGATGAGCTAATTGAGAAAGTCAGTGTTTCAACACAGTTGCTACATTGGAAGTCTGTAAGCCCCAGGGATGATCCTGGTCAACCTGGTCACTGGAGAGGGAAGGTCTGATGGGGAATAAAGCGAGGCGGAAAGAAGAGGAACGGAGAGCAGGAGCGCAACACCCGGGGACATCGACTGCTTCTATCCAACGCCTCCTTATAACTTCATCGGAAGGTCATTTGTACACCTCGGTAAATTTGTTGTTGTTGTTTGTGTAGCTATGTGTGTGCGTTTGTCTGTGTCACGTCTCATGGGAAACCGTGAGAGGACAAGCTTGGTTGTTGGTCTTTCCCCCACACCTTGTCAGAGGCGGCCGCTTAGTTCTTTGTTGTTATGCTGGATATACCAGGCTCTCTCGAGCTTCCGAGGGTTCTCATGTCTTTGCTTCCCATCTCACCACAGAACACAGGTCTGACAAATGCCCTAGAAAGCTTCCAGATTATTTGGGTTCTGGGAATTCTAAACTCGGGTAATATGTGTCACAAGTGATTTATTCACTGAACCATCTCCCAGCCTTTGATAAACTCTTTTCTCCAATATTAGTCAGAATTGAATTCCAATTGCTTATATCAGATATGAAAAACAAACTGATAGCTTGTCCTCTGCCATCAAGTGAGGTAAACACTGTGAGAGAGACACCACAGAGGAAGAAGCTATCTATTCAGCTGCAGGAAATGACCTAGAATGTTACAAAGTGTTAAGACATCCTAAAAGCTAATTGGTCACAGGAGAATAAAACAAATGTTTATATAGAGAAACAGAAAGTAGATGCAGAAGACAATAAAAAAATCTCCCAAGGAAGGACATGGGGAGCAGGGTACAGGACACTGTGAAGTGGGCTGACTGGTGCTGGAGCTGCCCGTGTGGTCACGTTGGTAGAGCTGAGACTTGGGTGGCACCTAGACAAGAAGCAAAACTGCACCACTTGTTACACATAAGCAGAACTGGACCTCAGCTATTCCAAGGCACTGTAGGAAGAGACCCCATTATGTGTTTATATTATACACTATTAAACAAATTTGTTTACAGCCAGCCACAGAACATACTCTAATTTATTCCGTGTTACAATGTGAAAGACACTCCATTCGGAATGGGTAAAGATAGTACCTCAAATTTAGTCTCTTGACAGTGACTTCTGAAACAAGAACTTCATTCCTGTCATTTTATTTGTCATTTATATCTTTTAATTATTTGCTTATTTTATAATTTTCACTGGGAATAGTCTCCTATCTCTTAACCTATGAAACTACAATAAGTATTTTTTCTAACAGCACAATTAAAGGAATTCTATTTAACGAATAAATCCTGTAACCTCGCAATGAGTGTAGCCCTTTACGATATATGTCAGTTTCGGTTCACTTAAGTGCAGATTAATGTGATACTTACTGCATTTTCATGGTTTGGCGTTTCCTCAGGTTTGTTGAGCCATCCCATGGCTTCTGTTTAAACTGGGACAGATTCCTCCCATAAAGACTTATACTTGGGAAATTATGTGTGACACCTGAGAACTGGTGTTTTTCAAAAGCCACGCTTTTAAACTGTCAAACCTAATACTCCTTATGGTCCAGCCTCTAGTGACTCAGCGGCAATGCAAAGCCAGCTCCTGAAACCAGTATCTTCTCACTTCCCACACCCATATGATTTATCTTCGCCACCCAGACATTCTTGTCTCAATAGGATGTTTCTTTATTGTCTCTCACAAGCTTGTGTATTTGAACACCCGGCACCAGGTTAGTGGTGCCCTTTGAGAAGGTTATAGAACAGTGAGTGGTTCTATATACTGGGACCCTTTAATACAGTTCTTCATATTGTGGCAACCTCCAGCCATAAAATTACTTATTACTACTTCATAATTTTGTTACTGTTACATTACTGAATCATCATCATATAAAAAATAGATACTTTCCAATGTTCTTTGGGGGGTTACAACCCACAGGTTGAGAAACGTTGTTCTAGAACCTTTAGGAAATGTAACCTTGGTGGAGGAAGCATGTCACTAGAGGTGAGCTTTAAGAGTTTGTAGCCTCACCCTGAAAGAGTAGTACGGAACCAAAGACAAAATAGAGTCCCTTGTGTCAGGGGGGAAAGTGAACCTTTAAAATAAAAATACCGATGGCTCTAGGTACTGGGCAAGCCTTTCCTGGAACAATCACAGAATAGCCAACACCCTCTGAATATCTCTGTAGAATGTCTCAATGCCCCAGGAGGTTGCCTAAGGTAGCACATGACTTAATTGTTAGGTAGATTGCCTCCCCCTTTCCACCCCCCTTGCCTCCTACCTGGGTATCTTGCTGATGTTTAAACTAGCCAATCATGTGAAACCGCGCCAACTTTCCCAACCCCCCTACCCCATTGTTATAAAAGCTCCTGATTTTCGAGCCACGAGGTCGACCCCCCTGTCCCCTGCGTGGGATACGGGTCGTCCCGGAGCTCCGATTAAAAATCCTCATGCTTTTTGCATCAAGATAGGTCTCGTGATTCGTGGGGTGCACGAACAACCCGTGTTTGAAATAGGGGTATTTCTGGTTGGATCTTACAACCCCACTTCTAGCTCACTTTCTCTGTTCTCTGTGTGTGGTTAAAGATATGATCCCATAGCTGTTTGCTGTAGCTGCCTGCTACCATGGCTCCCCAAACACTATGGTCTTTCCCTCTGGAATTGCAAGCCAAGATAAACTCTGCCAGAAGGCACTTTGGTCGTGGTGTTGTATTACAGCAACAGTAAAGTAGCTAATAGTTATCGTTTCTAGAGTTGCTAGGGTCACCCAATGATTTCCAGACATCCCTCTCCCCAGCAACTCCCAAACTTCATGTTCATTTCCATGTTATTTGCTCACTCACGTTTTCCCTCAGTTGTCTATCTGTCTATATGACTGTCTGTCTCATACACACACACACACACACACACACACACACACACACACACTGCTGGCTGTTATGTGCATATATTAATTTGACAGGGCGGTTCTAACAAACCCTCACAGATTGTGAGGCTAATCGTCACAGAAAAGGCTTAGTTGACAGTTTCAAAGGCTAAAAGTCTAAGATGAAGTATCAGCAAGCTTTGGAGGGCCTCTCTCCCTGGCTGTTGTGTGGCCATTGTGTTGGTTAGCTTTTGGGAACTTGATAGAAAACAGAGTCATCCGAGAAGAGAGCAGCTCCTCTGATAAAACACTCTACTCACGTTGGCTTGTGGGCCTTATGTGTGGTATTGTCTTGGTTGATGGGTGATGTGGAAGGGCCCAGTCCTCTGTGAGTTGTGTCCTGGGTGCTGCCAGAAAGCTCTAGAACCCCAGAGCAAGACAGTAAAGAATGTTCCCCATGGCTTCTGGTTCACTTCCTGACTCCATGTTCAGTTCCTACCTTGCGTTTCTGCCCTGACTTGCCTTTATGACAGAATTAATGCTCTCCTCCCCAAGTTCCTATTGGCCATGGTGTCTGATCCCAGCAATAAAAACCAAACTAAGATAGCCATCTTTCATGCCTCCACGGTGTCGGTGTCATTTCTTTGTGTATATCCTAATATCTTTCTTTAAAATTCGTAGTCTCTTAAAGACCTGCTTTGATTACAATTACCTCTTTAAAGGTGTGATCTCTAAATAGAGTCCCACACCAAGACATCTGGTATTAGAACTTCATCGTATGAATTTCAGGTAGATGGGAATGCAATTCAGCCCATAACACTACCCACTCAAAAGACTGAGTAGTCTGCTTGCCAGCATAATTTCCCTGCTTGCAAATGTGACCTGACCTGCCTCTTACCTAGAACCCACACAAGCTGTCCACTTGCTTGTTATGAGGACCGGCTGATTCTGCCTGGGTGACCGACCTCTGCACTAAATTACTCCTTGGCTGCCTAGCACGGCAGCCAGCCTACTGACATCACAGGCATGTAGGGCAATGCTGCCCTAGAACTAGCTTCCTATCTCCTTCCAGCCATGCTTTGGCCACACCGCTCCTTCTCTAGGCTCTGCTGTACCTACCTCCCCAGTTCCTGCTTCCTTTCCTGTGACACACTGTCTAGTCTCTGCTGGGAGTCCAGACAGTTTTGCAATTGAAAAATTCACCTACTGTGGCTCAGCTACTTTGTTCTAGCACTATGTAATAGGCATAATTGGCTTCAATATTTATTCTCAAGAATGTTTTACATGTATACAAAGATATAGGATCATATCCATGCTTCATTTTCCTTTCCAACTCTCCCTTTAACCCCTTAATCAGCAGCTGTCAACTGAGAATAGCAATTGGTTTGAGGTCTCTTTGCTTTCAACATGGCTGAAGTCCCATGTTGCTACATCCACTCCAGTAGCAACCCTCGAGACAGGCTGAAAAGTCTAGGCGCGGTCCCAGGGTAAAAGGCCTGGGACTTAAGTCTCCTGGAATTGTGGCATCCTGTATAAAGAATGCTCCAACATCCTTGATTTAGTTAGTAAACAGATCTGTGTGCTTTCCCCTGAAAGGACCCCCATAGGGAGACCTCCACTCAAGTCACAGGATATTGGCGAATCCCCCAAGAACTCACAGAAGACCAGGCTTGCTGTAAATCACATGAGGCTTTATTCGGGGAAAGCCAGAGCTCTGGGGACGACTCATATCCTGGAAGTGGATAGAGGAGTCGACCCTGAGGGAAAAGAGGACCCGGTTTTTATGGTTCCTCAAGAGGGAGAGAAGGAGGAGGAGGGAGTAGGGGATTTTTCTGATTTGACAATATCTGACAATATCCATTCTTTCTACAGAAGAAATGGGTACACGGTAGATTTTTATGCTCGGGTGCACAGGTGCAAAGTGAAATTCTTANAACTAACCCACAAACTCTTGGCAATGAGCTATAGCAGTTGGCAAATACATGCATTCAAAGAACAGTAGGGGCAAGCACACAGATTCAAGAAATGTTCAGGCTATTATATTTAGCTATGTAAAGGCTTTCTGCTAATAATGAAATCTCTTTCCCAGTTTCGGGGTCTTTGAGACCTGTTACATTTTCTCAGGATCTTTCACCCCTAATATTGCTTCATTATAAGTGCTTCTAAGGATTCATATTTAGAATCCTTAGAAGTTAGATCCTAGGCAGTCCTTGATCCAACCTTGAGCCTGTATAGCTAAGTCACTGCCCTCCAAAGGAATTCACCACTACCTAGGAATAAGGAAGTTTTCGATCTGAGAAGGAACCAGACTAGATAGTTAGAACTATAGCTAGCTAAGTTACACCCAGATACAAGTATTTACAATGGCCTAGGGGGAAGGTGGACTACGACAAGTGAATGAAGCCCTTGCCCCGGCTCCTAAGTTTAAGCTGACCTCAGGTGGAATTGTTTTTGATCCCAGTGTTAACCTTGAATCTTATCCCAGTTGGTTCTTGCCAGTCCTTCCTCGCTTGTATTACTGTTTTGTTATCTTGCTGGTGTGTCACCTAACTTCCCCATTTTCTTCTGTATAGAAGTCTGATGCTCAATGTAACAAATTACACTCAGATATTACACACTCCCTTGTGTGTCGTGTCTGTTTGTCACTCGCTGAATCTTTGCCCACTTCCTCAAGAGAACTTGACCCATGCAGGCAGGGGATCCAGAGGGCCTGTGGTACCATGTCTTCTTATCTGAGTATTTTCTTCCTAGTTTGCTGCTATATACCATCATCCTTGACAAATAGCCTCTTCCTCGTTTTTTTGCTTGAGAACTTTGGCCTTCATCCCATGGTCAGTTTTCCTCTGTATGTAGCTTTATGGTTCTTACTTGCATTTTGCCATATTCATTAAACCCCTATTTTAGTAGAAATCATCTTGGTAAACTGTTAAGGATTTCAGATGTTTCTAAAGCAGCAATTTTCAATTTATAGAAACAAATTTACAGGTACACAATGTATAACAGTTGTTTAAAGGGAAGATAGACCAAGCTAGAAGACTGTTTATGTGCTAAAGGCTTCCAGGAAAAATCACATAGAAGCCATGTTTTGTCTGTTTACTTGTTTGTTTGTTTGTTTGTTTGTTTGTTTTTAAAAATCTTAATTATGGATTCTGCTAAAACTAGTTATGTGACTATAGGCATATTAGCCTCTTGAAGTTTCTGTCAGTCTCCTTAGAAAGTGGAAATGTGCGTGCCATACTGAAAGCTATAGAACATAGTAAATGTGCCCAGATGAGAGGATATTTGAGCAACCAGAGGAAAGAGAGCTGATAATTCACCTGGATATTTCCCCAAAGTCCCTGAATATGTTTCTACCAAGGAGACAAGGTAAACATAATCACAGATTCTTGACCTGGTGTCATTGTTAAACTTTCTCCCAATCTTCATTTTCTTTCTTTAATATTTGCTTTTTATGTCATCTAAGTATCTTCTGGAATAAAGTGGCTTCATGTAAATACAGTTCAAAGCAGCAGGTCGCCCTTCATGTGCATACCTCATGCTTAAAGTTAGCTTAGAAAGTCCACAATGCTTTGAAGTGTGTATGGTGTATGTATGGGGGGTATTGGTGTTTTGCCTGTATGTATGTCTGTATGAGGGTGTCAGATACCCTGGAATTGGAGTTATAGACAGTTGTGAACTTCCATATAGATGCTAGGAATTAAATTCTGGGTCCTCTGGAAGACCAGCCAGCAATCTTAACGACTGAACCATCTTCCCAACCCCTTTGGTTTGCAGCCCTCCTTTTTTGCCTTAAAAAAAAAAAACCTAAAATAGGTGGGTTTCCTTTGAAAATAAGGTATCAGACTGTTAAGACATCCCAGAATATGCTTTCTTGCTGACACTCCACTTTCCAACCCTTACCCACCGTACACATTCTTTTGGAATCTTCAACATGTCTAGAACAATCCCAGAAGAAATATAAGAACAGTTCTTCCCTAAGGATGGGGTACTATCCACAATGGTGACTTCTAAGGACAGTTAAGTTCATGGCTGACTAAAGAAAGTTCAACTCAAAAAGGACCTCAGAGATTACTGAGCTCAACCCTGAACTTTACATATAAGAAGCTTTTGTTAACATCTGAATTTCTGATTAGAAACTGCTACCCATAATTGTGCCATGGAGCTGTCAGATTGTATTGTGCTCCACCGAATGACCGTTTAAGGCATGTCTCCACATGCTTCTTGGGTACATCAGAGACTTTCTGAATGTTGGAGCAGTCTTGTAGTCATAGTGTCTTCTCTGAATACATTCCTGTTCCATGCAGATTCCAGTACATCTAGTTGAGAACAGAGATTTTATATCTTCTACACTATATTTTTCCAATCCCTGATGAGTGCACAGGTCATTCCCTGATCTGTGGTGGATAATGTGGGCAGTAGTATGATGTCTCCAACTAGATTCTACATATTAGCAAATGAAAACCCCAGCACCCACCAAAACATGTCACCTTCTCTTTAGTCATTGGACAATGGAGTCCCATAGTACCCCAGATAATACAGGTTATTGTCAATGGTCTTGGTAATCCTTCAGAACTTAATGGTAAGATACTACCGGAGAGACCATATTCTTGAGTCATAGAACATGGAGAAATAAAGCTGATACTCACACGGACACTTCTCACACACACACACACACACACACACACACACACACACACCCCACTAGGTTTCATAGTGTATCAATAGCACACTACCACAGAAGTAAAGTCATCAATCACCCAGTTTTGAACCTTGCAAGCTACAAGGACAGCTGATCTGACAAGATGTGTCCACTGGTGCAGAAGTAACCAATCCACTAGTGACATATCATATCTAGAGGTTAACTAGTGACATATCATATCTAGAGGTTAACTAGTGACATATCATATCTAGAGGTTAACTAGTGACATATCAATATCATATCTAGAGGTTATGGACGTAACTGTTTCCTGTTTAGATCTAAGCCTTGCTCCATGAGTTAGAATCTATACCTGGTGCTGAGGCCAGATAGGTCCTGGGACCTAAGGGAAAACTTACAATGATTATTCTGTTAAGTGGATGTAGAATGAGAACTGTCTATACCTATAGACCGGTACATTTCTCCACACCCTCTGTGAAGAAACTTCTTGCAGCAGTTCACAATTCACACAGAGACCCATGATTGGACAACCCACAAACAGGAAAGTGTGAAGTGATCAACCCTCTATGGGACATACACGGACAGCACTCCTCTGTCCCAAAGCCTCGGGGATTTCAAGGAAAGGAGCAGAAAGATGGTGAGATCCAAAAGTGGTGGGAAACTTCAGGGAAACTGTTTTTCAGACACAGAAGGGGAGATGCTTATGTGAATTCATGGTGATTTTGCCAGCCCGCACAAAGCCTGAGCAAGATCAAGGCAGAAAAGATCCCAGCATAGAGGTGGGAGATAGGAGATGGGCGTGATGTCCTACCACTAATTGAGGAGCTGTTGGCGTTTTGTAGCTGCTGGGCAGGGTAAGTTGTTTTCTGTGGTGTGAGCCCTGGTAGGTCAATCATACTTAGAGGCAAGTCTCCCTTCTAGAGTAGTTGAGCAACACACCAGGTTGATGCGTGTTTTAAAAGGAGAAAATCAAAGTTGGGTGGGTAAGGAGATGGGAATGGAGAGATAGACCTAGGAGGAGTTTGTGTGTGTGTGTGTGTGTGTGTGTGTGTGTGTGTGTGTGTGTGTGTGAATATGAGCAGAATGCATTGTGTGAAATTCTCCAAGAATTAATACAATACTGTGTCTTAAAAAGAAACAATTGATTGCCCAAGGGATGGGTCTCAACTTGGGCCAGTTATCCATTGGCCATCCCCTCAGTTGCTGCTCCATCCTTGTCCCTGTGTTTCTTGTATATAGGACAAACTTGGGGTCAAAAGCTTTGTGGGTGCTTTGGTGTCCTTATTCCTCCACTGGGGGGTCCTAAAGGAGGTGGCCACTTCAGGTTCCATATCCCCACTGCTAGGAGTCTCATTTAATAAAAGACCTCCCCATAGACTCCTGGGAGCCTCCCCAATCCCAGGTCTCTGGCACATCCTAGAGATGCCCCATGCTTCCACCCCACAAGCTGCTGATTTCCTATCATTCTCCTAGCCCTCTGGCCCTCTCTCCTGACTCTCCCCACATCTGATCCTAACACTGTTAATGATATTCTCTCATGCTTGCAGACAAGACCCTAGAACACCTGGCTCTACCCAGCAGCTGACCGAAACAGATGCAGAGACTCAAACATTGGATGGAGCTAGGGGAGTCTTGTAGAAGAGTTAGGGGAAAGATTGGGGGGTGGGGGCCCAGAGTGGTTAGGAACACTGTAGGAAGACCAATAGAGTCAACTAACCTAGATCCCTGGTGGATCTCAGAGACTGAACCACCAACCAAAGAGCACACACAGGCTGGAACTAGGATCCTTGCACATATGTAGCAGATGTGGAGTTTGGTCTTCATGTGGGTCCTCCAACCATTGGAACGGGGGCTTTGCCTAAAGCTGGTGCTTGTGTGGATCCTGTTCCCCTAACTGGGCTGCCTTGTCTGGTCTCAGTGAGAGAGGATGTGCTTAGCCCTGCAGAGACTGGATATGCCGGGGGGGGGGGGGGATATGCAGGGAGAATCCATCTTCTCGGAGGAGAAGGGGATGGGTGGGATGGAGGATGGGGAGGAGAACTGTGTAGAGGGGACTGGGACAAGGGAGCAGCAGCAATCGGGATGTAAAAATGAATGAATGAATGAATAAATAAATAGAAAAAATTGAATGTTTAATTGCAAACATGTGAGACATCTGATGCTGAAGACCAGAGGCCAGGTGTTACGTGCCAGTGCTCACGTGGGCATCTCTAGCATCCTGGGAAAACACAGCTCGAACTTCCTTGTATTCAGTATAGTACATTCATACTCAAAATTTCTCCCCACCTCACACAGGTCCCAGAGCACCATTCCTCTCTTGGGTTGCAGTGGTGTGCATGGAAAAGGAGACTGCCACCAGCAACATGGCAGCTAGCTGTCACTCCCTCTGTGGCCGGTGGCCCCAAGTGATAGAGCAAGTGCACAGAAAAGAGCTAAAGGTGCCCGTGTCCTTAACTCATCCTCAGATCTTGTACTTGTCTCTATTTTCGGCTTTGGTCTTCTGCCACTCATGTCTGTGACACACACTGATGTGGAAAGGAACCTGACAGCTTCTCTCTTTGCCACATAATTCCCTCCTACTCCTAACTGGCCCAGCTCCCAGTGTAGAAAGACTGGTAGAGTGGTGACCTTTTGATACAGGGATAAGGCTGAATCTGCAGCAAACAGTCTTATGCATCTTATGCATGGGAGCTTTCTCACAGGCAAGTCAAGCCCCAGAGCTCAGACTGGGAAGGAGACAGGAAAGCCAGGGCACACTTCTGGGTTAGGAAGATCTGATGTGTTGAACATTTTGTCTGTAAAAAATGGCAGGAGATGGACCTGTTGCTAAGATCTAAGTCCTAAAAATCAGGATTTGACACTGGCGCTTCAACTGTTAAAACCAAGAACAAGGTTAGGACTATACCAGCTCCTTAGAGTCCTCAATACATTTCTGCCCCCTGTGTCTTCACCCATAAGACTGAGACCTGGCAGGTCAGATGCAAGAATGAGTGGACATCTGTAGCACAGGCAGGTGGCCCTTTCAATGCAGGTGGCCCTGTCAGTGCAGATGGTGTCATAGGGCACCCTCTAGCACTACCGTGCACAAGCAATTTCAGGACAAAGTCACGGAGCATCGGCTCTCAACCTTCCTAACACTGTGACCCTTTAATATAGTTCCACATGTTCTGATGATCCCCTCAACCGTAACATTATCTTCATTGCTACTTCATAACTCTACTTGTGCTACGGCTATGGCTCTTAATATAAATATCTGTGTTTTCTTACGGTCTTCAGTGACCCCTGTGAAAGAGTCATTCAACCCCGAGGGGGTCACAAGCCACAGGTTGAGAACCACTGTCATAGAGGCTCATAGCTCACGGCAGATTGCCAAACCATCGTCATGAGTCAGTTTCCTTATCTTTAAAGTGGGGTATAATAGCAACAATGGCAGTTCCATTAAATCTACAGACTTTTTTTTCCCCTTGTTCCGGTCGCTCCGGCAGGCCCCGCTCGCTCCGGCCAGCCCCGCTCAGCCCATTTCCCTCCGGCCAGCCCGGCTTGCCTCGGTCGTCTCTCCGGTCCAAGGATTCGTTCGCTGTAGCTGACTTCAAACGCACCAGAGGAGGGTGTCAGATCTCATTAAAAAAACAAACAAACGGCCGGGCGTGGTGGCGCACGCCTTTAATCCCAGCACTCGGGAGGCAGAGGCAGGCGGATTTCTGAGTTCGAGGCCAGCCTGGTCTACAAAGTGAGTTCCAGGACAGCCAGGGCTAAAGAGAAACCCTGTCTCGAAAAACCAAAAAAACAAACAAACAAACAAACAAACAAACAAAAAAACGGGTGTTTGTATGCCACCATGTGGCTGCTGGGATTTGAACTCATCACCTTCTGAAGAGCAGTCGGATGCTCTTACCCACTGAGCCATCTCACCAGGCCAATCTATAGACTTCTAAAGTGTGAACTTCTCGGTCTTTGGAAAATTCGTTACTGTCAAATGATGTTTTGCTGGGACACACAGGTGAAAGGATGTCTTGCTAAAGCAAACACGTGGGAGGACCCGTGATGAAGGAGTATAAATCTGACCCCATAGACCATGGGAGATGAGCACCAAGCCTCGGTTTGCTTTGCGCTGCCTCTCTATCCTTCACTAACGACACACATGTATTGCTTCTCCTTACATAATATTGTTGAGCTCACCTTGTGGTGACAATGCCATTGAGAGAAACTTGCCCAAAAACTACTCTCGAGGTCCCAGCGGCAGCTCGCCACTTCTTCTGCGGCCTGGCCGCAGGTTGGTTGGCAAGCCCGGCAGTTTCTCCAGGACTGAACTACAGCTGCCTGGTGTCTGCTGGCCGAAAGGACTGGACTGTAGCTGCCGGTTTTTCTTTGGTGTCTGTCTGCCTAGAGGACGGGTCTGCATCTGCTGAGCTGTATTTGGTGTTTGCTACGGGACTGAACTGCTGCCAAAGAAGCTCAGGCTCACTCACCCCCAAAGAACTCTTAGGAACAGGTCCACTTCCCCCGTATCCTAATAACTTTTCTCTTCCATTACCGCTGCTGGGTGGTGGGCGAGAGGAGAGGTTGAACCCTTATTAAAGAAGGTGGCAAAAAATATATGCCTGCAGATTTCTCATTTGGTTTAAGTTTGGTTCGGTTTTGCTTTTTCCCTAGCCACTTGACATTTCTACACATCACGGCTCTGACCTCAGCAACTGAAGTCTGAAAAGAAGGCAAAGATTGCAAAGCAGACAAAGCAAGGGTTGAGGTGGGGGCAGCAAAAAGACGCACATTGTCATGGCAAATATCTGCCTAGCATGTATGAAGATCTAAGACCATGGCCAAAATAACACTATACCAAGGTGGGGAGCTGGGCAGCAACACACCAGGGCGGTTAAAGAGAGTGCCAGCCCTCCTCTTTAGGGCAAGCTTTTAGACCACCAGGACGATCTCTTCTGCCCTTCGTGTCAATGAGGAAATATGCCCACCAGTGATTCCCTCTCTCCAGCACCTGAGCACGGCAAACCCCAGCCACATGGCCAGTGGACATCCACAGCCCCCATAATTCACAGTTTTAAAGATGAGCACGGTCTTTGCATACTCTAGAAATACACAGAAATGAAAGTAAAATTCTCCCACCATCCTCTCACCTGTGTTTTTCTAAAAAGTAGGCATTGGCTACATTTTCCTCCCGGTGAATACAGGAAGAAACCACTGCCTGTGCTCATGTCGGTGTGCAGTGATAATCTTTCTAGAAAGTTCTGGCTTCCTGTGGCAGTCGCTTTCCTCCAGGAAACTGTGACGTCCGGATTGTTCCTCCAAAGCTCTGAGAACAGCCAGGTGACTGCCTTGCCCCAAGCATTACACCTGTAGCAAGGATAAATCATGCATCTTTCCCCGAGTTTGATCTTAGAGCTGCTGCTAGCCCAACTTTTAGCTAGTTTCGGCCTCTAAAATCCAAATCTTGTGGTGGAACCTGTCTAGGAAGTTTGTCGTTGCTAACCACAGTTTAACCACATTCTTTGCTCTCACCTCCTGACCTTTCGACCAGGAAAGAGAGCAACCGGTTGCTGGTGCTCCCACACCTACTTGGCTGGGTCCTGGAGGCATCTTCCCAGTGGGGCATCTCTGAGCTTGGTGGCTCTGCACTGGCAGCGGGCCCTGCTCAGCAAAGAAAGAACAATCTGGACTCTGTTCTCAATTAGGTCGAGTGTGTAACCCTCGGGGGCAGACACAGGCTCCCTCCTACTCTCCTGTACTTTAACTCCCTAGTCCTCTATGTGCCCACATCTGGGAGACAGGTGGGGCAAGAGCCCAGAGACAGGAGAGCACCTTGTGTTCCCTGGACAAGATGCTGACACCTTCTGACAACAGTTCTTCCAAAGGCCGTGCTTCCTCCCTCCTCCCAAATCTGGAATAAGAAATGCTGGCACAATTCTGTTTTTGTTTTTTCTTTGACTCCTTCAGTGCTACCTCTGAAGTACCAAACATAAAGCTTTTCCCAGAAGGAACTGACATGCCCTAAGGACATGATACTGATACTGCCTAGGAGGTAAAGTGTATCCACTCAGAGGAATTCTGGAAGTAATCATGAGGCTGGAATCATGACTGCCAGTGATATCTTATCCTAAGAATCTGTTCTGATGATCTAAAACCAAAGTGATCTACTTTTTTCATTATAATGTACTTATGTGTGTCAGTCTGTCTTGTCTTTCATTATAATGTCTTCTGTGTGTGCATCTTGAAAGCTGCCCAGTGTGGGTGCTGAAAACAAAACTGGGGTTCTCTGTAAGAACAATATCCGATCTTAATCATGGAGTCACTGTTCCAGCCTCTAAAGGTTGCCTAATTGTAACGTGAATTTATTGCTCAGTCATACTTTGATAAGAATCTTCTAGAACTGGAACAAGCAGGAAGTCTGCTCCTTAATGAAAGCTGTATTTTGTTTGAAGATTATTTTTCAATGCATTAAAAAGAAATTTAAAATCTGGTCAGGTAAAATTCCCACCCAAAGGGAGAATTTTTAAAATACAATGATGAGCCCTACCATTGGAAACCTTGCCTGGTTACAGAAAATGGCCTTCCGTTCAGGGTCCTTATGCCATGTTTGGCCTGGGAGGCCTGCTCTTTTCTGAAGGAAAATGGAGGAAGAGTGGATCTGGGGAAGAGGGGTGTTGAGAGTGGGGACTGGAAGGAAAAAAAGGGAGGGGAAGCTGGCTGGGATATGATATGAGAGAATAATGAATGAAGAAGGAGGTGGTGGAGGAGGAGAAAGAGGGGAAGGAGAAGGAAAAGAAGGAAGAGGAGGAGGAAGAGGAGGAGGAAAAGAAAGAGAATGAGGAGGAGGAGAAGAAGGAGGAGGAGAAGGAGAAGAAGGAGAAGGAGAAGAAGAAGAAGAAGAAGAAGAAGAAGAAGAAGAAGAAGAAGAAGAAGAAGAAGAAGAAGAAGAAGAAGAAGAAGAAGAAGAAGAACCACTACCACCAGGCCTAGAAAGATGGCTCTACAGTACAAAGCCCTTGCTGCTCTCCTAGAGCACTAGGACTTGTTCCAGCACCCAGATGGCAGCTCACAAGAGTTTTTAATTCTAGTTCCAGGGAAGTCAACACCATCTTCTAGCCTTCACAGGAACAAAAGTGGTACACAGTCATATGTGTAGGCAAAGCGCTTACACACAGACGGTAAAAGTAACATAAAACTACAGTTGCTGACACCTAGGCCTCTCTCTCTATGCATCACTCCATGCTGAGCCTTCTGTTCTAAGGTAGGCTGCATCCTCCAGCTGTTAAAAGCACCAGGGGGTTCCAGTGCGAGGTCAGCCTTCAAGGGTTCAGCAGCCGAGAGAACTTACTGCTCTTGCAAGGGACAGGCAGAGTTTGATTCCAAGCACCCACATTGGATGGCCCCCAACTCACTGTAGCTCCAATGTCAGGGGATCCAAACCCTCCTCTTGCCTCCAAAGGCAGCTTCATACATGTGGTGCACATACATACACACAGGCAGGCACACATACACAAAATAAATCTTGGCGGGGTGGGGGGTGGTGAGGGGAAGAAGAAACTTATTTTGACTCGAGTAAGGAGCCTGCACCCAAGCAATTGGTTCAGCACTAATTAAATCAACAACGGAAACGTCTGCAGGTCTTCATTTGAATTCAATGTTCTAAAATATATCTATTTACCTGAGCAGAGGGAAAATGAAGACTTTTGTTAGACACCGCAACTCCAGGGACTCTGCCCGGGAGACTGGACAAGAAGCTAAAGTACTCATTCTTTATATTTGTTTACTCAGTTTTTTTCAATGAAATTTTTTGGCCATAATTTCAAACACGAATTCCTTTTATCCTTCCGCCAACATTTTTGTCTAAATAAATCTGCATCTTTAACACTCAATAAATGGAAAGCTTCAAATGAGCGTAACAGAGGACCTGAGTTTGGATCTATCCCCTCCCATGGGAAAGCCAAGGGTAGCAGTATGTGTCCATAGCCCTAGCTTTGCAGGGACAGAGGCAGGCAGATCCTGGAATCTCCCAGGCTAGCCAGAGTAGCTAATGACAAGACTTCACATTCTGTGTGAGACCTTGTCGCAAAAATCAGCTGGCAAGGTACTGAAGTAGATAGATACCCAGCATTGACCTGTAGCCTCCAAATTCACATGCTTAGGAGAGTGCACCTGCATACAGACATGCATGCACACATGCACACACCACACAGGCAAAGGCAGAAATAAGTAGATAGATAAATATTGTAGGAAATAGTGTGTTTTATTCTCCAAGTTAAAACACACATACATCCCTGCAACCCAGAGAGTCCTATTGAAAAATAGAACATCCCACCCCCAGAAAGCTTCCCACATGACCCATTAAAATAAGCTGTCCCGTGATAATCACTGTTGTGTCTCGGTTTAAATTATAGATTTCTCTTCCATATAAAAGAAATATAATCAATCACATTGTAAGTATTCTTTTGTGTCTGGTGTTCCTCTGAATGCAAAATATGAATTTATCCGTATTTATTCATGACAGCGCCTTCATGCAAGAATATGAGCCAGTAGAGGTTGTCTCCCATGGCATAGAAGGAGTAGCTAACACTGACTGTTAGAGAGACATCACAAACCATGGATCAATTTACCATTTAGTGGAATCTGGGCTAGTTTCAGTTGGGGGCTATTATGAATTACGATGATCTTTGTGGACGTGTGTTTTCATGTCTAATAAATTCCTGGAATTGAAACTGCTAGGGCAGAGATGTGTGAGATGGATTTTTTTTTTTTTTAACTTGAGTGTGTCGACACACATTTGCAATCCCAGCAGGCAGGAAGCTGAATCTAAAGAAGTGGTTCTCAACCCGTGGGTCGCGACCCCTCCTTTGGGATTCTCATATCAGATAATCCTGCACATCAGAGAGTTACATTATGATTCACTACAGTAGCAAGATTACAGGTATGAGGTAGCAATGAAATAATTTGATGAGTCACAACAACACGAGAAAATATATTTAAGGGTTGCAGCATTAGGAAGGCCGGGAACTACTGAGCAAGAGGATCATCAGTTAGGAGCTAGCCTGGGCTTCGGGATGAGACCACATCTCACAAGCAAAGGAAGCTCAGAACCTTGCCACATTTTCCCCAAAGCAGAGGCAGCCCTTTATCTTTCTACTAAGAGTATGCAAGAGTCCGGGTACTTGCACATCTTCACGGGCTCTTCATGTCATCCAGCTTTTAAATTTTCAGCCATATTGGTTAGAGTTGTCTTACCACCCATCCCGGATGGTAGTTTTAATACTCAACTTGCCACACTCTAATATCACATGTGAAGAGAATCTTACTGAGGGATTTAGATCAGGCTGCCCTCTGGGCACATCTGTGGGAGGATAAGTCTTCATTATGTTAACCGATGCAGGAAGACCCAGCCCACGCTGCACCGCCATCTTTCCCTTGGACTGGGTTCTGGATCCTATGAGAGTAGAAACTATAAGCCAAGCATAGTAGGCAAGTGTGTGTTCATTCTTTCTCTCCTCTGAACTGTGGGGGGGACCAGGTGCTTCAAGTTCCTGCCTTGACTTCCATGCAGTGATGTGACCTCGAATGACAAGCTGAATAAACCCCTTCTCCCCTCGAGTTGCTTTTGTGGGGGCATTCGTCACAATGACAGGAAGTCACTACAGTTTTGATCTATATTTTGCTTTTGCCTTTTAGCTTTCAGTTGTCTTTTGTGCGTACAGAGGTGGGTTTTGCTCACTGTGCTCTGGGCATTAGCAGTGCTTGTATTCCTTGGACACTGGTGAGAAATGCAGAGTGCCAGGCCCTACCCCAGAACTTCTGTTGACTAACCCTGGGGTATGTGGGGGGGGGCAGGGGAGGGATTGTTAAAGAGAAAATAGAGGGAAAAAATCTTAAAGGCTCTGTAAAAGGACTTTTGAAGTAAGCAATATTTAAAAACATCATCTTAATTTGTTTCTTTAGCAGGTGTAAGGAGAACGTATTAGTCCATAATAGTTTGCAGTGGAAGTGGAGATGCTAAGAGGTAGAATGAAGAGAGGATTCCCGGGTTCAAACCCACTGTGACTTCAGTTGCTTTCTTACTTCCTGCCTCCCTCACCCTGGACAACTTATTGGAAACCGTGTCCACATTTGTGCAGTAGAAAAGCCGATGGGCTCGGTCCCCTTTCCTTTTGAAACTTTAAGTCATTCCTACTCTGCTTTATAGAATGGATCTTTCCAAAAGATCCATTCTCTACCGTCATAGAAGATAGAGAGAATGTGGAAAGCAAGGAGCCTGTGTGCACAGGGCTGGAAATGAGCACAGCCACTGTGAGAAGCAGTACAATGGGAGGAGCGGCCATTGGTCCTGTGAAGGCTCGATGCCCTAGTGTAGGTGAATGCCAGGGTGGGGAGGCGGGAGTGGGTGGGTGGTTGAGGGAGCACCCTCACAGAGCAGGGGCAGGGAGGATGGGATAAGGATTTCCGAAGGGGAAACTGGGAAAGGAGATAACATTTTAAATGTAAATAAATAAAATATCCAATAAAAAAACAATATGAATAAAGTTTCTATTAACATGGATAGATAGATAGATAGATAGATAGATAGATAGATAGATAGATAGATAGATCAATGTGACACAATCCGTTTGGTAGGTGGTGACTCAGCTATTTCCTCTACATTGAAATGCTGCCTTCTGTGGGTAGGAGAAAAGTGTGTGAGGTGCCAGAGGCTAAGCAAACACGTAAAGCCATGGTTTGGGAAGCCCAGAGAGTTCCAAGGTCCACAAGGCTTCTCAGCAGAGCTGCATCAACAGTAGTGATTTGGAGGGACAGAGATTCTCCTGTGGAGCTGACTACACATTGAGCATGGAGCTCCAGGAGAGCTTTCATAAATCATCACCCATGCTGCCATGGGCTTTAATGTGATGGAGTTGCTACAGAGTCACCCAAACCTTTGTAAATTACCCTTCACCCACACTCCTGTAAGTAACCCCAGGAAACTCACGGGACCGTTGATCTAGACTTGGGTGGAACAATTCTTTGGTCTGTCATCAAAGAGATATTTTGATAACTAACTGCAGTGAATACATATTTTTTAAGGTCTACCAAGAAAAAAAATCACATGTGGGTGCGTATCAAATGACTATGTGTGTGTGTGTGTGTGTGTGTGTGTGTGTATTCACTTCCATCTTTATTACAGCATTGTTCATAATAGATAAGATCCAGAATTCCCCTATGTTTCTACCAACGGGTGAATGAATAAAGCAAATTCAATGTGTTCAAACAAATGTAGCCTTATTGGTTTTTAAAATTAAAGAAATGTTATCATCTGAAAGTACATAGTTGAACCTGGAAGACATTGCTCCAAGTGTATTAAAGCAGGCCCCGAAACCCTGTTTTACATGCACTCACTTCTATGTAGACTGTGAAACAGGAAACGTCCGGAACAGAGAAAGTAATCATGGTTGTCAGCCCCTGGGGAAGGGGTTCCCATGAGGACGTGCTGGTGAAATGATTCAAAGCTTCCGTGAGGAAACAACAGTTCAAGCAGTCTGTGACGGCTTGCATTAGAGGTGTTCCCCATAGGCTCAGGTTTGAACTCTTGATTGCCAGTAGGGGGCGCTGTCAGCAGCAGTAACACAGTCTTGGTGGAAATACATTATTTGGTAAAGGCTTTGAGAGTTCATAGTCTCAACATGTGGACCTACTTACAGCTCTCTGCTTCATGTTTGTGTTTTAAAATGTGTTGGGAGGGAGAAGAAAGCAATCCTAAGTGGGGAGGGAGGGAGGGAGGGACCTGGGAGAGAAAGTGGACAGGGAAAGGTGAGGAGTGGTGAGGAAGAGGTGAGATTGATCTGGTATTGGGTGAGGGAAAAGAACTGAAACCCTGAAGATCAGCAGAAAGAATGGAAACAAGCAACCTCAGGAAATAGGAGGTTGGGGACCCTCAAGAATGTACCAGAGACCTGGGAGGTGAGAGACTCCCAGGACTCACAGGGAGGGACCTTAGATGAAATGCCTGACAGTAGGGAGAGGGAACTTATAGAGCCCACCTCCAGCAGGAAGACAGGACATCAAGTGAGGGATAGGGTTGCCATCCCACAGTCACAACTCTGACCCATAAGTGTTCCTGTCTGAAAGGATTACGGGGATGGAAATGGAAAGGAGTCTGAAGAAAAGAAGGTCCAGCGACAGGTCCACAGTGGGGTCCAGCTCAAGGGGAGGCCCCAAGGCCTGACACTATTACTGAGGCTATGGAGTGCTCACAAAAAGGGACCTATCATGACTGCCTTCTGAAAGACCCAACAAACAGATGAAAGAGTCAAATGCAGATATTTGCACCCAGCCAGTGGACAGATGCAGCTGACCCCTGTTGTTGAATTAGGGAAGGCTGAAAGAAGCTGAGGAGAAGGGCAATCCTGTAGGAGGACGAGCAGTCTCAATTAATCTGGACCCCCAAGATCTCTCAAACACTGGAACACCAAACAGACAGCATACACCCGCTGATATGAGGTCTCCAACACACATACAGTAGAGGACTTCCGGGTCTGTGTTCACTCAGAGATGATGCACCTAACCCTTAAGTGACTGGAGGCCCCAGGGAGTTTAGAGGTCAGGTGGGGTGGGGGGTGGGGGCATCCACGTGGAGACAAGGGAGTGGGGAGGAGGCAGGTGATGTGGAACAGTTGGAGGGTGAATGGGGGGGGGAAGTGTGAAAAATACATTAATTTAAAATAAATAAATAAATAAATAAATAAATAAATAAATAAATAAATAAATAAAAGTGTGATCTCTCAGCTCACTGCTTGTGCCGCCATGCCTGACACACGTTGTCCTCCCTGCCCACCATCAGCCATCTTGCCTCCCCACTGTGATGGACCGTGGACTGTAAGCCAAACAAACTCTTACTTCTCTAAGCTGACCCCAAGAACAGAGAACGAACTAATATATGGTCTTAGAACAGTTACTCTTCATTGTCCGCTGGACTGGCTTTGATACCGCCTAGGCAACACACCTCTGGCTGTGACTGAGGGTGTTTCTGGAGTCCAGGGAGGGAAGGTTGTGGGCAGTACAGTGTAATGGGCTGGGCTCCTAAAATTAACCGGAGACACAGGACGTTTCGGTATCTTGATATTCCCAGATGTGAACAAGGTCTCTTTGCCACAGACATAAACCACTCCCACGTCATGCTTCATGCCTTCCTTGCCATAACAGACTGCCCCCACCACCACCACCAGGGGCATCCAGGGTGCTGTCATCTACAGTTATGTCGGGCCACGGTTATTGCTATCAGGCTGCAGCTTAGACATACCTGCAGCTATGAGCCAAAGCGAATCCTCTGCTGGTGGCGCAGGCCTTTAATCCCAGCACTCGGGAGGCAGAGGCAGGCGGCTTTCTGAGTTCGAGGCCAGCCTGGTCTACAGAGTGAGTTCCAGGACAGCCAGGGCTACACAGAGAAACCCTGTCTTGAAAAATGGAAAAAAAAAAAAAAAAAAAAAAAAAAAAGCAAATCCTCGGGCTCCAGTGCAATGCCTTAATCAGGTATTTTGTCCTGGCACCTTTGAAAGTAACTAAACAGGTCTGTTTTACCACATGGGGACTAGAGTTAATAAGAAAATATTATATGTTGGAAAATTGGTTGGAGAATGTGGGGCATTTGGCTATACACAGACAGCCTGGTTTCCAGTTGAGCTGAGGTCTGAACCACGGAATGGCGATAATTCACCTACATGACACGGTAGGTGTTCCCTCATGCTCCTGGAACTCTGACTGCTGTCTAAGTTACCGACCACCCTCAGCCCCCACAAGTGAAGCATTGCTAGAAGTCATGCACGCAAGTAGGCAATGGCCCAAGCTTCTGACCTTCAGGCTAAACTCCTCCCCAGTTACCTAGCAACAGAAAAGATAGCAGCTCACTTTAAAAGGGGCTGTTTGGCCCCTCCTAACTCTCTCACTCTTCCTCTCCTCTCCTCCCCTCCCCTCCCCTCCCCTCCCCCCCTCCCNATATATATATATATATAATCACAATTCACCACACACACACACAATCAAATTAAAAACTTTTTAAAAAATATATAAGTTGTTAAATGAATTGTAAGTAAAATTGGTTCCTAAAGCAACATGATTTACACTGATCAAATGTATTTAACAACGTTTAGAACTTGTAGATGCCCTCCTTAAAGCAGAATCACTTAGGGGGAAAGCCCCAAGGCTGACTACATTCTGAGACACAGTTTTTGCTTAAAATCTTGACAGTAGCTAGTCAAGATTTAGGGAGCTAGATCAGATACAGTGGACAATGGCGCCCTCTTGTGGACTCTGGAAGCTGATGCACCAGATGTTCTCAGTCGGAGTGATATGAACATGATTCTTTCAAAAGTTTGCATTTGTTTATTTTGTTTTGTTTTGTTTTGTTTTGTTTTCAAATGACCATCTTTAATGCACATTAACTTCAGTGCATTATCCATCATCATGGATAAACTATTGCATGTGGTATTTTCAGGCTGACTTTTAGGAAATACACTTTTAGGAAAGCACACACACACATATGTGTGTGTGTGTGTGTGTGTGTGTGTGTGTGTGTGTGTGTGTGTGTGTGTGTAAGCAGTGAAAATTCAGTGTCACCCTGACAGGCCTAGGCCCCTAAATACCACAAGAGCAGGCTCATCCATAGCAGAAGTCCTGTCTTTAAGTGAGTCTGGATATGTCTGCCTATTTTATGTGTTCCTATGCACATCATAAGAAATGATGACTGTGACTGACTTTGTGAAGGTTGAAATTATTGCAACATGCAAATTCAATCACCACGATCAGTAGGGATTCGTTGGCTGAAGGAGTGTAAGTTTCCAAATGCATACTAATCAGTTCGACACACTGAAATGCGGTTGCAGCTACATGCTAGCGTGCTATGATTAGTTATGTTACTTCGCCATCATTTTCTTCCTCTTCTAGAAGCCTTATGTTACTCTGGGTGGTGTTGAGTTGTAAAATACTAGCACAGAACACCTATGCAGTCTGCTGGATACTAAGATTTTCAATGTAGGTTGCACTTATATTTCCCATCCATGCTTTGAGGAGGATATTCCATTTTCATAAAAATGATTATGAAAGTTTAGAGGATTGTGACCAGGAGTCCTCGGGGCTGCGAGTGGCAGCGCCCGCATTTGAACTCAAGGACCCCTACCCCACACTACCTGTTGCTAAAATAATGTGCAGGTCTGTCTCCCTATGCCTACACAACTTTTATTAAGTGAAATACTTCTGGGGCAGGATGAGGACTTGGGTTGGAATTTCCTGCACCCACACAAAAGGCTTGGGCATGACTGTGAATGCTGGTGCCTCTGGCTTTGGCAAAGGACACAGGTGGGGCCCCAAGAGCTTCCTGGCCAGTCAGCCTAGAACAAATGATAAGTTTTAAGTTCATTAGAAGACCCTGTCTCAAAGTAGCAAGACAGACAGTAGGAGTAGTAGAGGACTAGAAGGGACAGCCTGCTCTGGACTGCACACACACGTGAATCAACACACTAATGTACTTACATCATAGACACGCTCATATGCATTCATCACACACTCACATATCATATACACATGAGCATAACTCACTCAGACTCATACATTTGTACAAAGTACACATACTACATGCATACATCACACATGTACTCATGGGCACCCCCCTCTCTGAAGTATGCCCACATGCACATACACCCACACTCACATAAAATGTCTTGATAAACAATCTTTTTTCTATACTTCAATATCATTATTTGTCACATCTGTCCTTTTGGCTTGTTTATGCTGCTTGAAGATGTTGCCTATGTATAGCAATTGAGTGCACTACCTGGAAAGTGAGATTATCCATCTTAATGTGCCATGCCTTACAGTGGGTGGACTCCCAGCTGTGGTCATAAATCCGTGTTTTCTAAGGAGCCATAGCATTGGCATCTGGGAAGGGCACAGAGGTTAGCCAGCACAGGGAAGCTCTACTTCTCAGTACCTGATTTGACGAGCAGTCTCAAAAGCATCCTCTGCCTTTTAAGTTTTCATTTGGCTAGACAACAGCAACACAAATCCACCTTTAAATATCCTAAATTTACAAATCACATCACCCAATATAGTGTTCACTATCTGAAAAATAGTATGTGTGTGAGTCTCCTTTATAAACAGAAAGTTTTCTTCATATTAAAGAATATATATACATACATATATATATATATATATATATATATATATATATATATATATATATATATATCCAGGAAGTGATAGCACATCCCACATTCCAGCATTTGGGAGGCAGAGGCAGGTAGATCTCTAAGTTTGAGACCAAGCTGGTCTACAGAGTGAGTTCCAGGACAGCAAGGGCTACACAGAGAAACCCTGTCATGAAACACTCCCCCTCCCGCAATCTGAAGGATTCCACAACAGAAGCTCCAAGAGGCAGCTGTGCAGTCTCCCTGCACACCTGTAGTAAGGAGAAGAAATTCTGAACCAAGCACCATTGGGTGATTTCTTCATAGTATGAAAGTCCATAGACTTTACTTACACAAATCTACATGATGTAGGGTAACTTGTGGCCAAGCTGTATTCTATGAGCTGCATACATCCTAAACTAGCTATACACTTGTAGCTGACAACATCATTTTCATAGTACCAAATGGTTAGACAGTCCTGAAATGTGGCCCACTAAGAGAACTCAGAAACATAACGTGTGTGAGCTTGCTGCCAGGCTAACAGGGCAGATTGTATTATAGATTTTATTTTTTTTAAGTACAGAACATACCCTCTACAATCACAAAATTATCATATAACAAATGCATAAACCAGTAACACAGTCATTTATTATTAATATTATCGGGTACTATCTACTTTACACAGTTATATATACTACTTTTTCATATCGCTTGCTATACAGTGGGTTTGGCTACACCAGTGTGCCCACAGACACCTGAGTAATGCACTGTGGTTACAACCTACAAGGGTGTCTACATGGTTGCTATGGGAGCTGGTTTGAATGACATGTTCTCTATAGACTTGGCCTTGACTCCCAGTGGGTACTGTTGGGAAGGTGTGGCCTCGGTGGAGGAAGTATGCCATCAGGGTCAGACTTGTGCCATTCCCACTTTGCTATGCATCCTGCCTGCAGTTCAAGGTGTGATTCTGCGCTTGCTACTCCAGCCTGCCCAGCCATTACAGACACTTGTCCCTCTGATGGCATAATCTCAATTCACCTTTCTTTACCTTGGTCATGATGTTCATACACAGTAAAAGAAAAAAATGAATAAATTAAGCAGTGTGACTCTTCAGCTTCATTTCATCTCATACGGAATTCCTGTTGTATACGTCTCCTCCTATTGACTGATATTGTTCGTATAATGGTTCATTCTAAGCACATATTTTGGGGAAGAAACTCTAAGAACAGTAGAACTGGGAAACGCTGTTGAGAAAATATGAAATGGGCTTGGGAGGTGGATCCGTTGGTAAGATGTCTGCTGTGCAAGCGTGAGGAGGTGCGTTCAGATCCTGAGCACCCATGCGAAAGCTAGATGTAGCTGTATGAAAGCAGGGTTACTGACACGGCCAGTAAGTAGCTCAGAGCTGGGGAAGTGGAGCCAGGTAGACTTCTGGATCTTAGTGGTCAGTCAGCCCATCCAAAGTCATGAGCTCGAGGTTCAGTGAGAGACACTGTCTCAACAAGTATGACAGAAAGCAGTGGAGGAAGATATGACATTGGACTCTGGCCTCCCTATGCATCTACATACACATGTCTGAGCACCTGAACGAATATGCACACGCCCACAAAAATACATATGTAGGCATACACCATCACCCCCCCCCACACACACACACACAGAAAACGTGAAATTGAGTAAGGGTTAGGTCCTAATGGATGTGTATCAGGTAGAGTCAGATCAGGCAGCCCTTTGTCTTTTCTGAGTAAGTCAGGAGAACATTTCCGTGCTCTACGCATATGTATGAGCACTACAACTTCCTCATCTCAAGCTAAGCTCAACTGCACCCAAGACCTCATATAGTTAGTTCTGTGCTATTAGGATTTACTTTTCTTCCCAGGATAGTGATCTTCTATTTCTTTTGTTTGGCGCTCAGTTCAGAATCCCGTGTGTAAGGGCATCATAGAGGACATCTGTCAACTGCGGACAACCATGTACAATGTGGGGATGGGAGGTGGGAGATAAAAACTAAAGCCACAAATGTTTGAGTCTCATTTGGTGTGGTCTGTATTGGTGAATCCACAGGCACTTATCTTCTTTTCCTTCTGCCATTTAATCACCTACTGGGTGGTTCCAGATAAGAGTGGTAAATGAAATCCGGTCCTCAGCAGGGCTGCGTGGAATTCATGACAAAGAGCTACATTTGCAAAAGAAAAAAAATGCTGAATTTGATTATAAGCAGACAGGTTTACACTGGCTTACAGTCCTCCACTGACTTGTGGGGATCTCTCATATGGGTCAGTAGTGAGGTAACTGCAGCAGGGAGCTCCACCATGAGTCACAAGAGGCTAACTGCTCAGAATTTCAACTTGGACTGGATTGCTACTTCAACTTCTTAGAGTTGTGGGGTGTGGAGGAGACACCAGAGTTTAGTTGAGAGTGTCTTCAGTAGTGAAGGAGTTAACCAAGTGGATGAACTTTATCTTCTGTCCAATGGACCTGTGGTTTGCTTATTAGAGCTCCGGTAAATGATTGTTAGAGAACTGTCATTGATAGCTGTTCCTGAGGGCTGTACTTCAAAAGCCCATTGATTCCTCCTAAAGCATCATCCCTTAGCCCGTTCCTTAGCCCAAACCGACTCAGTTCTGCTTTGGGAAAGGATCTGCCAGACCAAGCAACATGAATGAAGACTTCAGTGATCTCTATGATACAATCCAAAAGAGGAGCTCAGATGAGGCTCCGGACCCGCAGGAGAAAAGTGACGCTCCTTTGTATGACAGAGTCCATGAAGACTTTGAAAATGATCTGTATGCCACCAGGCTAGAAAGCCACGAGTACGACTACTTGTCACCATATGTCTCAAAAAGTGATGAAGCCACCCCAGCCTCCCTGGAGCCAGAAGCAGATGGCTACCTGCTGCCGGATGAGGTGTTTTCAGAGTCCCAGGAGGTCAGGGATGTCTCCATGGGAGACTCACATTTACCAAGCCAGGACCCAGAGCCTCTCTCGTGGGAACCTCAGGAGAATGGAGGAGCAGCCGAGGAAGAGGTGCCTTCCTCACATTCACTAAGCCAGGACCCAGAGCCTCTCTCCTGGGAACCTCAGGAGAATGGAGGAACGGCCGAGGAAGACATTCCTTCCTCACATTCACTAAGCCAGGACCCAGAGCCTCTCTCCTGGGAACCTCAGGAGAATGGAGGAGCAGCCAAGGAAGACATGCCTTCCTCACATTCACTAAGCCAGGACCCGAAGCCTCTTTCCTGGGAACCTCAGGAGAATGGAGGAGCGGCCGAGGAAGAGGTGCCTTCCTTACTGAACTTCAGAGTTCAGCACAGCAAGGTCCTTGCCACAAGCCAAGATCCTCCTACCAGCCCTTTTGCTGCTATGGGGTTAGGAGAAAAAGAAGCAGCTTACAGCGACCCTGAGATCTTCCTGTTTGTGAAGGTAAGGGCTGTCTCTGACACACCTACCCAGGGTGAAGCGTTCCAGAGTTTTCTTTTGCTCTGTGGATCAGGGGACAGTGTATGATGTCCTAGCGAGTGGGTCTCCAGCCATACTTCAGAGCAGAGATGATTAAATCGGTCGTTTGGAATAGCGCCGGGACTTCTCAAAATGATCCAAATTAGAAAGTTCATTTAAAGCGTGTGTTTAATCATCGACTTTTATAACCCCCAGGCAAACCACGGTTTAAGCATTCAAACAAGTGACCAGAAATTGCTGCTCAAATCTTTACACCTGTGACAAATGTTAACTGCATTTTCATGCCTGGTTAATTCCCCCCCCCCCCCCCCGATGTTATTTTTAAAAATGAAACCAAAGGCAGAGAGAGAAAGTCTTATCTCCTTTCGGGTGCTTGAGTCTCCTCCTCCTTTCGTTTCTAAGGTTGCACATACTTCAGATACTTGGTCAGAAAATGCAGTGTCTGTCATCGTGTCTGCTCTGTCAACGCCAATAAAACTCAAGATCCGATGATGTAAAATAGTTTGAGAAGTACCTAGACGCCAACCGTGTGTTAATATTTAATGCCTATGATACGGGAACAAAGGCATTTGGTGCTCTTTGTATTACAGTGATAATATAAAGGTTACGGTTGAGAGTTAAACAAATCATGCAATCCCCTACCAATGCAGATAGCAGTCACCTTCACGTGTATATTGCTATTTCTTGCTAACTAAATGAAGGTTGGGATGATATCTCAGTGGTTAAAGCTTAGATGTTCAAGTGTGGGGATGAAGGTCAGATCTCCAGAATCCATGTAAATGCCAGGTGGGCATGGCAGTCTGGCTGTAACTCCAGTTCTCCCAAGGCAGAGATAGGGATCCCTGGAGCAAGATGAAGATTAGCTGAATTATCAAGCTCTGGGTTCACCAGAGAGGCTCTGCCCCAACGAATAAGGTGAAAAACAATTCAAAAGCCTGCTTATGTCAGCCTTAATCTTTCATATGCATATTATGCATGCAGGCACGCACACACACACATGCATCCAAGACACGCACCACATACACATGAGAGAAAAAAAGCATGGCTACTCTCAGGCCTCGGATATATCTCAGTTGGTAGAGTTCTTGCCAACAAATACTGCACACTGTCCTGAACATCACATAAAACTTCCAGGGCTGGCAGAAATCTAATCTTAGTACCGGAAGGTGGAGACAAGAAGCTCAGAAGTCCAAGGTCATCCTTGGCTGTGTTCCAGGCTAACTTGGGATACATGAGGCCTTGTTTCAAAAAACAATTACTCTAGGAACCTATGGAAGCTCATCCCATGATAATCTCTCCCCATCATGGTTTCCGACATCCTGCTGATGAAATGACCCTTTTCAGTTGAACACTTCAGTGTATAGCGCTTTACACTCTGTGCTGTATTGTGTGTTTCGTGTATTGTGCCTTCCCTCAATCTACCTTCTAAAAACCTCCCATGGGGCTTCCTTAATACTTGGATGGTACCATGTCAAGCGTCGAGGGGAGAAGGGATGCAGATGTGACTTTTGTCCTTAAGAGATGAGCCCCATGTTGTCAGAGATGGGATGGAAGGGCAGCGGGATGCTGGTGTGTGTTCCAGAGGAGATGCTGAGCTATGCACAGAGAAATCAGCAGAGGCTCCACAGAGGAGGCGGCACCAGGCAACCTGCCCGTCTCTGTGTCCGCATCAAAGTGGCACCACAGTGTTCCAGCTCACCTCTTAAGAAGTGGAGACTAGATGTGTTTCTTCTCAAGACAGGAATACCCACATGGCTTCGTGCAACAAGGCAGGGACGCACAAGAGATGTCACTGTCATCCTCCATGGCCCATCAAGATGTGTGATTTATAAATCTGGCAAAGAGTTTATTGAAGTGGAAATTATCCTGGCCTTGTGGTTAGAGCCAAGCAGAAGCAGCAGGAAAAAGGAATATGGGTGTCACTTGCTGGTACTGGCAGTGGGGGATGCTGTCAGACAGCAGTAAGGGACCGCTAAACTGCTTCATCTCTAAGGCAGATATCGGATGCTAGCTGTTTGAGTTATTGTGTCTTAGTAACGTTATGTTATGAAGCGCCTGCAGACTATACTATGCATCTTGGTTCCCACATGGGAACTTCATGAGGGGAACCCCACTTCCCAACTCCGTGCCCCGCCCCATCCTGACTGTAGATTGCTGTTCAAAGCTGAATGGCATAAACAAATGACATCTAGCAAGTCCTGCTCTGCTTGGGAAAGTTGTAGAGGGGGTCAGTGTGGTGACCTGTGTGGGCTCCTTTCTCCTTCCAGCTCCCTGGAATGTGTGTTGGAACCTCAGTTTGGAAGGGCAATATGATTAACCATCTCCCTAGCAGGCTAAGGCTTCTATGCAGTTAGCCTCTTGTGACTCAGGTTTTCTACTTTAGTGCTGACAACCAGGGCTGCAGTTATATCTGACTGCCTTGTGCATGCCCCTGCCTCTTCTGGGCATGCCAGTGACAGTGTGTGACAGGTATGTGGGGGGATAGTTATGTCTAACCAACTTTATGTTGAGATTCATTTCAGAGTCAACCAGACACTTAAACGACTTCATTCATCTAGTCCTCCCAGCCGTAGTTGTGGCGTGCTCTGGCTTTATAACATGACAGACAGTAACTGCATAAAGAGAAACTGTAGCCAGCTGCTAACACTAGCGAGAAATATTCAAAAGATGGTTGTATCTACTTCTTACTGCTGCTGTGACAAATGGCTGAAACCTTAGTGGCT
>LR750025.1:537880-597386 GCA_902729485.2 Mus minutoides
ATAGTATCTATCCATACACTGATTAGGGAATGGTAAGGCTGTGCTGTTGGGGTCCAGGACAAACTCTCCTTTTTGTCTCCAGCAGCTCCTAGAAGCTGCTGATGTTGTCTAGATCTACTACCTTATTTCTTCTATCCGTTTCCACGATCATTGTGTTCCCCTCTTCCTCTCCTCCCTCCTCTTCCTCCTCCCCTCCCCTTCCTTTTCCTCTTCTCTCCTCCCTTCTTCTCTTATATCACTCCAGTAAGACATGTATGATTAGATTGGATCTAATAATAACCTAGGATAATACCATTTTAAAAGCCTTAGGTTTCATCTACAAGTCCATATGCCGACATTATGTAATATTCACAACCCCCAGGAATTAGCATGAGTGTAGTTTTGGCTACTGTTTAGCTTCCGATAGAGCAGAGTGTTGAGGAGGGGAGAGTGAAAACGGTATGGTAGGGTGTTGAGGAGCAGACAGTGAGGTGAGATGAGAGGCTGTGTTAGCCCCTGGGCATTAGACAGACTTTCACATCCACAGTGAGTGATGCAGTCCATCTTTGGACAGTTTCAAAGGAAACGCTGAGGGCTGTTTTTACAGAAACAACTGTTTTTGGAGAAGGGGAGTCATGGAAGCTGAGGCTGGATTAGACAGTAGGCAAGCAATGAGAGACAGAGAGACAGAGAGAGAAGAGAGAGAAGAGAAGAGAAGAGAAGAGAAGAGAAGAGAAGAGAAGAGAAGAGAAGAGAAGAGAAGAGAAGAGAGAAGAGAGGAGAGGAGAGAGAGAGGAGAGAGAGAGAAGAGAGAGAGAGAGAGAGAGAGAGAGAGTTTGCAAGAAGGAGCCTAGCGATTTGGTGAAGGGTTCAAGGTGGAGTTTAATGAAGGAAGAGCCTTGGCTCTCTCAGAGGCTTTAGCTATTGAGGGAATGGGGGTGTCCTCTCCCTTTCATCCATCCATGACCTTCTCTCAGGGACGTGTGACTGAGGGAATGAACTTTTCCAAATGACGCCTGTATGAGTGTGTCCAGAGCAGGGAAAGTGGTGGTGGTGGCGGAGGATGCCAGGAGAAAAGCATTCTTCTCTTTTGCTCAATGCCAAGAAAAACAAGTAAACAATGATTTTTTTTAACAAAGGACAATGGCACAAGTACACACCATTCGTCATGGGCAGCAACAACGCCATTAACCAGGGACAGAGTGGCTTCCAGAACTAATTATTTGTGAGACAGAAGGAGTCGTGTGTACCTCAGGCTGGCCCCCAACTTGCTATGTAGCTGAGAAAGGCGTTGAGCTTCTGACCTTCCTGGCTACTGGGATTGCAGGAAATGCACCACTAGGCTGGGTTTTATGCAGTGTTGGGTTTTAATTATGCATCTTAGGCAAGCATTCTGCCCTAGGCAAGCATTCTGCCCTAGGCAAGCATTCTGCCAACTCAACTACATTTGAGATTACAAATTAATTGTTGTTGAATTCTTAGTTTCTCTCCTTCCCAGTTTGTTCACTGGAAAAGTGCATGTTATACGGACACGTCCCTCATAGGGGTATGCTGAATTATAAAAAAAGGTAATGCATATGAAATGCTTGGGTACCTTGTCTGATATATATATGGTAAGTGTCAATATACAGGGGCCTGAATGATTTAGTCTACTGAATTTGAATCTTACAGAAATAACTTTTATTTTAAGCAGAATGTCTGTTGCTAGTAAGCACTGAGTACATGATTGTTCTATTCTATTATGAGGGTGTAATTTTGTGGAAAGAACACTGGTCTATTCTTCTGTGTCAATTGTATCCTAGGAAATATTCCTGGGCCCAAATTCCCCCATACTTGAAATGCAATCTACTCCAGTTCTTCCAGTCTTTGGTTCCATGGTGCATAGTCCTAACTGTTCATCAGCTGAGTATGCAGATGATACCTTCAATTATTCATTCCAGGAGTATGATGACAATAGTGATAATCTCTAGATTTGGACGTGGTTGAAAAGACTGACCTAGAACCAATATTCCTGTGCACCCGTGGCTCATGTGAAACCCATCTCTGTAAAATATTGACAACCATGGTCAACAGAGCCTGTCTGTGATTAAACCACTCATGAGTTCTACGTGAAGAGATAAACAGCTTGTGGAAGGAATAGGTTTGAGCAGAACTAAAATTTCTCAAAGGAAATGTAAAAAGTGCCATCCTGAAGGCAGGTGGCATAACATAAGCGACCGTATTTGGTATCTTTGAGACTCATAGCCATGAGCTCGTAATACACTGATTCTCAACCTGTGGTTCATAGCAGATATCCTGCATATCAGATATTTACATTATGATTCCTAGCAGCAACAAAATTAGTTATGAAGTAGCAATGAAATAATTTTATGGTTGGTGGTCCCCACAACATGAGAACTGTATTAAAGAGTTGCAGCATTAGAAAGGCTAAGAAGCACTGTCTGGTCAGCGGCAAGCTGGGACCCTGACTTCTCAATCACGGTCATTTTCCTATTTGCCTTTAATTAGGTTCTGTGGGGTCTCGTTTGTGTTTTTGCTGTTGTTTGGTTTTTTCCGGGCAGAGTCTCATGTAGCCTAGAATGGCCTCAAGCTTATTATGTACCTGAAGATAACCTGGAACTCCTGATCTTCCTGTCTCTGCTTCCTAAGTGCTGGGATCACAGCTTTGTACCACCATCGTGAGCTCAGAAGTTGTTTTTCTAAAGGAATGATTTTTTGTTATAACTCGACTCAGGGTAGTAAGACGTTTTTCCGGAAAGTTTTATTGCTATAGATTAATAATAAAAAATATTCCACAAGCATTTTATTGAGGCTCATAATATCAGGAGCTTGTTGTAATGCCAAGGGTCATGGAATTCAAGATATGCTACTCAACCTAATTCATATGATCATAGAATGTTAAAATTAGAATTAAAAATAATAAGCAACATACATATTTACCAAGTTAGCTTAAATGGTAATGTTTTACATACTTTATGCTGTACAAATATATTCTTAATGCATCACACTGATATAATCTGTAAGTGAAAAAGTGCATGCAGATTGTGCATGAGTGCTGACTTCTCGTGTTGAGACGTGCAGTGTAAAAGATCACATCGACTCATAGGCCTTTGTATCAGTCAGGATTCTCTCACATCAAGGAACTCATGGAATGCACCGATATGTGTACATAGAAAGAGGATTTGTTGGGATGACTTACAGGATATAGTCCAGCTAATCCAACAGTGGCTGGCTGTGAGTAGAAAGACCCTGAATCTAGTAGTTGCTCAGTGCCACAAAGCTGGGTGTCTTCAGTATATGTTGCAATCCAGAAGTAGCCTCCAATGCCAGTGAGGGAATGGATGTGCTAGCAAGGCAGGGACAAGCAGGCCAAGAGGAAAAGCTTCCTTCTTCTATGTTCTTATATAGACAGCCAGGCAAAGGCATGGACCAGACAGTAAAGGCATTGAATTGAGTCTTCCCACCTCGAGACCCAAATTAAAAGCTTCTGTCTTCCAGCCTTAAGACCCAGATTAAAGACATGTGTCTTCCTACCTAGTTCAAAGGTCTGAACTAGAAGTGGACTCACCCACTTCAAACGAAGGGAAAAAAATCTCTCACGGGTGTGCCCTTTACTTCTGGATTGTAGTTCATTTCAGATAGTTATGTTGACAACCAGGAACAGCCATCACAGCCTTCCATCTCCCCCTACTACAGGGAGGCATGGGGCATTTTTTCTTGGACAGAACCTGATAAGATCAGGTCTCCAGTATCCAAGTTCTACCTACAGATTTTCCTAACTATCCCATTTAATCCATTTGTCTCTAAGGCCAACGAGGTTTATCGTTGCAGGTGAGAAACTATGAGACCTCATTGAGCAATGAGGGAGAGAAAGCTGGACCTGGATGCTGGGCCACACAGCCCAGCTAAAGCTGGAAAAGGGTAGCCCCTGCAGCACACAGCGGAGGAACACAAGAATATGACTTACATTCCTGAGGTTGGGTGGGCAGGAGTCCATGGAGGTGCCAGACAGTGAAGATGGAGAGCTAATATGTCACTTTACCTACAAACTAAGGAACAGGGAGTTTACCCTGGAAGCCATCAAGAGTAATAGAATTATTTGGGGGAGTCATGAGCAAAGCACTGTACCAGAAGACAGGCAACCAAATTACATGCCACCTAGAGCAAGACCAAGACTGCTTGTCTTGTAGCTTACATCTCTAAGATGCATTCAAAGATTTAATTGTAAAGACCTGTGTGCAATTAAGGCTGTTACCTTTAAACTCAGCATCTGTGTATATCCAAATATTTAAGTGCTTGACTTTAACACATAGAAAACTTTAATAAAAAGCTAGCTACAGTAATATTATTTTATAGATCACCTCTGTGTTTGTAGTTGCTTCATTGTTTGTAAGGCGATGGGAAATGTATGAATTCAGCACAAAAATATCAACTATTGTTATGTTAATATAAAAAAAGTGTTTGGGTAGGTCTAGAATATCCAAGCTTATCACTCCCCAGATTTCTGGAATGTCTTCCTGTTCCATGATCAGGAGGAACACTCAGCTCTAATGTCGCTGCTAAAGACATTGCAAGTAAGTTCTTAACAAACATTTGTAAGAGTATGCAGTCCCTCCTGCACCCCTTGAAGGCAGGACAAATTTCGGATCAAAGATTTTGTGGGTGGGTTGGTTTCCTTATCCCTCCACTCGGAGTCCTGTTGGCTACAGGTGTCCACTTCAGGCTCCATATTTCCCACTGCTAGGAGTCTCAGCTAGAGTCACACTCATAGACTCCCTGGAGACCCTCCCACCCCAGGTCTCTGGCATGTCCTAGATTCATCCCCCCCCCCCGCCCATGCCCACTTTGAATTTCCATTTACTCTCCTGGGTCTTTCTCTCTCCCTACATACGATGCCCATACCCATTCCCTGGGCAGCCTTGTTTGGCCTTAGTGGGAGATGATGTGCCTAGTCCTGCAGTGACTTTATGTGCCATGGTGGGGACTTCCCCTTCTCAGAGGAGAAGAGGAGAGAGGCTATATGAGGGAGGAACGGGAGGAGGCTGCAATCGGGATGTAAAGTGAATAAATAAATGAATGGAAAAGGACCCCCAAAACAAAACATAAGAATACACAAGCTCAAGCTTGTGTCCTGAGCACTTGCCCTCCCACAGAACCAATGAAGCAGATAGAAATTAAGCAATGGGTGGGTGTCAAGAGATCGCTATTCTTGCTATGATTTCATCTCAATTACAATGCTGTGAACTCCATCACATTCGAAGCCATTTCTGGGGAGCCCGTGTGAACTGCTTTGCTTTGAAAATCGATTTCACCAGTCAAAGAAGTCAACAGAGCCCAAGTACCATGACAAGAAGATTACAACCCAAGGAGAAGACAACCCGAGCGACTTCCACAGAGCCGTCTTTGGCAAGCTGAGACTCTAGGCTTTTAGTCAAGGGTGCTTTTCTTTACAGAGGGTGACACCTGTGGCATGGGAGGCCAAGAGTCCATCTGCATGTTTCCGAAGGCTCAATGATGTTCCAAAATTCTGTGCAAAATGTTCTGTGTCAGGTTACCTCAGAATGCTCTCTCAGAAATCATAATTGCCTCTGTTACATAGTCTTTTTTCCTACATGGGCACCACTCCTGCTCTGAAGCCCACATACACGGGAGCTGACTCCAGTGCAACCTTGTCCTTGCTGTGTCGTCAAATGTTTCCTCTAAATCTTTCCGTCAACTTGAGAATTCTCTTCGAAAAGAGGAAAAGGAAGTATTACTCAAATGGAGATGATATTAGTTCTCAAAAAGGAGATGGTAGGAGACAATATGTCTAAGTCTTGACTGAACTTGTCCTAAAGAAATTGGAACAAACATCTGCTCATCTTAGATAGAGCAAGATAATAGAAAGAAAGATTCCACCCAAGTGCACCTTGGTAAGCCAATAAGTCTTTTTGACTCTAGGAGTATAAATGAGGTGTTACATGGTCATGGGTGATCCCCATGACCTACATCCATAAAAGGTCCTATCTGCTCCTGAACGATGACTTTTTTCACAGCTGCGTATATGGAGTCCCCACGGCAGTTCAGCTTCACAGTCTATATACTTTCCAAAGACCACATGCAGCTGGGATAGAATTTCATACAGCTAGGAGGAGAGGATCAGGAAGAACTGAGTGGTATGATGCCAGACTAGGGTGTAATGCTGCTTCTCAGACCCCTTGTATGATGAAACATTGACACACTCATTTTCTCCATCTGGTCTACCCTTCCTTTGTTTTCTGGACATATGCTCCCTAGGAAGCTATCTCCAACCTTCAAAGGAATTCCGAGGGTCCTTCCTTCAGCACTTAACCTTCGTCAAAATGTTCACCAGTACAGATTGGCATGATCTCAGTTGGTTCTCCTCGGTTTCCCACTGAGCAGAAGCCTCCACAATGAAAGAACTTTCCAGTCACATCTTGCTCCTGTGTAACTCCCACAGTTAGCAGAATCTAGCCCACAGTTGGAGCCGATAAATACTAGTTGAACAGAATTGGCCTATGTTGGTTATGGTAACTTTATTTGGGCTTGCTTTGGGGGGGGGGGGCGTTCATTTCTATCTGTGTTCTGGGACACTGTGTTGAGCACTCAAGCAAACCCCTGTGTCTCTGAAGGCTGCTGAGAAACCAGCTGGCACAGAGGGAAAAAAAAAAACAATCTCCCATCACATTCTCCATTGTGAGTTAAAGACTTGTCTAGTTATTTTGGCTGTGTTTACAGAGCAGTGCCCTGTGAAGACTCTGCCCAATGCTCGTATACTAGGTTCTCTTCTTACTCTACTATCTAGAAACACAAACACTTGCCAATCCAGTGTGAAGAGCTGGGGTTGCTTCTCCCACTTTGTTCAGTCCTTTTCCCATATTTCACACTTTCTTCAAATGAGTATGCAAGTCTGGATACAGTCAAAGATTTAAGAGGGCTTGTTTGAAGTAGGCTCTTGCCCTGTCTATCTATCTATCTATCTATCTATCTATCTATCTATCTATCTATCTATCCACCCAGTAACCCAGCCAGCTATCTATCTATCTATCTATCTATCTATCTATCTATCTATCTATCTATCTATCTATCTATCTATCTATTCATCTATCCATTCATCTATCTATCTATCTATCTATCTATCTATCTATCTATCTATCTATCTATCTATCTTCTCTGGTGTTTCGAACTGACAATTCCAGCTGCCTCAACCTGTTCAAACTCCAAAGTCCATTATTCACTCAGCACAGAGACTGGTAGACTCTATGTAGATCCTGTAGTGCCTGTTCTTGGTATCTGCAAATCATTGTTTTCAAATCATTTCTTCAGCAGTAGTGCTGAAGTCTGACTTCTTTTCTTCTCTCCCAAGCAGAAGCTGGGATAGTCTAAGGTGAGTTTAAGGTCTTCATTTCTTCTAAGCTGCTTCTCCTTTCTTTGAGTTTGAATTGAAGTATCCAGTACAGTCACAAAGTATAACACAGTCTAATGGCCCTGGCATTATTTTGTGAACTGACAACCTCAGCAAATATGTTGGCCCCTGGTGAAAGGTCCCTTTCTGAACCTTGCTCTACCACTCTTAAAGGTGTGTTGTCTTTTGCAAAGTCTTTATCTTTCTTCTTTCACTTCTCACCATATCCTAGATAATTATTCACCAACAAAATTATGAACATGATATTTGTTAATCTCATACCATTTGAGTCTCTGGAGTTGCTATAATTTCCTTTGGGAGACCATAAGGAAAGCTGTTTGTATTTCTGCCATGTGAAATCCTATTGGCAAGCTATATTCCCACACCCAGCCTCAGTGTTCACAATCTTCGTGGGTATGAGTTACAATGAATGCATGGGAAAGCCACTTGGATTGGCAGCTCTGTTCCTAAATAGAAGACATTCCTTCAGAAACATGAGACAGGGGTTGTGGACATGCCTTGTGAGTGAAATTCTTGCCACACAGTCATGAAGACCAGAATTTGAATCTCCACAAGTTAGGTAAAGCCAGACATGGAAGTGCAAGTTTGTAATCTCATTGCATCCCCAGTGAAATGGGAGAAACCCAGAGACCCATCAGCCAGCAAACCTGGTGTTTACAGCAATGAGCAACAAGAAACCCTACCTCAAGGAAGCTATAAGGTGGTGACTGACGTCTGACTGCCGTGTGCACACCATGATATGCACATGCTCCCACTCACACGCATGAACATATATATTGAATATCAGCCCCCTATCAGATTTAGGATTGGTAAAGATCTTTTCCCAACCTGTTGGTTGCTTTTTGGTCATATTGATAGTGTCCTTTGCCTTACAGAAGCTTTGCAATTTTATGAGGTCCCATTTATAGATTCTTGATCTTACAGCACAAGTCATTGATGTTCTGTTCAAGAATTTTCCCCCTGTGCCCATATCTTAGAGGCTCTTTTTCACTTTCTCTTCTATAAGTTTCAGTATCTCTGGTTTTATGTGGAGTTCTTTGATCCACTTAGACTTGAGCGTTGTACAAGGAGATAAGAATGAATCAATTTGCCTTCTTCTACATGCTAACCGCCAGTTGAGCCAGCACCATTTGTTAAAGATGCTGTGGTGAGTTCCAGGACAGCCAGGGCTACACAGAGAAACCCTGTCTTGAAAAACAACAACAACAACAAAAAGACTCTGTCTTCTTTCCACTAAAACATGCATATACACATATATCGCCTGCGTGGATAGCATTTTCATCTGAAACTACGTAATTTGTTTATGCTTGTAGTGACAAATGTTGGCCATCTAGGCTGGAAGCCATGCCCTCTTTGTGCTTTGTAACTGAGCTCTTTCTGCTCCTTGAAAGAGTCTTTGGACCAACAATAAGAACTAGGTCTGTTAAAAGCCCTCAGCTGTACTGAGAGGGCTTGTAGGCAACAGTCACATGGCAACCACTGAAATAGGTAAGAGGATGCATTGTTTAGCAAACATCTAATGTTCCAAGGTTTCAATGCTTACACCTAAGGTCAATACGGAAGGCCGGAGCAAATAACTGGAGGGGTGCCTGTTGTTCGCTGGCCTGTGGCTACAGAAATGCCTGTGATTTTATTCTTCTGTGGTGAAAGGAAAGGATACAGTGGGTATAATTTTAATATCTACAGTAGCAACTCTCAAGAAACTGGCTTCATTCTTCCAGAACAACACGATTCCAAGTGACAGCCACAAGTACATGCAGCTGTTTCTGTGTAAATTAATTAAAATGGGATAAAATAAGAGTCAGTTCTTCAATCCCATGGGCCATAGTTCAAATGTGCCCACACTGGGAAATGCAGACAAGGAACCCGTCTGTCAGCATAGAGCGTCTCATAGGGTAACCAGACCGGAGTTCATCTCTGCCGTGAAGACCTGTCAGTTATGTGGCCACAGGCCCTTCTGGGGATTTTATTCTTGTCTAAATGCTGGAGACAGAGTGGCTGGTCTTAATGAGTTAGAAGAGTGTTTGTGCACACAAAGTACTGGTGAAAACCATTCAGTTCTGTAAGCCTACAGTGTCCGTTTGTGGGAACAGGCCAGCTTTAAATTATATCCACTCAGGCAAAGCTATGCAACTGCAATGGACACTTGCAAACCACAGCAAAGCTGTCAGGATCCACCGGCTATACTGAGAACTAGTGTGATATCTCCAAGGCTCAGGGCTCAGTTACAGAGGGGTAAGGTGCCACCCCCTCCAGCCACCAGGGCCAAGTGTGGACACAGAAAGGAGGGTCCTTCACTTTACCACCTTTTTCCCCCCTAAATCTCAAGGATTTACCAGGCAGTCAGTATTCATAAAGAATCATAGAGAGGTAGCAGACACGGAGGCACAGAGCTGTAATCTCAGCCACTACAGAGGCGGAGGCAGGAGGGTTGAAAGTTTAAGGCCAGCCTGAGCTACAGATTGAGTTCAAGGCAGGTAAGGCAACTCAAAGGGCGAGAAATTGTCTGGGGCTGTAGCTCAATGATTTAGTGTACCTAGCATGCGTGAGGCCTGAGTTTCATTCCCCATAATTTAAAAAAGATATTGATAAGAGCCAAAAAAAAATTGACACAAGTAAAGCAGAGACGGTTATCTAGGCTAAGACGAGGGTTGTGCCATAGATTCTGAAAATACGAGGTGGCGCCTCAACAATGCCTTCGCTCCATAATAAACATTTTATAGTTGCAGGACTGAGCCTCTGATTGCTCCCCTGTTCTCTCTAAGGTTCCTCTTTTATATGTCTTAAATCAGCAGGTCAATAAATTTTTATTGTGCCTGTACTCTGCACCTCACATGCCGGCAGTGTGGAGGCAGGAAGGCGATGTAAGGTGGGGCCCTGTCTGTGAGACTCTGACCAGCTGGCTCAAGGGGATTACCATTGAGAATGATTTAGAAATTGATTCTAGAGGTGGGGCAGGATTGGGTCCTAGAATCTATGATGCAGGGGGCCGACACGAGAGCCGTAGCTATGAATCAGTAGCAAACACTGTAGGGCAAACAAAAAATAATTTCAAATTTATAGCTTTAAGTTATTAATATTTAGTATCGGTTATGTGCCAAGTATTAGGTTGCTGACATCGAGAAAAAAATCTATGACAGGATGAGAAAATTACTCCATATACTTTCTTGTCTAAACATTACTTTGCCACAAACTAGAATCACCTGAGAAGAGAACTTCAAATGAGGAATCGAATAGATCAAATTGACTAGTGGCATATTTGGGGGGAGGGGTGGTGTGTCTTGATTATTACTTGATGCAAGAGAGTCTAGTCCACTATGGGCAACACCATTCCCTAAAAAGGAGTCTCTGAGCCACATAAGGAACCAAACAAGCAAGAAGGCAGCATGGGTGCACATGCTTCTCCTTGCCTGTGCACGTGATGTGATTGGCGGCTTGGTGGGATTCATGCCTTGACTTCTCCAAGTTAATAGTTAGCTAAATAAGCCATTTCTTCCCTAGGTTGCTTTTGGTTAGGATGTTGTATCACAGCAACAGAAATGAACCTAGAACCAATGATAAAGTGCTTACCACACAAGCAGGAGGAACCTGCCTCTGCCCCCCCACGCCCCCCCCCCCCGAGTGCTGGGATTAAAGGCGTGCGCCACCACCGCCCGGTGATTGTTTTAATTCTTTAAAAAAATATTTTGTGTGTATGGATGTTTGGTCTGTGTGTATATCTGTACAGCAGGTGCATGCAGTGCCCGTGAAGGCCAAAAGAAGGTATCAGATCCCTGGAGCTAGAATTACAGCTTGTTGTGTCCCATGCAAGTGCTAGGATCAAACCTGTATCCTCTGGAACAGCCATCAGTGCTTTGAAACATTGAGCTATCTCTCCAGCTCTACTAACATTTACAATTTATTTTAAATTTTATGTTTGTGGGGAGTATGTGCCCATGAATGCAGTTGCCTGCAGAGACCAGGAGGGGGCAGCAGAGTCCCTGGTGCTGGAGTTACAGGCAGCTATGCACAGCCAAACCCCACTCTTGATGTCTGAACCATCTCTTCAGCCCCCAAGTACCATCCATCTAGAGGGAACATTGTACAACTATAGTTTGGGTGGTGAGTGGGGGGGGGCAGTTGAAAATAGAGACATTGGGCAAATAAAACTATACCCAGGGATTGACCTAGATTCTAGAAGAATATTCAATAGCAATGAAGACTTTTCAAGTGTGTTTGGTCTGTGGCAGTGAGCTGCTGAGGACTTACATCAGGAAGTTATAAAGCCACAGGTGTGCCGGGGGAAGGGCAATTTTGGTTACAGTGGGCTTAACGGTCTTGCCCTTATTACCTTGGGTAGGGAAAGGAAAGGCAAGCAAAGCTAGGCTCGTCCAGGTTCTCATTTCAGATGGCTTATGCGTTATGGGAATGGACTCTAAGGAGTCTTCATGAAGAATCAGTGGGTGGAACATCATGACTCCCAGACAGACAGACCCCCCCCCCCCAGACAGACTGACCTTCCATGCAACAACCCTGGGCAGTGGAGTATTCTTTACTTGAAAAAAGAAAAAGTCTGACTAGTATCTGCCCCTCCTGCGGAGGCCCAATCACTTCCCAGTGAGTTTTTCTCTGATTCTTGAGCTCACAGCATGGTATCCTGATCTATCTCACGACATGACATGGTATCTACTTCTGAGAGGTTGTAAACCACCCAGTTTCGGTTCGAGAGTTCTTCAGGGCAAGGTCGTGGAGTGGAATTTGCCTATCCCAGGGTAAAGTTCTCCCCAGCCTGCTCAAGTAGTTGGTCCCAGCAGCCATTGCGCACCACTTCTAAAAATAGACGCGCTATAAAGCACCAGCTTCCAGGGCAGCAAGAGAAAACGTTTTGCCAAGGGCAGCAAGGCAGAGTGTGACAAAATGTGGCCTGGAGTTTGCAACACTTCAGGGGACACGAGTTCCTGGAGCCTGCAAACTCTGCTTT
Source organism: Mus minutoides (assembly GCA_902729485.2). NCBI lineage: Eukaryota > Metazoa > Chordata > Mammalia > Rodentia > Muridae > Mus > Mus minutoides. Next base: position 550,246 of record LR750025.1, read on the forward strand.
CCATTAAAGTGGATTTACAAGGTGGGAAGGAAGGTCACTAGACATTGGAGGTTACCTTAGGGAGAACCCCTTATTTTTTATGGAGGAACCCAGTGAGGCCGTACCACATCACAGTCCCACCAGGATGCTTCTCCCTTGTGGTGACTTAGCCTCCAGTGAGCCTGTTTGAAGGTGCTGTTCTCCACAGCTGAACAACACTTGCAATAGCTGCTTCCTTCTCAGCATGAGTAGGAGTTTTGCTGGAAGTCTTTCTGGCCACCAGGATGGCAGGTGGTGCCAGGGCATGGAGGCAGCCAGGCCAGGCTCTGGAATCAGTGTGCTGAGATACAGCCAGGATGCAGCCAGGCCAGGCTCTGGAATCAGTGTGCTGAGCTGCCCTGCCAGTGTGCTGTGTCTGCTGCCCTGCGCTCCACTGTTCTCTCCTAATATTTATTCCTGCTATTTGTGTATTGCCCCTTTTGTATTTGGTGGCCTGTCTCTGGTTCTTCCTCCTCCTCCTCCTCCTCCTCCTCCTCTTCCTCCTCCTCCTCCTCCTCCTCCCCTCCTCTTCCTCTCCTCCTCCTCTTCTTCTCCTCCTCCTCCTCTTCTCTTCCTTCTTCCTCTTCCTCCTCCTCTTCTTCTCCTCCTACTCCTCTTCACCTCCTTCTTCTTCCTTCTTCTTCCTCCTCCTCTTCTCCTCCTTCTTCCTCCTCCTCTTCCTTCCCCTCCTCCTCTTCCTCCTCTTCTCACCCCCTCCTCTATTTCCTCCTCCTCTTCCTCCTCTTTCTCCCCCCTCTTCTTTCTCTTCCTCTCCTCCTACTCTTCTTATCATCATCATCATTATTGTTGTTGTGTGTATGCTATATGTGCAAGTGTGTGTGTGTGTGTGTGTGTGTGTGTGTGTGTGTGTGTGTGTGCAAGGCCTATATTAGAGACAGGGTCTCCTCACTGAGCCTGGGATTAGAGTAACAGCTCCTAAGTCTCAGCTATCCACCTGTCTGCACTCCTGCAAGCACTGAGATAGATACCTGAGCTGCCGTCCATGACTATTTTTATGTGTGTGCTAGGATTCAAACACAGGTCTTCATACAACCAGGTGCTCACCACGGAGCTATCTCCCCAGTCCTAAAAGAAGACCTGCGGTCTTAGAGAGTTTTGTTCTGTAGCTTCCAGGTCTGCTCTGAGACTTGTCAGTTGTCTTCATCTTAACTAAAACTAGTCTCATTCTATGTGTGCTCCTCTCCCACAGCTTCCCATATCTGAGTTCTGAGGAAGAAACTGGGAAGGCCTAGGCCAGCCTACCTTCTCTTTAGGGTGAGCGAGAAAGGAAGGTCCTGATGCTGTCCTAGCCAGGTCTTCCATTTGGAGGCTGGGATCAATGCCAGGCTTCCAGAGTGCTGCTTAAACCTGAGAGGTGCAGTCCTTGCTGCGTGGCGGTTCATTCTTTTAAAACCTTTAAAATGTATCTTCCTTCTTTTTAAACTTCATTTTTTTGTTGTTATTTTAACATGTGTATAGAGGTCAGAAGACCGTTTTGTGGAGTTAATAGTTCTCTCCTTCCACCTTTAGATGGACTCTGGGGATCCTAACATTGTCAGGCTCGCATCCTTGGGTAGAAAGTGCTTTATCCACTGAGCCATCCCACCTGTTGCCAAAGATGCCCTTTGTATTGATTAAATTCCTTTACCTGAGGCCAGGCCCCGTGAGGGATAGTCAGTTCCAAACCACAGCTTCTCCGGGGGCAGAGCTCCTCCCTGCCTCCAGAGACCCCTTTGGATGTACAGGCCACAGTGTTTTCTGTCCTCTGTCACCAGTTATTATGCTCCCAGAGCTTTCAAAGCTCCAGAACTCTGTGTGCACCCCTCCCTCTTTGGAGCCCCTGTCACTTTCTCTGTTCACATCTGCCAGCTCCCATAAGATCTGTGGAGGGGCTTTCAACCACGAGGCATAAAGAAAGGATTCTAACCCTTTGGAACCCGGGGACTTTAAAGTGTTTAAACAGGGCTCTTGACTTCAAAAGAGGGTGTGGTGTGAAAAGGTTCCCAGTTATTTGACCACAAGGAATTTTTTTTTTTCAGGGAGATCTCAGCAGAACAGTGTGCCAAGAAATTCTTGGCACTGGAAATGTCACACTGGGAATTCTGCCTTGATTTACCTGTATCATTTAAGTCCCTGGGTTACAATGAAGAATACCGTGGCTATTTACTAAATGTATACACAAAGGAGACAGAGTGAAGGGGCCTAATACATAGATCAGATGCCACCTTATCTATGCATCGGATCTCTCCATTGTGGTGGGTGATTGGGTAAGCCTTGTGGAAAGTGTCCAGGCTGAGCTGAGGTTTTTGTAGCTGCTGCTGTCCATGTCCCCTTATTTGTGACATGGGGAAGGTAACTGCTCTTTCCTTTAAAAAGAAAATAATAATAATAAAATCCTTTTAAATTGAGGGTTAGCATTACCAAAGCAGTATATTACATACTTTTAAAAAAAATTACAAAAGCATTAGCTCTTTCACAATTTTAAACTCCAAAGTTAGAACTTCTGTACTGAGGGATGGCACAGAAGATCACAGATAAACTAGGCATAAAGATGCAGCCCTGTAATCCTGGCACTAGCAAAGGAGAGACAGAAGTTCAAAGTCATCCTTAGCTACATGAGAAGTTCAAGGCCAGCCTGGTCTACATGACCACTTACTAGAAAATTACTAATGCTGTAGACCGACAGGCTCTCTCTATGGCATTAGTAACTTCCTAATAAGCTCCTTGCTGCCCCATAATCCACCTTGGTGCTGTCTCTCTCTCTTGTAACCTTATCTGGAACCTCCCGGGAGGAGTTTGCTCTTTGGAGACGGATTCTCTCTCCTGTAGCTGTCTCTCTTTAGACCTTTCTGAGGATAGGGATTTTATAAAGTTCAGGCCTACTGCTCTGACTACCAGGCAGGAGGGGTTGAGAGGAGAAAGAATACCCACCAAAATGGTTTGCTGTAACTCACTTCCCTGGCTAAGAGATCCTGGCCCTGGGAAGCGTCTGTTCTGTTAGCTCGTACTGTTTCAATTGGATGCTTGTCATTATACCTGAGGTAGAAGGGCTGGATTCCAATACTACATTCTCATCTACCACCCACCCCATCCCCCCAAAACCCACAATATAATGAATGATCTGTGATTTGAATACACAATAAAATTGTTGGAGGTGTGTGTGTGTGTGTGTGTGTGTGTGTGTGTGTGTGTGTGTGTGTAATTGTTGTTTTTCTCTGAGACAGAAGTAGCAAAGAGGTCGTCAAGGGTTTGGTCAACACAACACAATACAACACACATTTTCTGAGCTTCATGTGTTGGCTGTTTATAGCCTCAGTGCTGGGGCATCCCAAGTGGAGATGGACTCCCATCTGAAGGGCTTATGAGTATTTCGGGGAGGGTAACAGCAAACACTGGAAGCAGGCTGGAGATTCCAGACTGCCTGGCTCAGCTGGGTGTTCTAGACACTCAGCGAAAGAGCCTGCTGGTGACTAGATGAAATGATTTCTTAGTAATTAGTATTTTCCACGGTTAGAATTTCTTCTTAGTCACTTCAGATATCCCTAGGGGACATGGGATACACATACACGCATCCTTACAGAGAGAGGAACAGAAGAAGGGACAGAGAGAGAGAGACAGGGAGGGAGACACACACAGAGAGAAAGAGACAGAGACAGAGAGGGAGAGACAGATAGGAAGACACACACACAGAGAAGGAGAGAGAGAGAGATTGAGAGAGAGAGAGAGAGAACTATTTGGAGAGCTCTTACTTATTCATCTTTTATCTTGGTTCTTATTTATCATTATCCTTAGAGTACTTCATACCTTATCACAAGCTGAAGAATCTGTTAGGAATGTCAGAGACTGATTCTTTCCGTGTGTGTGTGTGTGTGTGTGTGTGTGTGTGTGTGTGTGTGTGTGTGTGTGTAAATATATATATATTTAGAATCTCTTACTAAACCCAGAGCTCAGACATCCAGCCAGGCTAGTGGACCAGAGAACTCCAGGGCTCTACCCATCTCAATCCTTCTCTCCTATCTCTGAGATCCGAGCAGCCTGCTTCTGTGCCTGGATTTTTAAGTGAGTTCTAAGACTGCCTTCAGGGCCTCACACTTGAATAGCAAGCACTTTATTGACTGAGCCATGCTCTCAGCCCTGCAGGCCATTGGAATTGCAGGGTCTCACCAGACCCTTTAATCTCAGCACTCTGGGGTAGCAGAGGAGTGCAGATCTCTGTTAATCTAAGGCCAGCAAGATACGGGATAGCACAGCTATATAGTGAGGCCCTTGCTCGGAAAACAAATGGAGCAACAAAGGCATATTCCAGAATACAAAGGGGTCTGTTGCATATTCCAGAATACAAAGGGGTCTGTTGCATATTCCAGAATACAAAGGGGTCTGTTGCATATTCCAGAATACAAAGGGGTCTCTTGCATATTCCAGGATACAAAGGGGTCTGTTGCATATTCCAGGATACAAAGGGGTCTGCCGCATATTCCAGGATACAAGGGGGTCTGCTGCATATTCCAGCATACAAAGGGGTCTGCTGCATATTTGTCACAGGCCACAAGCCAATTCATAGTCTTTTTGTGGCCAAAGAACAGAGGAGAAAACACCCATTTTCCTGGCAACAATTTTTACTTGGTATCGAAATAATAAGTTTGTTTGGGTGGCTAGGGGATGTATTAGTGCTTTACCAGCTAACTTTTATAGAACAGCAAATTGGTTTGGCATCCATTAGTAGTAACTCAGCCCTGATGTGGAACAATTTCGTTGGGCAATTAGTGGGCCTGGACTCCCATTAGCAGCAATCATGACATGATGTGGCCAAACATCTCGGGAGACCTCGTTCATTTTGTATTTGGACAAATGGTATATCGTCTTGATTTCCCATTAAAGAATCTTTTTTTTTAAACAGCCTTCCCATTTTGTTTATATTGGAGAATCCAACTGAGCCAAATAGCCAGAACCAAAGCCCAGGGCATAGTCATAACAGAGAGAGATATGTGCCACCATGAAGAATATTCTGTCCTCAACTCTAGAAGTGGCAGCTGTCCTCTGAGCAGAGTGACATTGGTGGCCTTGTGGAAAGGCATAGCACCAAAGATTCAGAGGAACACCGAGAGGACACAGAGAGATGTCCATTGGTATTTAGTAAGCTACCCAAAGGCCTTCAGGTGGCCCTAAATGCTTGCCACTGAGAACACAAAAGGGCAGCAGGCCTGGTATGTTCTGCTATATGCCAGGGTCAATAAATATACATGAAAATAAAATGTACCAAAGACAGATCCCTTGAGATAGTACACAGAGACACAGAAACAGACACATGCATAATTCTATATGTAAAAAACTTGAAAAAATTATCTACTTCTTTTTCTTTTTTTGTTTTGTTTGTTGTTTGGTTGGTTGGTTGGTTTTTTTAGACAGGGTTTCTCTGTGTAGCCCTGGCAGCCCTGGAACTCACTTTGTAGACCAGGCTAGCCTCGAACTCAGAAATCCACCTGTCTCTGCCTCCCAAGTGCTGGGATTAAAGGCGTGCGCCACCACGCCCGGCTCTACTTCCATTTCTAAGAGACTCATAGGATACAGTAACCTATAAAAGGACCAGAGAACTATCAAGAAGCCTGGAACCTTCTTTGACTCAGAATGTCCCATTTGGAAGCACTAAAGCTAACACATCCCATACCACAATTGATACATCCTAAGGTTTCTGCTGGTAGCTATTGGAGTAGTCCTACTGACACGGAAGAAGCGTGAAAATTCTCATCTACATAAGTCTGTATCTTTCCTTGGGATGGCTACAATGACTTAATGTTTGATCGCTTGCTGAAATAAACTTTGCAGAATCCTGCAGTGGGATGCCTACAGCTCCTGCCTGGATCCAAAGGCTGTGTGCACACTGGGGCTCGTGTCTGGCCCTGTTGGTCTCTAAAGGCCACACTCTTACCTAGGAGTCAGTCTGCTTCCTGGGAACTCGTTTAAATTTCTTTGTGCTCACTTTTTATAAGGAAGAGAGGGGATGGTGGGAGGAAGGGTTGACTTCTTATAGAACCGTGGGGAAGAGTCCCAGGAGTTCATTTGTCCAACCACTTGTGACTTTTGTCTCTTTGTCCTTGATCCTATTCTGTTCTAAAACCCTGAGAGACACTAAGTTTGGACATAGGCTAAAAATATCTGTTAAAGGAGAAAAGCCATTCAGCTTCTATGGATGGGAACAGGGGTGGCTTGGAATGAGAAGGCCTAGCATTCTTCTCTGAAGGCTTTCTGGGGGAGCTGAACTCTTCCAAGTTGTTTGCGAAACAAAGCAGTCCCAGAGACGGAGACTTTGCCATTCTCTCCCCCTGGGAAGCCTGGGACAATTCAGATGAGAAGCCTTTGGTCCTAAACAGCCCCAGCCTTGGTTTCCTTCCCTTTCCTCCAGCCATTCTGGTTTTCATATTCTTACATTTGAATTCTCAAATTAGATTTGAAATGACCTTTAGCATGATTGTCTATCAAGCAGAAGCCATTTCCCCTGCTGTCTCCAGGGCCTGGCCCGTGCCTTCTGATGCCAAGTCACCATGGCACATGTGAATGGCCCAACCCTCAGTCTCTGGGCCAATTCTTTGCCCCTGGAGACAAGTAGCACCTGATCTAATCACCAGCTTTCCATTGGTGAACCAGTTCTGGATGGTTCCCATAGCCTAGGTCCTCCTCCCAATGAAGAGGAAGTTCACAGCTCCAGCAAGACCTCAGGGTCAGAAGTGGGACCCAAAAAACAGAATTAGAGATGAGCAGGGGCCTGCCTGGATAATCATGACTGCATGAAGCAAAACAGGCAGGAACCGATGAGATTGGGAACACAGGGGTCTATTTACTGCAGGCAAGGGCAGGAGAGGCCAAAGGACAGGCAGAGAGAGGGTGGAACTGGGAGGGCCAGGACTGATCAACTGCCCATGCCAAGATAAGTGGCCAACTGTGGCAGGCTCAGGTCTGAGCACCTGAAGTGCATGTAAGCAATCAAGAAGCCCTGCTTAATAAACATGTGTACATGTGTAGAATTTGGAACACAAAGTTAGCCCCTCGGGTGATTATGCATTTGGAATTTAAAAAGTCAAAACAATCCTCAGATTTGTTAAGTGTCGTCAGATATTAAACCTCAAAGAAAAACATAAATCCGGGAAAGTAACAGTACCGTTCAGCACTTAGCTGTCACCTGGAATAGTCCCCTTCTCTCTAATTTAATTTTTATATGACATTTTGCCTCTTTATTTGACAGTGACTGGGAAAGTCCTTATTATGCCAGAAAGAAAGAAGAGACATTTCCTTCACCATCATAAGCCGAAAATTTTGAGTTTATTATTAATATTAGAATACAAGCTAGCTATGTTTGCAACTCCCCACAGACCAGGTTCTTGATCTGTGTATTTCAAATCTTGATCTTTCTTTATTATCCACATACTGTTGGTGCTGTCACTATTGCTTAGATTTCTGTTTTGATATGACCCCTGACCTTGAACTTTGGTGTCACAACCTGGGCTAAGTTAACATGGTAAATGCGATCATTACTGAAAGGCAGGGATGTATGCAGCTATAATAGAACTGTGGTTGGTAATGACCTAGGACCACAAACATATATCTCTCTAAGTCTAAACTGTGTCCCTAATTTAACTTCCCGGTCAATGATGTCCCCTAAGTTCCCAAGGCCACTCCAGAGCACCCTGATCCTAACAAAAGCATAATTGAGAACCACAGTGGGAAGGACGTTTATTCTATCACCAATGGCTATGTGTCTGTGTGTCTGTGTGCATGCATGTGTGTGCATCCAGGTGCATGTGTCTGTAGAGGTCAGAGGCAATTATGGTTAATGCTTCACAGCCTTATCTTTTGAGGTAGGGTCTCTCACTGAACCGGAAGCTCACTGACTAGACTGGCTGGGGCAAACTCCAGGATTTCTCCTCTCTCTGCCTCTCAGCACCAGGGTGACAGGCACAGGGTGACAGGCCCAGGTCCCCTGGCCTGATTTTTGTTGTTTTAATTTAGACTCTCTTGGGGGGACCCTTTCCTGTGCAATGAATACCTTCTTCATATGTGTTCATATATATATATATATATATATATATATATATATATATATATATACCCACATACTGTTCTTCATATATATATATATGTGTGTGTGTGTGTGTGTGTGTGTGTGTGTGTGTGTGTGTGTGTGTATGTCAGGCAATGGGCCTATGCTTGTCATCCTGGTGCTGGCAAGCAGAGAGAGACTCAGCTACTCTGGACCCTGCCACAAAAAAAAAATAAGGTGAAAAGGCAGTTAACAAAAAATACCCCTGAACTCTACAAACACATATACCTGTCTGTGCACACACGCATGCACACGTGCACACGCATGCACATACACAAAGGAGTTGGTAATAAAAGGTACGTTTGATTTTTCTTTAAATATAGGAAATAGCAAAACAATATCCTGTGGGGAACACATACAAGTAATGACTGTATCAAACTATTAGCAGGAGCAAATGCACAATCATCTAACAAGTTGTGTTGCAATTAATAATTATTTTCCGAATTTCATGAGTAGATGAAAGTTTGCATTGTGTTTAAAGATAAAGTCACCTTGGATTTTAGTAACACTGACATTTTCATCTGGCTTTAGTGCTTTCATTTTAGGCATCTTCTTTAGTGAGCAGAGACATAAACTCCAAAGGCACTAGACAAACTTCCACCAAAGATCCCAAAAATTGAGGTCAATTTCAGAGCGACTACCCGGTTGCCTAGGAGAACAGTGGCTTCTTGATTCGCAATATCATGAAGGGTGGGCTAGGAGCTCTGGCCTGTGTGGGTTCTTCCCTGAGCTCGCTCTCACTGTGGAACAGTCTGATGAGTCATGTTTCCCAATGCAGGGGGTTCCCACATCTCCCAGCGGAAGGAAGAGAAGGAAGGAAGGAAGAAAAAAAAGAATAATGATGTGGCTGTGATCATGGCACCAAAAGGGGATTTCAGAATGTTGGACCAGGTGGCACAATTCTACATGCCAATCTTCTCTAAAAATACAAGATGCAGTATATTTGAGCCACATCTGTTTATTTTCTGAGTCTTGGAACTGCCTATGAAGAGGAAACAGCTAACCCTGGCAAGCTTCCTGGAAACTTGACGCAGAGTCTTGGGGTGGCATTAAAAATGTAACAGGGCATTTGACTCTCAGGGGAGAGCAGGGCAGGGCTTCCCCCCTTACTGCTCTGGGTCAGCAAATGTGAGGGGGTGAAGGAAGAACAAGGGGAGGGGGAGGGGTGCTCCGGTGGGAGCCGGACCTTGGGAGATGGCGTCCTCAAGGACAGCACCATAGATCTCAAAGTGGCTTCTGTGGACTTAGGGGATCTGCACTTGGTTTTTATTGTCAGATAATTCTTTCAACCCCACTTGCAGGTGTGCTGAAAAGCTCACCACCCTGAAAGCAAAAGAATCCAGATACACAGCAGGAAGTGCACCAAGTTGTATGAGTGTCTGCACCAGCTAGTTCCCTAACTATGTAAAGATCTCTAATATAAGTTCCCCAGAAGCCACGGGTCCTGCCTCTGGAAAAGCAGCTGCTACAAGACCTTGATAGCCACGTGTATATGGACTCTAGGCTCACCTGCAGGACTGAAGCTCCAGGTTCGGTGAGAAACCTTGCCTCAAAAATCAAGGTAGAGTGACCACTTGGAAGTGGAAAACCTGTCAGATCTGAGCGTATACACATATGAGCAATACTAAATGGACTCAGTGGCTATATTTACAGATTCACATGTATATATTTATATATTTATATGTAATTAAAGAAGAGATCATGAGTTTGGAAGAGAACTGGGGGGACATGGGAAGACTTGGTATAAGGAGAGGGAGAGAGGTATGTATTGTGAAAACACGGTGTCTGCATACTAGATGCTCAAAAAAAACATTTTTAAAAATTTAAATTTAAAAAACAAAAAAAGAGATAAAAATCAGTAGATGGAGATGCCTCCCAGACAGGCATACATGCTTACATACTTACATGCACACATGCATGTGCACACGACTGGTAATACTGCTCCTGGATGAACTGGTGAGGATATACCTCTATTAAGGTGGCTTCTTAGACTCACCGCAATAGTCTGCGAGGGGTTATCTGAATTAGAGTAATTGATGTGGGAAGGCTGGTCCTAACTGTGAGCCAGACTGGTCTCCGACAGGGAATCCAGGATTGCCTAAAACAGAGAAAGAGAACGCAAGCTGACTACCAAGCAAGCATACATTCATGTCTTTCCGTCTCTTGACTGTGGATTCCTTGTTTTCCCAACCATAATAGACTGTACCTTGAACTCTGAGCTAAAACAAATCCTTTCTCCATTAGGTTGTTTTTCTCAGAGGCCTTCATCACTTTAAGGCTATTGGGAAACAGAAAGAATGGATGCCGATGCTGGCTGGCATCTGCCCTTTTCTTGCTACCCACGTAAGGTGGGTTTTCCATACTCCCTTAAACCTCTCTGGAAACATCTTCACAGACATGCTCTGAGGCATGTCTCCTAGGTGACTCCAAATCCAGTCAGGTAGATAATGAAGATCAGTCTTGCATCTCCCCTCTGGTGTGCAGCCCCAAACACTGCGTACGGCAGGCTGGACCTGCATCTGCACAATTATGATCCAAAGGATGCCTGCCACTCCCTTAGGCACAGGATAGAAACCATGGCTCTCCTTGCAAGCTCTGTATAGACAGCATCGTCATCATCACATGTGTGGGATGTTGCATCATTTTCTGTACTGGAAAATGTAGACACAATCTGGTGAAAGGACTGTCCAAAGGAAGAAAAAGAATTACTAGAGAATGGTCCGGTTTACTCTTGTCCCTCTCCACAGCTCAGCATCTTCTCTTGGGCTACTTGACTGGTACTTTGAAGTAGATTTAACCCTAGCCTCTAAATGCTACCATGATACATCACCTTTCAATCACTTTCTACTTACATTACATATAGGACAGGGATCCAGCTTAGAAAGGACTTGCGTAATTTGATTGGCAATCCCAAAGCTCCAAATTACTTTAGCGGTGATGTCTATGCAACCTTAGATATTACATTCTCCTCTATCTTATTTGCTGTACGTCAGAGGTATTTGAGAGTGTGGTGAATCAAATATAAAGACATCAGTCTGGTTTTACAAACAAGTTCCTTACTGGATGTGTGAACGTGAGGAATCTTAAAACTTGAAACCTTCATTCCTCTCATTTACAAATGTGGATAGGATGAGGTACCTTATGAGGTTATTGTTACAGATTTTAAATGAAATTGTCTATATAAGGACCTAGTACTACTCAGTGGCCGTGGCCATCACCATTTCTATCATGAATCTCACCATTACCTCTGTATTGAGTAGCAGCCATCAGTTCCGATGATGCTAAGACAGAGAGATGAATTGATTTATATGGGACCCAGGTAGAGTCATGGGATAAACGCTCCGTGTTATATAGAGTTTGAGAACATACTTCTGCTTGTCGGGTAGATTTCTTGCTCCTTGGAGACAAAAATCAAGGAGGCTGGTGAGATGATTTAGAAAAAAAAATGCTTGATGTGCTAGGATAAAGGCATGTTTTCAGGTCCCAGCGTCACAGAAGAGTCAGGTGTGGAAGCACACACCTCAAATACCAACACTGGGGTGAAGGGGAGGGGAGGAGAAGGAGTGGAGACAGGTGACTATCTGAGGCTCATGAGGCAGCCTCCCTAGCTGAATCAATGAACACATAGTTCAATAAGAAAACCTCTTTCTCAAAAGAAACACACAAACAAAGAAAGAAACAAAGACACGAAGGAGGACTGCAATTGAGGAAGACACCAAAAGTCAACCTTTGACCTCGGCATGCACATGCGCACACATGCATGCTCATTTGCATACATAAACACCCACCCATCCCACTTTCTGCCCTTAGGCTATGAACAGTAGAGAATGTACTTCCAGAAACACGTGTCTTGGCTTTCCAGCTTGGTGGTTTCTTGTTTCATGCGTCCGCACAAGGCAGGTGCTGAAGCAGAGAGGGCGGGTGCCTGAGTCAGTACTAATCATGTCTATAGAGCGACCGACCGCAATCAAGGGACTTCCGCATTCCTCTCTGGCAATTAGAAACCTAGACTCAACTCTTGCCCACCTATGGCTCAGGAATACAGTCCCTATTTTATTAAAACTCGCAGTCTGTTTTGTTTATGGTATATCTACTTCCCCTTTACTGTTCCTTTTCATTTTTCCACTGGGAGGGCAGAGCAGAAGCCATACCAAGAAAATCACGCCCCCTAGTGTTCTTCAGAGGCATGACTATAAAGAGGATGAGAAATGAACTCTGCAGAGCTACCTGAGAGATCCTAAGACAGAAGCTAAAATTTTGCTCTAACCTAATGGGAAATTAAATACGTTTCTATTGGAAAAAAAATCTAAAGTACCATGAGAAAGTAACACCAAAACAAAAGCCCTATAAAATCGGATTATGTTGGATAATTATTATGGAAAATATTAAATCCAACTTGGTAGAACATCCATTTATTTCAAAGGTGTGTATCACATTCTGCAGAAAAACAGCCTTTTAGAAAACATGTATGTATTTTATGTATATGTGAATGCTAGCGTGTGTGTTTGTGTACCACATGTGCGTAGGTGCCTGGTGGCCATAGTCTGAATAGGGAGAGTGTTGGGTTTCCTGCAGAGTTACTAGGAGGCAGATGTAAGCTACCATGTGGGCACTGGAAACTGAACACAAGTTCTCTTCAAGAAAACCAAGTGTTCTGAACTATGGGAGCCATCCCCCTAGCCCCAAGAAACACGTTTCAATGCTCCACTGGAATATTTAGAAAAATGTTCTGTGGGCTTAGATTTTAAAAAAATTTTTTTTAAATAAGGGTTCTCAAACGCTTCAGCCAAGTCCCCTTCTAACCCACTGTCTGAAGGTAGGAGAGAAAAGATGGTAAATAGGACAAGGGGATGTGGACCTGTTTAGAAGTAGTTCCTTGGGGGCAAAACAATCTCAGTCCAGTTCAGTAGTGTCAGGGTACCAAAGATGAATCAGCAGAGATAGCACGATCCAGCAACAACATCTAGGCATCCACCTAATCAGCATGGGTTAGCGGGAGTGATCAGAGGTTGCCAGGATGCGGGGGTTGGGGTGGGGTCGGGTAGTTCACTGCAGTGCCTCTCATGACAAAGTGAAGATCAGAGAAGACCAGAGACCAACAAAACGCTGAGAGGCTAGCTATGCAAGCGGGCCTTCGGACCTTCGCTGTTGAGTCCTATTCATATTTTCTCCAAACATCACATGTCCTCCCACGAGTCTTGCCTCAGCAAAGTACCACAGGAGTCTTCATCAAATGACATTTCCAGAAACATTCACCTCAATGTTCAGAAGCCATACCAAGAAAATCACGCCCCCTAGTGTTCAGGACATTTAAACACGATAAACCAGTATTTGTATACTCAATATTTTAATAAGTGTGAATGATCTTTCTCAAAAGCACACTTTAGTTTTTAGTAGTTTTTTTCGTTGTTTGTTCATTTGTTTCTTATTTTCCTTGATGTGAGAGAATCAACGGCAGCTTCAGTCTTTCCTCCACAGCATCATAGCAAGTGACAACTCCACTAGTCTGTACCTTTCGCCACATAGATTTAAAAAAACCCCAGACCTGATACCTTTATTCCTATTTGAGAGTCCCAGGCACTTTCTCGAAGGAAAGGTCTAACAGTAGGCAGTGATGCTATTCAATACAGAGATTATAAACATTAATCTCCTGTCTACCAGGCAGGCGCTGACATGACTCACCCACTCACCTCGTTTGATTCTCCCAACAACGAGCTGGAGTGTTACTATTGTTGCTATCACTTTGCAACTGACGCAATGGAGGTTTTGCTTGTTAGATTTTTGTCGAATTGATACAAACTAGAGTCATCTGGGAGGAGGGAGCCTTACTTGAGAAACTGGCTCCATCAGATTGCCCTGTGGGCATATCTTTGGGGCTCTTTTTTTTCTCTCTTTCTTTTAAAAAGATGTATGTATTTGTTTGACACTGAAGCTGTCTTCAGACACACCAGAAGAGGGCATCAACCCTGTTACAGATGGTTGTGAGCCACCATGTGGTTGCTGGGAATAGAACTCAGGATCTCCGGAAGAGCGGTCAGTGCTCTTAACTACTGAGCCACGTCTCCAGCTCCTGGGGCATTTTCTTGATTAAAGATTGATGCCGGAGAGCCCAACAGAGTGGGAATTTTTTTCAGTACGTTCCACACGTCAGGGCAGACAGTCCTGAGAGGTAAACGCAGTTTGAGCAAGCCATGGAGGCAAGCGAGTAAGCAGCCTTCGTCCATGGTCTCTGCTTCTGTTCCTTCTTCCAGATTCCTCTCTTGACTTCCTTCCTTGGTTTCCTTCAATAATGGACTATGACAGGGATGTGTAAGCCAAGTAAACATTTTCCTTACCAAATTGCTTTTGGTTATGGTGTTTATCACAGCAACTGAAAGTTAATGAAGACCGAGGTATCGAAAAATCCAGTAACAGCACTACGTCCAAAACATTGCAATACCAGTGACCTTCTCATTAGACACCCAGGCACTAACTCACATTTGAGTATTTTCTGGTATATACTGAAACTGATACCACGGGGTGTTTATGATTCTTGTTTTCTTATCATCAACATCATCATCATTACCACCATCATTATCATCATCATCATAAGCGGTAGCAGCAGCAGCAACAACTAATAAGCAGTTTTGTTTTGTAATTTCTTTCTATGCACTGTGCAGAAAAATGAGGAGCAAAGAACTGGTTTGGAACCTAAAGGCTGAGTTGTAATGGGTTCCAGGAAAGAGTGGGTGCTGGCCCTATTCGGTGCCTGTCAGTGGCGGGGTGGGGGGCAAATCTGAGTGGAGATGTTGCTTGGAGCGCAGCCTTGATGTTTCCTGAGCTGATTGGATCCACTGTGCGTGTGTGTGCCCAAGAAGAAGCCAGCTCTTGCGAAGCATTAGGTTAGGTCCGATAGTTCGCATTACAGTCTCTTCTGTTCTCCAGCCAAAGGGCAAACACGCACGACATGGACATCTGTTTTTGTTGCATTGTTCAAGCGTGAATTAGTCCACCATCTTGACCAATTGTAATTTTCTTAGTCATTTCCCTATTGTTGTGGCTCTAGATTGTCTTCTGTTTAAAGTAGGACTCCTATATTATTTCCAGACCATTCTAAATTTGGAGGCAGTTTTCCTGATCTATATTCCGCCCCAGAGTTTAATTTCTGGGTCAAATTTGTGTGACCATATTTTACTAGGTTGACGTTCTAAAAAGAAAAATAACAAATTGGGTGGTCAGTAGTATGGAATTTTTAGCATTCCGTGTTCCCCATTTACTCCACTATTTATCTATTATTATTATTATTATTATTATTATTATTATTATTATTATGTGTATGTACATGGTTGTATATATACATGCAGAGGTCAGTGGTCAGTCTCAAATGTGTTCCTCAATTTTATGTCCACTATGGTTTTGTGATAATTAAAATGTATTGAATTTTTGACAATTTCATAGATATATACGATGTATCTTAATCATATCTGTCCCTCTATTTCCTCTCTCTTAGTACCCTGACCCTCTTCACCAAAGTATCTCCTTTTTAACTTGGAATCCAATTAATGCTGTCATGAGTACATGCCCATAAGGTCATCCAATAGGACGTTGGCAACCTGCCAATGGCTGCAACCCAAAGGAAAGTAACTTTCTTTCTGGCAGCAGCCATCGATTGGCAATAGTTCCTTAGCAAGGTTTGGGGCCTTGGGAGTGCCCCTTCTGCCCGCTTTGGTTTGGTGGCATTCCAACAGAATCAAGAGTTTGTTGATCTGGCTAGACTCTCCCCAGATTTGTAGCGTCACAGGTGCTCTCTGCAGCACCCAGCTTTTGACATGAATTTTGGGGATCTCAACCCAGGTCTTCATATCTGCATAGCAAACACTAAGTTCTCTCTCCACCCCAACCTTAAACTTGACCTCTCTGTCTCAATGACTGCAGGCCAAATCACTGCTCAGTTTCTAGGATGCCGAGGGCTTCCTGCATGCTCGGTAAGCGCTCTGTAGACCATGGTTCCTCCCCCAACCCCTTAGATTATGTTGTTTCTTCTGAGATTTATTTTCCTTTTTGATTCTGTGTATATGTGGGTCTGTGTGTATGAATGTGTATGTTCATGGAAACCAGAGGCATCAAATGTCCCTGGGGTCTGAGTTATAGGCTGTCGTGAGCTGCCTGATGGGGGATCTGAGGGTTGAATTGGGTCTTCTGGAAGAGCAGTACAGAGTTTTCATGCTGCCTTGTGATCCGAATGTGGTAGTGTTAAAAGCTCTCTTGTTTTTGTTTGACTAGTTAATGAGACTGAGCACCTTTCCACGTGGTGATTTATTGTCTATATTTCCTGTGTGCACACTCGCCATTGATTTCCTATGATCTCACTTTCAATAAGTTGACTCATAACCTTAGATAATTGGGTCAATGCTCTGCTTGTTAAAACTAAGGCTATCTTTGAAACATTACCAACACATGACCTTCCAACTTCCTTACATTGTCTTTTAAAGCTCTTTTAATTGTTTATATCTTAACATGTATTCAAAAGAGTTTTATGTTTTTATTTATTTGTGAGTGTGTATGCAATGCATGAGTATGTATGTGTTGTGTGTGTGTGTGTGCGTGCACACATGCTCATGCATGTGTGTATGCATGCCATGACATGTATACGTAGGTCAGAGGACAACTTGGTAGAATTGGTCCTCTCTACCCCTGGGGCCCAAGGATCCACCTCAGATCATTAGGTCTAGCTGCAATCCCCTTTACAGCTGAGCAATCCCAGCGGCCTGCTAACACATGCATTTTACGTCTAACTGTCTATTAGGCAATCAGAACTGTTTATTTTCTTCCTTCTTGAAAATGATCTGTTTATTCTGCAATGGTTTTCTTTTTATGATGATCATTTTTGCTCTGACTAACATTCATTACAGTGTGGATTCAGTTCAGTCTCTGTAATGTGACCTGATGTCCTCATGGACCACCCAGTGATTGCATGTATGTGTAGACTGGAGGATAATCTTGAGCACTGTTCTTCATAAGCCATGTTTTTAACCTTTTTTTTTTAAGGATTTGTTTTCTTTTTAAATATGTTTCCATGTGTGATATGTGCATATGTGAGTGCAGTTACTCATGGAGTCCAGAAGAGGGCACTGGGCTCCAGGAGCTGGAGTTACAGGTGATTATGAGTGACTTGACACCTGACATGAGTAGGTTCCTATTCATTGAGCTGCCTCTCCACCCATTCCATTTTGGTTTGTAGATGGGGGTCTCTCATTGGAGCTCGCTGGTTAGGTTAGACGGGCCCACCATTGAGCCTCAGGGATCCTCCTTTGCTGCTGAACCCCCACCCCCAAGTCTGTGCCGGGATTATAAATGCCCTGAATCACACCAGACTTTCTACATTGTTGCTAGGCTTGAACTATACTATGTGCTTCCAGCACCTTACTGACCAAACTCTTTGTTCAGCCGCATAATTACTTCTTGCTTTTGTATAATCTTTTCCAGACTGGAAGGTTTTGCTACAGTTTGAACCTATTGTTTTTTTAAATATCATATCTCATCTATTTTTTTTTCTGTTTAGAACTAAGCATCCAACATTGTGGTGTGTCTACAATTTAAAACACAAATCCTAGGTAGATTCCTGTTTCCTTTACCATGTTTTTCTAGAAGCATCTTAAGACTCATACTTGACATTTTATAGGCTGTACCATACATGGTTTAATTGTGCTCATACTAACAGAAAGTTTATCTTAAAGACATTTGGCTTCTTAGTGATGAATATCATCTATGTTTAACTCAGGGTATTCTTCCTCCCTATAAAGTCTTAGGTTTTCATATTTTCTCATTTAGATTGAATTACTATTTAGAAATCTGGTGAAATTTCATCACCCAAATAGACAGAGTATACAGTGCTGTAAAGTTACCCCTACCTTAGATTGTGAGTGTGATTTTAGTGAACTTCTCTCAGGAGTTTACCTCTCATTATGGAACCTATGAAAGTAAACAGTTTTGATATAGCAAACCCATCTGGTGCTTGAAAAGCAAACCCAATTGGCAACATCGGTGGCCTCTTCTCTAAACCCAATGCTACAGAAAAGCAAAGCCCTGGCTCAGTGGAGCCAGAGAGTTCTGAGGAGACTGGCAGCCACACAGGTTTCTTCATTGGTGAGAGTTAATCCTGACTGGGGCCAATAAGATGAATTTTTACAAAACCAGTGTGAAGCAGGACACTGCTGTCCCTGAATGTCCCCTATCTCCAGCTTCCTGCTTTCCTCTCCCCTTCTCCATTGTCCTAGATGCTTATGACTCTGATAAAGAGTGACAGTGACAGAAATATGGATTGGAAAATGACCCAGGAAAGGGCCTCTGGGAGGTCAGTGTAGACAGGAGACAGCATTGGTCCATCTACTGTGGGATGCTGGAGTGTGAGGAAGCGAGGGGTGGGGAACAGCTCTGTAAAACAGAAGCTTGGGGTGGGCATCAAGGAGTGACAGATTATAAAACAGAAACTTGGAGGTGGGGTTGGCAGATGGACTTCATAAATCATAAGCTCTGCTTCTAGTTTGAATGATGAAATACATGGTGACATCACTAGCCGGGAAGGAAAATTTGGGTCAAGGAGAAGATCTCAGCAGGAAGGCTGTCAGAGCCGAGTTGTGGGTATGCTGGCCTTGAGGAACCTGGAACTCCAGAGAGACAAACTCATCAGATAGCACTATCATTAACATTAGTAAGTGTGCTAAGACTAAGAATAAACCTTTTAAAACAAACAGATGAATCCAGGCAGTCTTGAGTTTCAGGCAGAAACTACATTAGATTTCTTCATAGTTCACCCACAAGCAGCGACAGTTACCAGAGTAAAACCTCTATCCAAGAGAGGCCTTATTACAACTAAATATCTCACATGAAATTCAGCCTGCACCTCCAGTGCCCTTATAATCCACAACAGGAGCTTGGGAAGCCCAGAAGCACCACATTTTCCACTGAATGACAATCAACTATGTGGTGATCCAGTGTTCACGTTTTCTTCCTTGGACACAGACCCTGTCCACCTACCAGAGGTTTGCTTGCAGTGGGCCATGTTGGTACAGGCTATACCATCAAGGCCAAGAGCACGTGGATAGTCTCGAGTATCAGCCAGCTGTAAGACCTGAAAGAGGGCCTCTGTCAGCCCTCACCTATCCTGTGTGAACATGAATTTATTTTTTGTTAAATATCTAACAATCAGGTGAGTCACAGCTTGGTTTTAGGGAGGCAATGCAAACGGTAAGAAACAGTGAGCATCAGGGATCTACCTGATAAGGCCTAACTCTGCATCCTTCTAGTGTAGGGAGCTTGGACAGATTACTTTGTATCTGTGAATATGTGTCTTCTGAACTTGTTAAGATCGGTAGAATGAAAACAGTATTTGTTCACATACCTCTCGGGCCAGCTATTGGGATGACAGTGGCAGAAACGGGATGCAGACAGTATTGTTATTTAAGGGTAGTTAGTAAGTAGATGGACCACACCTAGCCGACATAGGAATGACAGAGGACCAAAGTTCCATTTTCAGAACTCACAATGGGTAGATCACAACCACCTGTAACTCTGACTCCAGGGAGTTCAAAGCCTTTTTCTGTCCTCCACGGTACTCACTCATGAACGATACAAATAATGACACATTAGTTACTTTTCTGTTGCTGTGCAAAAACACCAGGACCAAAAGAGTTCCAGATGGCTTATGGTTCCAGATGAATAGGATTCCATCAGGGCAGGGAGACATGGCAGAAAAAGGGCAAGCAAAGGAGCAGGAGGTTGAGATATTGCATCTTCAAGAGCATGTAAGAAGCAGACAGAGTGAACAGGATGTGGAACCAGGTAATGAATGTTGAAAGCCAACCTTCAGTGATGGACTTCCTTAGGAAGTTTGTATCTTCCTGTAGCCTCCTCAACTGGGAACCAAGTGTTCAAATGTCTGAGGCTACAGGGGGCCAATTTCTCTTTATAATTACCACCTATGCACATGAATAAAATAAATTCAGCAATAGACTCTCAGATGGACAATGCCAAGGGTGATGGGAACTATGGAATTTTGGCAGCTATTCCACAACAGGGCAGGTTCTCACTGCAAATACAATGCCTAGTTCTTGAGGTCAGGTGTGTGGGAAAGAAGAGAGTGCAGAGGGTATATAAGAACTCAGTTGCTTCTGCTCAAATCTTCCACCATCCTAAAACTACTATACAGAGTTTATAAAAACAGAGATGTATACACCTTACAGGTACCCATTCCTAGCCAGATAGAGGGAAATAGGTGAGAATGTTAAGTGTTGATTAATGGGGTAGGACCAGCCATGCATGCATATGGGATGGACAAGTATGTTCCGTTCTAGCATTCTTCTGTTCATCTTCAAGCAGTGGGTCAGTATTGGGCTTGTGTGTTCACTTGCTTGCTTGCTTGCTTGCTTGCTTGCTTGCTTGCTTGCTTTAAGATTTATTTTTTAATTATGTGTGTATGACAAGTGTGAAGATGGGTTTCCACCAAGGGTGGAGGAAGGTATTGGTTGTCTTAAATCTGGAATTACAGGTGAGCTACCACATGAGTGCAGAGAACCTAACTCAGGTCCTCCGAAAGAGCAGCAAGTTCTCCTAACCACTGAGCCATCTTTCCAGCCTCCGTTCTATTTGTTGATTGGTAAAACTGCCTTAGTTTTCATTCACCATAGTATACATGGCCATCAAATGGAGAGCTGTTCCCGGTCACCTTCATCCTGCCAGGAAGGAGTGAGAGATGAGTCTGTTTGGCCTCACATGGCCAGGGGCACGGCACCTCTGTGATCAGCTGGCAAGAAGCAAGGGAGGAGCTGGTGTTGACTGGTGACTTCAACCAGACCACTTTGGTGTGGCTGTTTTGTACCCCTCTGACCTTCAATTTTGTGCCTCCTCCCAAGAAGCAGATGCCTGTGAGTGAGGCAGGACATGTGACATCATTTGACCCTATGGTCCTTCACACCTCGAGCTTTACAGAGGGCACAAGGTCTTGTGTCCATCTGCTGTTTCTGGGAAAGGAAAGAGGGTTAGTGTTTGGATAATGAGGTGGTAAGAGGGTAAGGGTGGAGGGAAGGAGTTAAGTTCAAGTTGATTGCAATGAAACTTTAAAATAACATGATGTCACTTAGACTCAACAACAATCTTCCACAAGGGATTCTCTTTCTCCATAAGTACAAACCAATGATGTCCATGCAGCTGTTAAGCAGGACCAAGTATGGAGGAATCTTTAGACTAAAAAAATAATGTACTGCAAGAGTGTCACACAGAAGAGTGTTGAGTTGCAAGCTTAAACGGTAAGCTTATGCCTGCACAAAATTTGCAATTCATAAACAATTTCTCTCTCTCTCTCTCTCTCTCTCTCTCTCTCTCTCTCTCTCTCTCTCTCTCTCTCAGGGAGGGAATGAGTGCAGGTACCCATGTGCCACAAGGCACACATGCGCTGGTCAGAGGCTAGCTTTGGGAGTCCATCTTTGCTTTCTACATTGCTTTGAGGAAGTCCCTTGTTTTGACTGCTCCTCTGTCGTACCTTCCAGGCTGGTTGGCCTGCAAGCTTCTGAACAATTCTCCTGTCTCTGCCTCCCAGGTCATTGCAGGAGCCCTGGAATACAGATACAAACTACCAGAGCTGATTTAGACTTGCATGGCAAGCGCTTTACTTCAGTGAGCCAACCACCACATCACATTTTTTTTTTTTTTTTTTTTTTTGGCGAGGTGTATTTGACTGAAGATGCACTAGAAATAGTGTCAAGACAGTCCAGGAATTCTTTCCTCTAAATGATTTGATGACAGTTAACATGTATCCATCATAAGCGACACTTTTTGTTATGCTAGAATGGTCCCCACAGAATGAACATTTCTGCACAGATTGTAACTAAAGATCAGTTGAAATCACAAAGGCTGTATATGATGCAATTACAGGAAAGGGAGGAAGTGTGACCCCACTATATAAAGCCCATAGGTAGACAATGAAGGAATAAAAGTGGACCCTTCAGTAGCTCCATTGTGGCACGCTCTCTCCCACCCCAGTCCCCTCATACACGCGGCTCCCACCTCTTTTCCCTGTAGTCTTCAAAGGACTGGCTTCTCCTCAGCTTTGAGGCATTCCCCACAGACCTTACTGCATAGGAGATGCCCTCCTCTCCCTGAAGATGATCTGCCCCCTGAACTTCCTCACTAGGCTTGACCACACTTCATACTTACTTATCACTTGCTTTTTCCTGCGGATGTCATGTCCATCCCAAGGGAGATGGTCAAGACTCACCATGTACAGGTTGTCCAGGGCTCCTTCTTTTCCCAACGTGTCTCCCTCATTGTCAATTGTATCTGGCAGTTAATAGGCCAACAATGAGTGTGTGAGGATATGATAATTTCACGGTCGACGCCTCAATGCAAGCGGACCTGTTAGTGAGAAGGCTGCTCTGCATCCAATCACTACATCTCCCAGTGATGGAAAGGGGGAATAAACAAGCCTCTGTCCTCCATCCCATGGCTTCATGTTTGTGTTCTCCTAAAAACATGTCACATCGACATGGCTAGCCGTGGAGTACAGGGGCAGCATGCCAAATGCTTTGGGGAACGGGAGGGCTATGAGTTCATTGCTGGCAGAGCTTTGATATTCCTGTAAATTGAGCCCCAGCATTGAGCACAGGTCCCCACCCGGGAAATTTTGAATTTCAAACCCCACTAAGATATTTGGAAATTTTTCTACCTTCTCCCTGGAAAGGGGAAATGGAAGTAATTCAAGGTGATACACTCGGCTCTCCCAGGGGTGTGACTAAGCTTCCAGGCAATTCAGTTCTGAATTGCACAGGTGGGTAAAGAATCGGACAGAATAGAGTGAAAGCTATCTCCCCAGGAAGGGATAGACCAGAACCTTCTACGACATTACCTCCTCCAAATCTGTATTTTCTTAGTGTCTGCCTCACTGTCAAAGGGAAAAGCACAAACAGAAGTTTTATTCCCTTTCTAAGGTAAGCTGGGAAGGAATGTCTAGGTAAAGAGATAAATGGGGAGAAAGAAATAGACTTAAATATACACTTGCTCCTAGAGGTCCTTGGGAGACACTGACACTGTTGCCCTCCTCTGTAGGAGTGGATTGTGTTACAAATGAAGATAACAGCTGGAAATGGCCTAAGTCTGGTCTCTTATCTCCATTTTACAGATAGGAAAACTGAGGCTCAGTGAGCATGGATGGCCACACTCCAGGTCCCTAAAGTCTTTGGAGTTTCTGGATCCTGTTTTTTGACCTTTTCATTATACTGAAAGGTGCTCTGTCTGATTAAAAAAATCAAGTCATAAAATATTATTTTATATCTGTATTATTCTAGTCTTTAACTACCTGCAATCACCGTAGCTCCATACACAGCACCTCTCTGGAATTCTGGCAGTTTCTGAACACATTTTTTTTTTCGCTTTCATTTTGTCTTTTATAAACCTCCAAAGGCAACATGGCATTTTTGTGGGTGAAAATCTGGAACTTTAAAAAATATTACTTTCAAACACCAGAATGTAGCCCATTTTTAAAGTGTATCACCCCACCGTTGGCTCATGTCTACTTGATAATAGCCTCCCCTGCCCACGGGGAGGTCCCTTATAATCACAGGGAACTTCTCACACCAAAGTCCTCTTTGTTCTACCTAAGTTCTGAGCCTGAGCTAAAATCTCAAGCTGTGAGCACCAGGAAGTGTGAGGTGATCTGAGACCAGAAAAAGGTTTCTGATCTCTAGGAGAGAAGATTCTAGAGCTTTCAGGTTCTAGTCACCTTGTGACCCAGTCACTCCAATGGCCCAGGAACACGTGGGTTCCCCACCTCTCTTGTGCCCCCACATCAGCCCTTGCTTTCTGTGGACATTGCTCTCAGTCGGCCTGGCCCTGTGCAGATAAGATAGAATCATAGCTTTCTAGTCCTGTTCTACTTGATCTTAGGTCAACAGAAGGAAACATGATGTCAAACGCATACCTGACGAAAGCCCCGGAGCTGGCCACATTAGCCACCTGTTCATTCCTGAAGCTCCCCCAGAAACCTAAAGGATAATGGATGGAAGAGGTGCGGTTAACCAAGTAAACCAGAGACCCTGTTCCTTTGAACCGCTTGCCTGTGTGGCCATGGGCATCTGCTTCTTCCTATAAAACATGCCACTACCAGAATGGATGAGTACTGGCTTCCAATCTCATGAAGGCAGCTGGCTGGGGAATCAGCTCTGCTATTAGACTTGGTTTCTTCACTTGTGAAATGGGACCAATAACACCCCATCGCTGGGCCATTACAGAGATGATGAAGCTTAATATGGGATTTGGAACTCCTAGCGCAGGGCAGAATCTTAGTAAATGTTACCTATCATTTTTTTATTATTATGCAAACCTTTTCCATGTTTTAGTTTAAATTAGGATTTGTAAAAATGCCATAGTGTGATGTTCGTTTTGCCGATGGGAGGGTAGAACCGAAAGAGAGGGAGAAGCTATGGATAAAAGAGGCTCCAAGCCGGGTGTGGTGGCGCACGCCTGTAATCCCAGCACTTGGGAGGCAGAGGCAGGCGGATTTCTAAGTTCGAGGCCAGCATGGTCTACAGAGTGAGTTCCAGGACAGCCAGGACTACTCAGAGAAACCCTGTCTTGAAAAAAACAAGAACAAAACAAAACAAAACAAAAAAAGAGGCTCCAGTTCTCACTGATTGATTGTACATCTAATATTGATGTATTTATTGGTCATACCCACACCATGAAGAGCTGAGATCTCAGGAGCCAAAAGTCAAAACAAATGCTTGTGATTCAGCCTAGGAAAGGTGTGATGGTTTGTCTATGCTTGGCCCAGAGAGTGGCCACTATTAGGAAGTGTGGCCTTGTTGGAGTAGGTGTGTCACTGTGGGTGTGGGCTTAAGACCCTCACCTCAGCTGCCTGGAAGTCAGTCTTCCACTAACAGACTTCAGATGAAGATGTAGAACTCTCAGCTCATCCTACACCATGCCTGCCTGGATGCTACCATGTTCCTGCCTTGATGATAATGGACTGAACCTCTGCACCTGTAAGCCAGCCTCAATTAAATGTGGTCATGGTGTCTGTTCACAGCAGTAACACCCTAACTAAGAAAGAAGGCCAAAGCAGGGAGAGCTGGGAGGTTATATCCAGCCTCAGTTATATAGTAAGTTTGAGGTCAGCTGCGATACATGAGACTTCATCTCTAACTAACTAACTAACTAACTAATAATTAACTAACTAACAAATGAATATAAATTTTTCCTCAGTTGAGCTGTTTTCCTCGAGTGATTTGTCAGTGTGGTAAGAAAGGAAGCTAGAGAGATGGGGTCCTTGCTGTAGACTATGCCTGAGCATTGGTTCCAAAGGCTTTCGAACTGCTCTGTAGAAAGAACGTGGGAAAAGTTGAGGGTTCCGGCAGAAGAAACTGGGTGATGCTGTAAGCAAAGCTCCGTGAGAGAACCTGGCATAAGCTCTGAAAGGCAGGATGATGATTGGAATGCCGGACGGTTAAGACTGAGCTCACTGAGATCTCAGAGTGGAACCGGAACTCCAGAGGGCTGGCTGAGAGGCCATTTCTGTTACAGTGAAGCAAACGGATGTCTATGCTGCGTTCCCTGAGGTTCCAGGAAAGGATGAGTTCAAAAAAACAGTGTGGTTAATCTGCTGGAGGACGTCTCAAGCAGTTCAGCACTCAGGCTGGGGCACGGGTTTTCTGGATGTGTCCAGTCCCGAGTACACACCATGGCACCCCATGCCCCAGAGACCAGACAAGGAGTTACTACATTTCACATTTTCCTTGCAGTTTTGCTTTTGACTGGGTCCTATCTCTCCTCTCTTCTACGCCCACTTTTGCTTTCTTTGGAAGGTTTACTGTGGCAAAGTATGTTGCGATCATGTATATATATATTTTTTAACGTTTTTAATCTTTAATAAGGACTCAGAGCTTCCTTCCTTCCTGTTTATCTGCTTTTAATT
Source organism: Mus minutoides (assembly GCA_902729485.2). NCBI lineage: Eukaryota > Metazoa > Chordata > Mammalia > Rodentia > Muridae > Mus > Mus minutoides. Next base: position 576,297 of record LR750025.1, read on the forward strand.
TCCGTTTCAGGAGTTTGCTTTGCGTTTCTGATGTTAATAGTGTGATAAGATTTAGGGAAAGGGTGCAGGGAGAGAAGGATATGGAGAGAAAATGGCGGCTTCATACGCGCCCGTGAAGTTGGCGTTGCTCCTCTGGAGACTTCCACCTTGGCGATTTTTCTTTGTTTATTGACACTTAAGCAAGGCTGGACAGCCTACAAGCTCCAGGGATCCCCATTTTCACCTTCCAAGCGCTGCGATTCCAAGTATATGATGCCACCATGCCTGGTTTTTTAAAAACCTTACATGGGTTATGGACACCAAGTTCAGGTCCTTCTGCTTATATGGCAAACACATTACTGACCAAACTGTCCTCCTAGCCCTGGCTTTATGGTTTTTGAAGTTATTCATGGGCCTTGATCATTTTTAACTTTACACAGAGAACATTCATTTTGGTGGGCATGCAGTTCTGTAGATTTTAACCCATACAGAGATGTTTGTAACCACCAGAACAGACAGGATATCAGTTTTAGCACCTCAGAAAACTCTTTTCCTGGAATCTCTTTGCAACTGAGACACCCACCCAACTGTGGCCTGCCACTGATTTTCTCCCGCTCTCCACATCTCTAGATTGTCACACAAACGAAGCTGGACAGTGTGTACCTTTGGAGACCAGCTTTCTTTCACTTAGTATTGTACTGTTAAGATTTATGTGTGTTTATGCATCTGCACAACTCTTACTAGCCCCCCTCCCCCCACCGCCATTGTCCGATCGTAGGACAATCGGTTGATTCATTTAGCCATTGTTCCAGTTTGGGATCATTATAAATAATACCGTGGAAACACCCTGAAGGTTCTAGGTCAACAGGGATTTGCATTTTTCTAGAATCATGCCCAAGAAGTGGGAAGACCCAGAAAGCACAGGCTTGACATCATATAACATTTCCAAAGTGCTTTGCAGAAAGGCGCTGGAAGTTGAGACTTGCAGCTAACTTCTTGCTATCACAGGAGGTTTTCCTAAGTGCCTGGGTCAGCCTTTCTAACCAGCACATTGAAGTATCTCTCTTTCAACCCCTGTATCTCCAGGGAATAAGTGTCCTTTGTTTACTTGTTTGGTAACCTGTTGTTTGCCTGTCTGTTAATGAAACACCTGGGCCTCAAGCTCCTCGGCTACTGACTTGTTGTAGGGTTTGAAAGTTAGAACAGAATACATTTAATAGATAAGGAAGGAGTTACCTGTCAGGTGATCCTCTTTTTCTTGAGATTGAGTTTGTTAGTTTTTATCTTTCAAGAATTTATCCATTTTGTGGAAGTAACTTAGTGCAGCCTCTGGAAGCATTCCTGTGTTCTCGCATCTATGAAGGTGATGGACCCATTTTCCTTTCCTTTCCTTTCCTTTCCGTTCCTTTCCTTTCCTTTCCTTTCCTTTCCTTTTCTCTTTTCTTTTCTTTTTTTCTTTGTTTCTTCTTCTTCTTCTTCTTCTTCTTCTTCTTCTTCTTCTTCTTCTTCTTCTTCTTCTTCTTCTTCTTCATTACATGCTTTTATTTTTGCACCCCTTCCAGTCATCCCTCCCAGAGGTTCCCCCTTGCCCTTCCCCTTCCTCTTCCCCTTCCCCTTCCCTTCTTCCTTGGGTTATCCAGTTTCTATAGGATTAGGCACATCTTCTCCCACTGAGGCCAGACCAGTCAGTTCTCTGCAACATATATGCAGGGGGCTGGGGTACTCAGACCAGCCCTTGTATGCTCTTTGGTTGGTGGCTTTGTCTCTGGGAGCTCCCTGGGTTCCAGGTTAGTTAACACTGTTGGTCTTCCTATGGGGTTGCCATCCCCTTCAGCTCCTTCAATCCTTCCTCCAACTCTTCCATAGGGATCCCAACCTCAGTCCAGTGGTTGGCTGTAAGCATCTCTTTCAGTCAGCTGCTGGTAGAACCTCTCAGAGGGCAGCCACGATAAGCCCCTGTCTGCAAGCACAACACAGCATTAATAATAGTGTCAGGTTTAGTGCCTGCCCGTGGGGTGGATCCCAAGTTGGGCTGGTCACTGATTGGATGGCCCCATTTTTCATATCTGATTTTGGTAACATACCGTCTCTCTTGTTCTTGGCAAAAATCCAGATGGATTTGAGCAATCGGTTTTGTGGATTTTTTTCATTTTTGTCTCTTCTTTTTCATTTTTTGTTTGTTTTTTATAAACTCTGGTTGTAAATCATGTCCTATTATTTCTTTCTGTGTCTTTTCAGTGCTTTCATTTTTGATTAAATTAAATTTCTTTTTTTCTGTGACTAGAATATGTTCTTTTGGTGAATTTTCCTTGCAAACTGGAGAATGATATGTAATCTGTTGATGATTACCCAAAGGAGTCCATGCGTGTTAACAGTGTAAAGCTGTCATGTTATCTCTGTTATCTTGAATAGTTCCTTTGCTTTGTAGTCTGACTTGATTGATAGTAATAGCACTTTCTTCTTATCAGTATTTGTATTATAGGCTTATATTCCAAATCTTTGTAGTTTTAACTTATTAATATCATTATGCTCAAAGTGGGCTCTATAACTGTATATAATTGGGACTTCACTTATCATGCTCATTTTATTTAGCTCCAAAATTTCTATCTCTTAATTATTGCGATTAGATCCACTTAGGCAGGCATGTAAATTACTATTGGTCTCTATCTGATTTTACGGGTACAAATGCACATCACTTATATGTTAGGGATAGTTATGAGCCACCATGCATGTGCCCAGACTCAAACCCAGGTCCCTGCTAGCATAAGTTCTCTAAACTTCCAAACTATTTCTCCAGCTTCTCTATCTGCATGTTTTTTAAAGATTTGTTTTAAATTATGTGTACGTCTGTTGGCAGATATTGTGCACATGAGTACAGTTATCTCAGAGGCCAAAGGTATCAGGGCTCCCAGAGCAGCAGTCCCAGGAAGTTGTGAGCCATGGGATGTGGGCAGTAGGAGTTGAACTTGGGTCCTCTGGAGGAACAGTATACACGCCTAACTGTTGAGCCATCTCTCCAGATCCCATCTGCTTTTCTACTACATACCTTTGTATAAAATATAGGTCTTTATTTGGAGCTTGCAATAGGTATGCCTAACTTTTTCTTACGCTTACAATGAATACTTTAGCATTTCAATTGAATTATATAAGCTGTACTACTACACAAATTCCTTTACCTTTTGTTCCTTGTGTAGTATTTTTCATATTAATAACCTTTAATATACAAGCTTTCTATTAGATATGCTGTATTTTTCCCTTCAATAGTCATACAAGAATGGAGTTATTACACAGAACTTCATATCAGCCTTCTCTGGGCCATGCAAGTCTCCTCTCTCTGGTTCCAGTTTTAGCGTGAGTGGCTGTCAGATTGAATACTAAAAGCGTTTTTGCACTTCTTTACTGATAAAGATTAATCTAAAATTTGTACTGGGTTTATAAAGCTGTGTGCTAAAGTGAGAAGAAAAGTGTTTTTGATGGTCGGAGCAATTCTTGATTCTAAGCGACTTGGCTTTGCAGCATTGGGTATAAAGCTAAAGCCTTTACATCAGTCATACTGTGCATCTAATACTAAAACTATGTGCAAAATTAGTTGATGGCCAAACCCAGTGTGAGGTGGAGACTAGCAAGGTGCATAAGAGGCTGGAGAGATGGCTCAGCAGTTAAGAGTGTTTTCTGCTCTTGCTGAGAACCTGGGTTCAGTTCCCAGCACCCATGTCAAATGGTTTACAATGTTATGTAACTCCAGCTCCGTGTGCACTCACACTCAACTCTCTCTTTCTCCTCTCTCTGACACACACACATACACACAAACACACACTCACACACAATAAGTGGTTTATTGTATTTAAACAGAGTTCTTTGTAGGGATATCCAAATGTGATGATTTCTAGAAATGTTAATAAACCAAAACTTCCTGTTTTTCCATATGCCAAGAAAATAAAAAGCAGATTAGTTGTGCTTAATGGGTTAGCAGGTTTGAGGTCTAGAAAGGAAGGTCATCTCACACATTACCTAAATCTAAGGCAAGAAGATCATCTAAAGATCCTAGAAAGGACTTTTCATTAAAAAGACCTTCCAAGACTTTTTGCTCCTGTTTGCATTTACTCTAGTGATACTAAAAATATTCTCTCCACTCCAGTGCATGGAAACCATGAGGCTGCATCATCACGCAGTGAAGGCTCCAGACTCCTTTTCTTACCTTGGTCCTTCCCTCAAGTTTCAGCTGTGAGGGAAGAGTTTCAGCTGTGAGGTGACTGCCTGTCTAAAGGCTTAGCTGGTGTGAGCCTGAAAGCAAGGAAGAGTAATTGAACCTCTCCTTAAGTGCTAAGGTGCCCAAATGTTTGCGTGCTGATGTGGTAATGCTTTTTAAGTTAGAACGAGATTCTTGAGCTTGGAGTCTGTGAATGGTAGACAACACCTTGTTTTCTTCTCCATCTGCCCATCAGATAGATGATCAGGGAGTTTCATCCAAATCAACTTGAGCCACGTAGCCTTTTCTTCTTCTCTTCCCAATTGTGTTAAGTAGTCTCTGTGCATGCCATGACATGGAATATCTCTGTGCTAGTCCACTTTTTCTGCCATGACAAAATACCTGAGATGATCAACTTAAAAAGAATAAAAGTTTATTTGGGTTCAGTTTTCAAAGTTCTATAGTCCACAATCAATTGACCTCATTGCTTATGGCCTGTTATACTATACACAATGGCAGGAACTTGTGTGGAGAGGCATGTACCTCTTAGCACAAAGAAAGGGACAGAAATGGCTCCTTAACTCTTATGGAAGATCGAATGGGAATGGCTTCCATAAGTTCTTATGTTTAAATGCTTGGCCCCAAGTTTGGTAGAACTGCTTGGGCAAGGACTGGGGGGTGTGGCCTTTTTGGAGGAGGTGTGGCCTTGTTGGAGAAGGTGTGGCCTTATAATATGAAATGTGGCTGTCCCTGGGGGTGAGATTTGAGGATGCAGAAGTCCGTGCCAGGTCCAGTCTCCATTTATCTCTGCCTAAAATTTGTGGTTAAGATATAAGCTCTTAGCTACTTCCTCAGAACTACGCTTTCCTGCCTGCTGCCATACTTCCTGCCGTGAAGTCACGGACTCGCCCTCTGTAAGCAAGCTCCTAATTAAGTGCTTTCTAAAACAAATCGCCTTGGTCCTGATGTCTCCTCATATCACTAGAAAAGTAACTAAGGCAATTCCCCTTGAGAGGATGGCCCCAGTGGCCCAACTGTCTCCAACTGCTAGGTCCTGCCTCTTAGAGCTTCCAATGGTGTCATGGCTAGAGTCAAGTCTTTAGGAGATGGGCAACTGGCAGTCAGTTCAGATCTAAACTCAGACCCATGTCCTACATCTTCCTCATTCATGTGACACCCTTGTGATTTCTCCCTTCTGTTACTGCCTCATTGAAGTGGATTTAATTTCCGTGATTAGGACCCAGACCTGCGCTTCTCTCATTGTAGTGTTCACAAAGTGAAAAAATAATAATAAAAATCAGTTAGTTGAGTAGTTGCTGAAGTATCAGTTATCTGTACCCAAATTCTGACTCTGCTATTTCCAGAGTTGAGGACTAGAGTCAAGTTTCTTAAGTACTCCATGCCTCAGTTTCTTTACTTTTATAAAACCAGGCTAACGACACTATTTATAACGATTAAGACACCTTTGATTGTTTTCTGTTTTATGTATGGGTACAAGGTCTTTCACTTGAACCCAGAACCTGCTTAGGCTCCACCTCCGGAGGCCTGGGAGCCAAGCCAGGCCATGGAGCGTGCCCAACTGAGTTGCTGGAGTTCCCAGCTCAAGGCCTCTTGCTTGCCTGACATGCACTTCACACCCAGAACATCTCCCCAGCTCTGCAACTACTTTTAAAAAAGAAACAAGAGGTGGGAATGTGTGTGTGTGTGGGGGGGGACTTCAGAAAAGCATAAGAGAATATTTATCAAAAACATTCTTATATTCGTATTCTGTGATTTAATACACCAAAGTGTATTTTGAAGGGAAATGTGCCCCCATGCCATTATGGTTGAAAGTAACCAGGGTTACTAGCTTCAACCTACCAACCCTAACTCTCACTTTAGACTATTTCAAGTCTGAGTAATGGTTACTTTGGGTGGGTGGAAAGGCAGAAGAAAAAAAAAAGAGCAAGAAGTCAATATTTTATTCCTTCATCTAGTGCTGGTAGCAGCTGGTGAAAATACGTTGAGCTATGCTTACAGGATGTGAGCATTTTTCCCCCTCTGTTCATGAAAGAAAGGAAGAAAGAAAGAAGGGAAGAAAGAAAGGGAAAGAGGAAGAGGGAGAGAGAGAGAAAGAGAAAGAGAGAAAGAGAAAGCTGGACTTGGTGATATACACCTGTAAGCAGCACTTAGAAGGTTTTGAGGTAGGAGAATGAGGAATACCAAACCAGTCTCAGTTACATAGTGAGTTTAAGGCCAAAGCCAGCCTATGCTATAGGATTGTCTTTGTGTGTGTGTGTGTGTGTGTGTGTGTGTGTGTGTGTAGAGAGAGAGAGAGTCAGAGACAGAATCAGAGACAGAGAGAGAGAGAGAGAAGGAGGGGGAGGACCAGGAAGAGGAGAAGGAGGTGAGAGGAGATAGGGAAGGAGGGAGGGAGGGAGGGAGGGACAGGGAGAGAATAAGAAAGCAGAGGAGAATAAAATCAAGCAAGGGTGGAAAACCCCACAAAGTTGAAAGCTGCAGATCTCTGACTCCAGCACCTGACTGGTTGGCTCACCCCTCTGCCTCTCCTGGGCTCCTGGCCCACTCACTCCCTCTCCACTTGCTCAGAGTAAAAAGGGCAAACTCTGCGAGTTCAGGGTCTTTTCTTCACTCCACACTATTGTAAGTGCGTGATTTTGGTAGTAGAATAACTTGGACTAGCTGAACCTCTTCATTAAAAAAAAAAAAAAAAAAAAAAAAAAAAACCTTGAAAATCATCTCCTGTGCACCACTCTTTCTGTCCCTCATGCCCTCCAGAACATACTTAGCTCTGTCTGAGCTCTGGGCACTGAGGGGTCTCTGATGTGACTGGGCCCAGGGAATGCTGAGCTCCCAGGGTGTCCCCCTCCCTCCAGTCCCCGCCTGGACTGACCCCGCCCCGCGGCCGTGGTCTATTTTGGGCGCACCCGCGGCGGCGGGCGGCGCGGGATCGCTGACAGTCGCGGATCCTGTGACACCTCCCAGCAGTCAGGCACTTGTTGCTCTTGGGACCTGTTGTCAATCCCATAGCTCGCTTTTCCTTTTAGCCCCCTGCTGGCTCTTGGAGTCTGCTCTTTCCGCGTGACACCTGGGACTCCGATCTCTCAGACATCGCTGTCCTTGCTTGGAGAAATTGATGAGAAACTGGTAGTCTTAAAAAAAAGGAAACATTAAACACCGTGCAGAAGAGAGGCCCCCNTTGCTCTTGGGACCTGTTGTCAATCCCATAGCTCGCTTTTCCTTTTAGCCCCCTGCTGGCTCTTGGAGTCTGCTCTTTCCGCGTGACACCTGGGACTCCGATCTCTCAGACATCGCTGTCCTTGCTTGGAGAAATTGATGAGAAACTGGTAGTCTTAAAAAAAAGGAAACATTAAACACCGTGCAGAAGAGAGGCCCCCCGCTGTGAGCAGGAGCCTGAAGCGCTGCAGAGGTGGCGCCTCTCCGGCCCGGGACCGTGGTCCGGGGCGCCAACGGCATGACGGACTCAGCGACAACTAATGGGGACGACAGGGACCCGGAGATCGAGCTCTTCGTGAAGGTAGGTCGGCATTCGCGGGCCTCCTCCCGGGCTGGAGATGGCGAGATCTCAAGTGTCAGAACGCAGATCCCTCTGGGACTTGAAACCCTCCCTAGGGAGCGCAATCCAGCGCCCTCTTGGTCCTGCCGGTGGCCTTTCTGCCAGGGGCTCCCTGGAGAAGGGTGTGAGCATCGATCTGGCAGGTGGCTGTCTTCTTGAAGAGTTAACCCCCAGTCTACCAAACAGTATAGGACAGGTTGCCGTCCCGCATCCTGAGCTCAGAAGGAAGAGCAGATCCTGAGCTCCGAGGGAAGGGATCTTGGCCAAGTTGAAAGTTGTCTCCAGATATAGGGACAGGGGAATCTGGCTAGACAGTAAACTTTTCTTCTATAGCGGGGGCGGGGGAGCAGGGGCTAGGGGGAGAGGGAGAGATCGAGAGAGTGCATCTTTGGCACAACAAAAAACAGCATTTTCTAGTACCCAACCCCTCCTGTCTTACTCAGAAGCACTAAAATAAAAGCGAAGGCCACAAATCTATTTTCTTGCTTTGTGACTTGTAGAGGAGAAAAAAAATGAACACCCAGTTCCCTGCTGTTATTATCACTGTCATTATGACTCTACAGGACAGTCTCAGGTAACCAGGGGACCTGTCAGTCGCGACTTGGGCTGCAAAGCAACAGCTTCTTACAGAACCAAATTAAGCCCCCCTGTTTCTTGGGCTCTCCCACGGGGCAGTAAAGTAGCAGACAGCAGACAGCAGCTGTAATTTTTTTCTTTTGCAAGCTGCGGGAGGCTGGAGGCCGGGTCCCCAGGTGTAGGCAGAAACATTTGATCAGCCCTCCTTGCGGGGACACTGCAGAAGCAGAAACCGGGAAACCTGAGGCAGAGGAAAGCAGCCCTGAGCAGGGCGGCAGAGTCGCCAGGACTTTGGGGGAGGGGCGGAGCGCTACTGCCTGATTACCTAGGGCTTTCACAAAGGGGAATAAAATCTTCTAGTGCTGTTTTCCAAGAATAGAGTGCAGAGCGCTGAAAACACACTGGGTCTAAAGGGCATGCACATAACCTGGATGCAGAAAGGTGTTAATTTGCTTAAACCACCTGTTTCTAAACGAGTTGAATAGACTTCAGAAGGGTTTAAGTTTGTGTAAACCTGAATAACAATCTTTTCTTCTTTGACACTTTTGAAACACACACACACACACAATTCAATATACATATTGAAATTTTCATATACATAATCTGTTGCAACTATTTTATGTCTACAAAGTGATGTTGCTAATCTCCAGGAAGCAGTTTCAGGTGTGCTGGTAGACCTAGGTAAAAACAAGGCTAGATGGCCTCCCAGTCTGGGCAGAATTGGGCCATGGGGGCCTGGGTACCCGCGCCCGTAGCAGGGAGCGTGAATGGATGCTGCGTTCAGAAAACCTTGCTGCTTTCCGTAAGAGCCCGTCTTGGATTTACTCAGATTCCCTGGGAGTAGGAACTTCAAGTGTCAGGTTCCCTGAGAGATATTTCAAACACAAATTGGTTCTTTTGAGCCAAAGGAGCCCTTTGCCCTGTGCTATGCATGGAGACCAATTCTACCTGTGTCTTTGGAATTTCATGTTGGCAGCGTTCGGAGATTTTGTCTACTTGTATGAAAAACACTTACTCCACAGCTCACATGGCCCCCAAAGAGTTCTAGAATGTCCGTGCTGTCACCCACCTGTTTACTTAAAGAATAGCAGATAGTAAGAGCCGAGCAGGCCTTTGTGGCTCTGAGACCAGATTGGTGGCAGAGATGTTTTTAATGCCCATTCTCATTTTTGAGCTTCTGGTTACTGTTATGATCACAGGGGAGATGCAAAAGCTGGGTCAGCCAGCTGGGCAATGATGGTGAACGCCTTTAATCCTAGCACACTGGAGGCAGTAGCCAGCAGATCTCTGAGTTTAAGGCCAGCCTGGTCTACAGAGCTAGTTCCAAGACAGCCAGGGCTACATTGAGAAACCCTGTCTTGAATAACAAAAACAAACAAGCCCCCTGTGTGTAAGGTGAGGGTGCTTCTCTGAGCCTCCAATGGTGTCATTATAGGGGAGCAGGATTCTGGCTCAGTTGCAGAATCACACTTTCCCCCAAAATCTACAGGGCCACCATTCTGGATTCCCACCAAAAGAAAGTCTCTGGCATGTGGTGTTGGGTAGCAGAGGTGCTTTCTGAAGGGGAGGGTTTGTTGGTTCCTATGAAGAAACTTAGGTAGAAGATGCCCTACCTGGAGCCATGATGTGGGCCATTTTAAGCAGCCTGTTAAAGACCACCCCTCCCCAGCTCAGTACAACACTGGGTATGCCCATCTAAACTACTGTCCTGTGCATTTCACAGACTGGCGCTGCCCTGCTATGCACAGTACTCCTCATCTGTGTCTACTGTAGTGATACAGCAGGGATACCCGGCAGCATCCTAGGGCATGTGAGAGCTTGTCTCACTCCTTGCTCACTGGAGCGTCCCGTCTTTATTTGCAAAGATTATTTCATTCCAATATAAAAATGAAGAAAACGGTTAATTTATGACCCACGGGACCTTCTGATATTACAGTCACAGCCATTGGTGAGCTGAGGTTTCTTCCCTTCCAGTAGCTCAGGAAAACAAAAGGGACTAGTGTCATGATGCCACTGAGCAAGCCTGTGCTCACCAAGGGTGTGGGAAATGCCCTGCTCGAATGCTAAGATGCCAGTCCTTGTTCTCTTCATTTACTGGCATATCATGTAGCCCAGGCTAGCCTTGAACTCCCAAAATGACCTTGATTTCCATTTTTTTTTAACAGTCCCTGGACCTTCATGTGGTTCTAGGTGGCTGCCCAGAAAATCAAAAAATAGTCATCCCCATGGTCTCTAATGGTAATGCGTGAGCCATGGGCAGTGACACTGACCCCTGCCACTGCATAGCCATGGACCTAGACATGCCTCTCAGTAGCAGCACTGCCAGGACTTCACCGTGGCCTCAGACATCTGGGCTGGCTACTCACAACAGGCTATTCCTCTTCTTCCTCATGTCCCCTGTTCCACCTCTCTTCACTAGGCTCAAGCTCTTTTGCTTCTCTTTCTCTCCCATCTGTCCACTACACATTTGCACATTGATTGTAGTGGCTCCTGCTATAGGTGGGACACATGGCCAGCTGGCCTCTGGGTGACCTCCTCTCTCCTTGACACATGGCATGGCAGCAAGTGGGTCTGTAATTGTCTATAGCCTTCTTGTGTGACATGACAGCTGGCTGGTCTATGGATGTCTTCCCTTTTCTGCACCAAATGGTGGTGGTGGTGGTGGTGGTGATGGTGGTGGTGGTGGCAGGCAGGGCTTTGGGCATCTGGGAATCTCTTCCTGCAAGCACACTGTGGCATGGAAGTGGACAGGTCTCTGGATAGCTTCCTTCTCCTGAATTGTTAGGTTTGATAGCAGACAAGGCTTATTTCCCAATCCTTCCTAATTCCCAGTGCTAAGGAATGTGGCACCATGTCCAATATACAAGCTACTGAAGGTCAAATCTAGGATTTCATGCTTGCGAGGTAAACACTCTATCAACTGAGTTTCATCGTAAGCCTCTTGTCTGTTCTTGGTTTGTTTGTTTGTTTGTTTGTTTGCTTGCTTGTTTGTGTGTTTTTTGACATTAGGCTCTCAGATGTTACATAAAACCTACACCCAACTCATCTCTCTGCCTCCCTCCAAGAGCGAGATGACTGAAAGAATTACCCAACTTCCAGAATCTTCTTTAACCAAAACGTGTTTGTAACTAATAACAGTGATACTAACAATCCATTGTCCAAGCCAAGATACTTGGAGAGTGAAGGGAACTGTTTTTGGAGCTCAGCTTGAAAGAACAGATGTGACCAGGATTGTGTGGTTGTGCGGTGCTCTGGTTAGACAGATGCGGTCACCACCAACTTGCTGTGCAAGCTCTACAGGGACATACGAGTAAAAGTGCTGTGCATTGAAGGTGCCTACAGACGTCTAATCTTCCATCTTCCTGTTAGTGGCGTGCTTGGCAGATAGAGCCTCGGCTGGATCTGCGTGTCCCTGATTTCCCTTGGAGAACAGAGGTTTGGCTTCCCCTCCCTTGCAGGGATATTTTGAGAAAGAGTGAGATCATCTGTAGCTTGGACTTTGATCATAAAGGGAGGGCACCAGGTTAGAGGAGGAAGTGAGTGCGGTGTGGTGAAATCAAGAATAGAGAGTGAGGAAATAAAAGTAAAACAGAAAGCAATTTGAGGGAACGCTCACATTCTGAGCAGGCTAGGTCATGATCTTCCTCCACTCTCAGTCCCACCCTAGATCCCAGATACAGAAAGGTACCAAAGAGGTGAGAAATCATGGTCAACAAGTCCCCTACAGTCATTTCTTGGGGCTGGAACTATGGATTCTCAAACTCAGGGGCTGGCCTGAGCAAGCCACATAGGGAGAGTTAAAAATCTCTTGTGCCAGGACATGCCCCAGGCTGGTGGCATCAGTCCCCTTGGGCAGAGCCCAGAGCAGTCTTTTCATTGCTACCCTGGGGTGACTCCAGTGTGCAGGCCTTCTGAACAGCCAGGGGTAGGTGAAGAGCAGGCAGCTTCTGATACAGGATAGTTAACTCGGGGGTGTAGTGGTCAGGAGGGCTGTGGATAGAAAGCTCAACTCAATTAACACGCACTGATGGGCTGGTTAGGAACTCTCTCCACAGAACTCTAGAACAGTCCATGTGTGGATATAGCTAGTCAAATAGTTATCAATTAACACGCACTGATGGGCTGGTTAGGAACTCTCTCCACAGAACTCTAGAACAGTCCATGTGTGGGTGTGGCTAGTCAAATAGTTCTCAACACCATGTGTGTGTGTGTGTGTGTGTGTGTGTGTGTGTGTGTGTGTGTGTGTAGTGAGAGAATAAAACAATCCTTCTGATTGATTGTCTGGTGGAAATGACTAGTTGTTCTCTTTACCAGGGACCCCAAAAATCTCTAACAGTGGAGCAGAGCATCAGTCAAGTCATGAGTGTGGTCTTCTGGTTTCCAGAACAGGCAGGATAGAGCCTCCTGGCATTCCTGAATAGCCACCATCAGCTGCTGTGTTGTTCTGACTGCCTGGTCCCTTTGGGCAGCTCAGATTAAGCATAAGCTATTTCATGAGGTGTGTGTGTGTGTGTGTGTGTGTGTGTGTGTGTGTGTGCATGTATGCTGATGAATATGTACATGTGTGCATATGCATGTGTAGCTCAGAGATGTCTTCTTCGATTATTCTCTACCTTATCCTTCAAGAAAGGGTCTCTCAATGAGCCTGGAGCTCATCCAGTCAGCTCCAGAAATTTGCTTATTTCTGCCCCTACCAGCATGGAATTTCAGATATGCACAGTATCAGCCTTTTACCTAGATGCCTGGGGGTCTCAACTCACATCCCAAAGGTATAGGCATTTATTGACTGAACCATCTCCTCAGCCTTCTTTTACGCTTCACTTCACCTCACTAGCTACTTGCTTTCTCTTTCTTAATATCCTAGGGTTATGATTGCTTTTTATTTTTTTTTTCAATGAATCTTCTCTGATGATGACTGAATAAGGAAGGCACTGATCTACGAGTATAGCAGAATATCATTAGGAATCGTTTTATTGATTTGCTTCTAAAGACCGATTGTGTTTGGTTTTACCCTAGGTCTCTGGGCTATCTAGTCTCAGATCCTTGACTACCCAAGCAGTGTTAGGTAAGGGTTCCTTCTTGTAGAGTAGGCCCTAAGTCAAATCAGACATTGGTTGACTACTCCCACATGTTCTGTGCCACAATTGCTCTAGTATATTTTGCAAGCAGGACAGATTGTAGGTCAAAAGTTCTGTGACTTGGATTGGTATCCACAAATCTCTTTCGTTAGCCTGCAGAGTATGTATGTTCCTGCACATAGGGGTAGAACATACGGGTGAATGCTCTGTGTAGACACCAGTTCAGCTTCTCCATGTTCAATTAGTTGTGTTGATGCAGCCCTTAGCAATGGGGTACTGCTGTCAGTTTTCAGAGTATAAACCATTTGTCTTAGCATCAGCCTGGGCTGTTTGGGGATTTCTGTGGGATCCTCCTTGGCCAAGAACTCAATTGAATGCAACCCAGACCATCCACTGGAAGGCTCGCCTAGCTACAAGAGATAGCCAGCTGAGACTCCATATCCTCCATTACTAAGAGTCCTCATTAGAGATCCCTTCATAGATTCCAAAAAGTTTGCACTGAACTAGGTTTCCACACCAGCCTCCAAATGCCCCCAGTACATTTGTCTCTCCCTTCTTTTTTACACCTCTCCTCACAACCTGCTTGCTTCTGCTTCTGTCTCCACCAGCCCCAGTCCACCTGCAAAATCTATTCCATTTCCCATTCCCCAGGAGATCCATGCACACCTCCCTCCCTCACACCACCCTTCCTCGTTACCTAACCTCTCTAGGTCTATGAATTGTGGTTTGGTTGTCATTTTCTTAACATCTAATATCCATTTACAAGGGAGCAGATACTGTATTTGTCTTTCTGGATCTGGGTTACCTCACTCATGATGATATTTTTTTCTAGTTCCATCTATTTGCCTGAAAATTTCATGGTGTCAATTAAACAACAACAGCAACAACAACAACAACAACAACAACAACAACTGAGTAATACATGTAGTGTAAAATTACCACCACATTTTGTTTATCCATTCTTCCATTGAGAGGCATCTAGGTTGTTTTGAGTTTATGTTATTAATAGCCACAATGAACATGGTTGAGCAAGTGTCCTTATGGCGGGATGGTGTGTCCTTTGGGTATATGTCTAAGAGTGGTATAGCTGGACCTTGAGGTAGATTCATTCACTATTTTTGAAGAATCATCATATTGATTTCCATAGTGGCTGTACAAGTTTGCACTCCCACAAGCAATGAAGGGGTGTTCTCCTTGATCTACATTCTCTCTTGTGTTATTGATCTTAGCCCTTCTGACAGTTAAGTGTGTCTCAGTCATTTGAGATTCCTTCATTGAGAATATTGTGTTTAGATTTGTGCCCCATTTTAAAAATTATTTGGTTTTTTTCAATGTCTAGTGTTTTGAATTCTTTATATCACTTGGATATTAATCCTCTTTCAGATGTGGAGTTGGTGAAAATCTTTTCCAATTCCATAGGCTGCCCCTTTTCTGATGGTGTCCTTTGCCTTAGAAACTTTTTAGTTTCACTAGGTTCTATTTATTTATTGTTAATCTTAGTTCCTGTGCTGTTGGTGTTCTGTTCAGAAAGCTGTCTCTCCCATGCCAATGTGTTTAAAGGCTATTCTCCACTTTCTCTCCTATCAGTATAACTGATTTTATGTTGAGGTCTCTGATTCACATGGATTTGAGTTTTGTTTAGGGTGAAAAATATGGATCTATTTGTATTCTTCTTCATGTAGATATCCAGTTAGACCAGCACTAATGTTTCTTTTTCTGTTGTTGATATCCAGCTTTAATTCATAGAGGTCTGATAAGGATAAGGTGCATAGTGCTATTTCAACTGTTTTTGTTTTGTTTATTCTTTCTTTCTTTTTTCTTTTTCTTTTCTTTCTTTCTTTTTTTTTTTTTTTTTTTTTTTTTTTTTTTTTTTTTTTTTTTTTTTTTTTTTTTTTTTTTTTTTTTTTTTGAGACAGGGTTTCTCTGTACAGCCCTGGCTGTCCTGGAACTCACTCTGTACACCAGGCTGGCCTCAAACTCAGAAATCCGCCTGCCTCTGCCTCCTGAGTGCTGGGATTAAAGGCGTGCACCACCATGCCCGGCTCAACTGTTTTTGTTTCTGTTGAGACTTGGCTTGTGTATGAGTATGTGATAAATTTTAGAGAAAGTTCTATGAGGTGCTGAAATGTGAAATGTTTGAGTGAAATGTTCTGTAACTACATTGGTCGACTTGGTTTATAATGTTTGTTAGCTCCAGTATTTCTCTGTTTAGTTTTTGTTGGGAAGACCTGTTCATTGGTGAGTGTTGAATATTGAGGTGTCCCACTACCAGTGTGTGAGTGTCAACATATAATTTAAAGTGTAGCAATATTTCTTTTACAAACTCAGTACCCTTGTGTTTGGGGAATAGATATTAAGAATTAAAATATAATTTGGGTGGATTTTTTCTTTGATGAGTATGTAGTGTCTTTCCTCATCTTTTGATTAGTTTTGGTTTGAAGTCATTTAAATATTAAAATGGCTACACCATCTTGCTTCTGTGGTCCATTTGCTTGTTATATCTTTTTCCAACCCTTGACCCTGAGGTAATGTCTATCCTTGATGTTGAGGTGTGTTTCCTGTTGGCAGTAAGATAGATCATATTTCCACATACACTCTTTTAGTCTCTGTCTTTTTTGTTGGGGAATGGAGTCCATTGATATTGAGAGATATCAACAATTATTGGTTACTTTGTTGGTGTTAATGGTGGTGGTGGTGGTGATGATGATGTGGGGTGTGTATGTGTGTGTGTGTGTGTGTGTGTGTGTGTTTCCTTTCTTTTAGTTTTGAAGGTGTGAGGTTTATTTATTTCCTGTGTTTTTATGGTATAGTTAACCTCCTTAGGTTGGAATTTTTCTTCTAGCACATTCTATAATGTTGGATTTGTAGGTGTAATTTAAATTTGACTTTTTCACAGAATAACTTGTTTATTTATTTATTTATGATTGAAAATTTTGCTGGGTTTGTAGTCTGACCCGGTATCTGTGGTCTCTTAGATTCTGGAGCACATCTGTTCAGGCTCTTCTGGCTTTGAGAATCTCCATTGAAAAGCCAGGTGTAATTCTAATAGGTCTGCATTTGTATGTATGTTACTTTCTCTTTTTCCTTGTAGCTTTTAATATTCTTGTTTAGTATATTTGTTGTTTTGATTATTATGTTGAAATGAAACTTTCTTTTCTGTTCCAAATATTTGGCGGTCTATATGCTTTTTATACCTTTTAAGGCATCTCCTTCTTTAGGTTAAGAAGGTTTTCTTGTATAATTTTGTTGAAAATATTTCCCTGTCCTTTGAGTGGGGCCTCCTCTTCCTCCTCCCCTTCTTCTTCCTCCTCCCCCTCCTCTTCCTCCTCCTTCTCGTCCTCCTTCTCTATTCCTATTATTCTTAGGTTTGGTTTTTTTCACGGTGTCCTGGATTTCCTGCATGTTTTGTCTCATGAGTTTTTATGTTTAACACTTTCTTTGACTGATATATCTATTTCTCCAATCATATCTTCAATTCCTGAGATTCTCTTTTCCATTTCTTGTATTCTGTTGATGAAGCTTTCTTCTGTGATTCCTGTTCGAATTCCTAAACTTTTCCTCCTGAATTTCCTCAGTTTGTGTTTCCTTTATTGCTTCTATTTCCATTTTTAAGTCTCGAACAGTTTTATGGCTTTCCTTCGGCTGTTTCTTTGTGTTTTCTTGCCTTTCTTTAAGGGATTTATTCATTTCCTCCCATTGTTCGTGTTTTCTCCTGGTTTCCTTTAAGGGGTTAATTCCTTTCCTCTTTAATGACCTCTCTCATTTTCATACAGTTAGTTTTCAGGTCTTTCCCTTGTACTTCAGCTATGTTGAAATATGCATGGTCTGCTGTGGTAGGATAGCAGGGCTCTAGTGGAGACATATCGCCCTGCCTTTTATTGGTTGTGTTTTTTACACTGGAGCCATAGGCATCAGGGTTTGGGATGATTACAGGTCTAAGTACTTATTTCTGGGTTTGTCTTTGTTGGGTGAGTGCTTTATTCCTTGGTTTATGTTTCCTCTTCATTTATCAGAGAGTGTGATGGCTGTGTGTCGTCTTTTTTACTTTCCTGCTCTGCTGGTGTGTTCAGAGGGAATGCCTGCTGGTATTGGAGGCTGGTATACAGGGATGAGTAGAGGGAGATTAAGAGGGAATGGTTTGTGTGGACCACAGGATATGTGAGCACAGTGAAAGGGGGAGCTGCATTTGATAATCCATTGCAGCACTAGGGGTGAAATTGCAGGACTGGAATATAGACAGAGGGAGGAGAAGGTCTTTAGGCAGCCTAGCTGGTTTTCTGGCAGGTGTCAGGATTTACTCTCGGTATCCCACTACTTAATGCCTATATCCACCATCAATGATTCATTTCCAGGTAGCCAAAGGTTGAACGATGCCCATCTCAGGTGCGATGGCAGAGTATGGGGTGACCGTGGATTTACAGGGAACAGAAATCCCCTATCTGTGGCTTCAGCTTCTGCCTCCCTGAAGACCTGCATTCTCTCTTTGGCTGTCTACTGGCTTTGTCCAGCTGGGTCAAAGTCAATGAAGTTAGATGAGTAGTTAGATTGAAAGCTTTTTATTCTTGCTTCTCTTTGAGATGTCAGGTGCTAAGCCTATAGTCATAGAAAAGTGTGACAGATGTCACGCTGTGGTTTTCTTGCTGCATGGGCTATAACAAGTTGTTCGACACCCTGGATTATAGTTTTCTTCCTTCCTCCCTTTCCTTTCCTTCTTTCTTTCCTTCCTCCCTTTTAATCAGTGCAGTGCTAATAACAGCAATGCATATATTATGGGTTTGTTCTGCTGTGTATAAATTTGAATAACTAGGGCTTTCTCTGCAAACTCTGTGTAAGGGCAAACATCAAAGACAACACCTTTGCACCCCCTTCCCTTGGATGGTACAGGAAGTCATAGCTTACTCTCATTCACCACCTTGTCTCATTGATGGAGCTGTGGCACAGACCAAGCAGCTGGCCCTCAGGGTAGCCATTCCTAGATCTCAGTCCTCTGATTGACCTGGCATCTCACCAAAGAGAGGCCATTGTCTAAAGGGTTTGGTTGGTGTTACTAGAGTGGGGGTATCCTCACCCTTCATTTATTCTCAGAGTTGATTCTTTCTGGAAGTTGATCCCTCATTCAACAGAGCTTACACATGGCTGCTTCGGGGATTTCAGGGTTCTGCTCCATCTCCATTTCCCAATAGCTGTCTCTGGGCTCTGGGAAGAGTCTCCCAGTATCACTTGAGAATTGTTTGTAACTTTGACCCTTTTGGGTAAGAAAGAAGACCTTGGAGTCTGGGCCCTTTGTTTCTGAAGGTTCCCTGGTTTACTCTTCGCATTTCTCCACCCCATTTCCAGGCCCCTCATAGATAGGTGCAGAAGCTATCAGAGAAAACACAAACAGGCATGAGCTTCCCAAAGCTGTGGGTGTGGAAAAGGTCCCTTGCCAAACAGGAATCCAGAACAAACCTGTTCTACATCCTGAAGAATTCGATGTCTCTGGCAGACTCTGAGGAAGTTAGAAATGTATATTTTTTTCCTCGAAAGACGATTTGAGTTCCAAGATGTGAAGTTATTTAAGGACGAATAAGATTTTTCTATCAGAATTGATATAAGAGTTTTATTTGAGGGAAGGAGGAAGGGAGGGAGACCTCTAGAAGCACCCTCTAGCACTGTTAAGAGGAAAAGAGAAATTCAGAAATCTTACCTATCATTGTAGCCCTGGTAAACCCTGATGAAAACAGAGGGTGTCAGCCTTGGAGGCATGGATATCCCTGCAGATTTTCTCCATGCATTCTTCCTCAGTCTTTCTCCCATTATCAGATTTATATTTAGGGGGGTCAAGAAGAGACGCAGGCAACTGTTTCCCTGCAAAGTTATCTAACCTGAGGTCATTTTGTGGTTCATCAAAGTTGAAGAAGCACTGCCTCAAACCTGGCCAGGAGGGACAAAATGAGCCCATGGGAGATCAAAGGGGCAAAAATGAAAGCCAGCCTCTGCTGAAGCCTGCATTTCACAGGATGTAGGAGGCAAAGGCAAATATGCTCCTTAGTGTGAATCCCACGTTGGCCTCAGCTAAACCACTAAAGAGAGGAATGCTTTGCCTAGCCTCCCTTCCCCCACATTTGCTCTTCTTCTCTTGTGATTTCTCTTAGGAATGCAGAAGCCACAAAAGCAATTTTAAAAGCCAGGCAAGTGGGGGATATTAGCTAGGTAAAGAATTTGAGGAGTTAGGCTGTTGGGGCATTTCAGAAGATGGATTAAGTGGTTGTCAGAGCTGTTTATAAAGCACTACCTGTGCCAGAGTCTTAAAGCAGGAGGGAAGTAAGGGAGAGGTTCAAAACAGAGGTGATCCCAGCAGTCTGAGAGGAACGTGCAGCGAGGGAGCTGTAATGCAAACACATCACAGGGCGTGACAGGATGCAAGTTGAGGGGTGCAGATGGAGGGACCAGGGTGACCTCGTTGGTGGTGGTGGGGGGGGACCCTGGAAGTAATCTGGGAGGGATTGAGACCCGCATTGTTGAATCTTGAAGCAGGATCACAACTCAGGATTCTCAGGAGGCTGGGATAGGCAAGCAAGATGGAGCAGTTCAGGACGCAGGGTTGTACCAGGCTGTACAGTAACGGGACCTGCAGGGCGATGGTTGCTGTTGGAGATAAGCCATAAAGAACAACAAGAGGAGGGGTCACGTTTGACAGTGCTCCCTTGTGGGCAATGGAAATCACCAGAAGTGTGTGCCCGTGGTTAGAAAGGCTTATCTGCCATGTTGTGTGATGCCTTAAGATGGTAATAAAGTCATGGACAGAAGACCTGGACCCTGGTTCTGCTCCACCACATTGCGCTTCTACACAATGGGATCAGCAACCATAAAACTATATCTTCTTTTTTCCTATTTGCACTAATCTCTAGAAATCCTCTAAGTGTGGCCATCTCTGAGCAGACAGTCTCAGTCAGAGATTTTGAAGTGTGTGCTGTGTGGAGGGAAGAGAAAGAGCTGCTGTTTTGCCATTGCTGCTGTGGGCATGGCCACAGGAGAGCAAGGGGAGCCTTGAAGCAAGTTCAACACTGCAAATGTCTTATTAGAAGTCTTTCTGCACCCGAGTAGCTTTTGATGGCTGAGGGTTCTGTGGGAGAGTGTGGAAGAGTGTCTCCGGAAGAGGCCTGTGTAGCACATGAGGAGCATAAAAGCCTCATAGTAACATGGTGAATTCTCATCTGGGAGATGAGTTGTCATTTGGAAATGATGGCGTCATGTAATGTGCTTGGCATCATGGTCTACGATGATGCCCACATAGCACACTGAGTGGAACTCAATTCATTAAGCTTTAAGGTGACTTCCATGCTGAAACACTATGAATCTACAGTAAAAGTAGGGCTGGGAGGAAGAGAGTTGTTGGTCATGAAAACAGGGCAATTTCAAAGGAGTTTCATTTGAAACATGGGCAGGGCAATTGTATATAAACCTTCACGACAGTGCCCGACAACTGGAATCAAGATCCAGGGTCGTCAGCGTCAGGGCTTTGGCTTTGGACTTCTTAGAGCTATGACTGAAGAAAGGCATTCCCCAGAGGAGAGCACATGGAGAAGGTGGGAAGAAATAGGTAAGGTGCATTAACAGAGGGAAGGAGTAGGCATTGAATGAGTTGGTAAAAGAGAGGACGCAATGAGAGAGGCAGGAAGAAAATAAGTGGAATGGGAAAGATAGGTGAC
>LR750025.1:597886-625934 GCA_902729485.2 Mus minutoides
TTGCTCTTGGGACCTGTTGTCAATCCCATAGCTCGCTTTTCCTTTTAGCCCCCTGCTGGCTCTTGGAGTCTGCTCTTTCCGCGTGACACCTGGGACTCCGATCTCTCAGACATCGCTGTCCTTGCTTGGAGAAATTGATGAGAAACTGGTAGTCTTAAAAAAAAGGAAACATTAAACACCGTGCAGAAGAGAGGCCCCCGCTGTGAGCAGGAGCCTGAAGCGCTGCAGAGGTGGCGCCTCTCCGGCCCGGGACCGTGGTCCGGGGCGCCAACGGCATGACGGACTCAGCGACAACTAATGGGGACGACAGGGACCCGGAGATCGAGCTCTTCGTGAAGGTAGGTCGGCATTCGCGGGCCTCCTCCCGGGCTGGAGATGGCGAGATCTCAAGTGTCAGAACGCAGATCCCTCTGGGACTTGAAACCCTCCCTAGGGAGCGCAATCCAGCGCCCTCTTGGTCCTGCCGGTGGCCTTTCTGCCAGGGGCTCCCTGGAGAAGGGTGTGAGCATCGATCTGGCAGGTGGCTGTCTTCTTGAAGAGTTAACCCCCAGTCTACCAAACAGTATAGGACAGATTGCCTTCCCGCATCCTGAGCTCAGAAGGAAGAGCAGATCCTGAGCTCCGAGGGAAGGGATCTTGGCCAAGTTGAAAGTTGTCTCCAGATATAGGGACAGGGGAATCTGGCTAGACAGTAAACTTTTCTTCTATAGCGGGGGCGGGGGAGCAGGGGCTAGGGGGAGAGGGAGAGATCGAGAGAGTGCATCTTTGGCACAACAAAAACCAGCATTTTCTAGTACCCAACCCCTCCTGTCTTACTCAGAAGCACTAAAATAAAAGCGAAGGCCACAAATCTATTTTCTTGCTTTGTGACTTGTAGAGGAGAAAAAAAAATGAACACCCAGTTCCCTGCTGTTATTATCACTGTCATTATGACTCTACAGGACAGTCTCAGGTAACCAGGGGACCTGTCAGTCGCGACTTGGGCTGCAAAGCAACAGCTTCTTACAGAACCAAATTAACCCCCCCTGTTTCTTGGGCTCTCCCACTGGGCAGTAAAGTAGCAGACAGCAGACAGCAGCTGTAATTTTTTTCTTTTGCAAGCTGCGGGAGGCTGGAGGCCGGGTCCCCAGGTGTAGGCAGAAACATTTGATCAGCCCTCCTTGCGGGGACACTGCAGAAGCAGAAACCGGGAAACCTGAGGCGGAGGAAAGCAGCCCTGGGCAGGGCGGCAGAGTCGCCAGGACTTTGGGGGAGGGGCGGAGCGCTACTGCCTGATTACCTAGGGCTTTCACAAAGGGGAATAAAATCTTCTAGTGCTGTTTTCCAAGAATAGAGTGCAGAGTGCTGAAAACACACTGGGTCTAAAGGGCATGCACATAACCTGGGTGCAGAAAGGTGTTAATTTTCTTAAACCACCTGTTTCTAAACGAGTTGAATAGACTTCAGAAGGGTTTAAGTTTGTGTAAACCTGAATAACAATCTTTTCTTCTTTGACACTTTTGAAACACACACACACACACACAATTCAATATACATATTGAAATTTTCATATACATAATCTGTTGCAACTATTTTATGTCTACAAAGTGATGTTGCTAATCTCCAGGAAGCAGTTTCAGGTGTGCTGGTAGACCTAGGTAAAAACAAGGCTAGATGGCCTCCCAGTCTGGGCAGAATTGGGCCATGGGGGCCTGGGTACCCGCACCCATAGCAGGGAACGTGAATGGATGCTGCGTTCAGAAAACCTTGCTGCTTTCCATAAGAGCCCGTCTTGGATTTACTCAGATTCCCTGGGAGTAGGAACTTCAAGTGTCAGGTTCCCTGAGAGATATTTCAAATACAAATTGGTTCTTTTGAGCCAAAGGAGCCCTTTGCCCTGTGCTATGCATGGAGACCAATTCTACCTGTGTCTTTGGAATTTCGTGTTGGCAGCGTTCGGAGATTTTGTCTACTTGTATGAAAAAACGCTTACTCCACAGCTCACACGGCCCCCAAAGAGTTCTAGAATGTCCGTGCTGTCACCCACCTGTTTACTTAAAGAATAGCAGATAGTAAGAGCCGAGCAGGCCTTTGTGGCTCTGAGACCAGATTGGTGGCAGAGATGTTTTTAATGCCCATTCTCATTTTTGAGCTTCTGGTTACTGTTATGATCACAGGGGAGACGCAAAAGCTGGGTCAGCCAGCTGGGCAGTGATGGTGAACCCCTTTAATCCTAGCACACTGGAGGCAGTAGCCAGCAGATCTCTGAGTTTAAGGCCAGCCTGGTCTACAGAGCGAGTTCCAAGACAGCCAAGGCTACACAGAGAAACCCTGTCTTGAATAACAAAAACAAACAAGCCCTTGTATGTAAGGTGAGGGTGCTTCTCTGAGCCTCCAATGGTATCATTATAGGGGAGCAGGATTCTGGCTCAGTTGCAGAATCACACTTTCCCCCAAAATCTACAGGGCCACCATTCTGGATTCCCACCAAAAGAAAGTCTCTGGCATGTGGTGTTCGGTAGCAGAGGTGCTTTCTGAAGGGGAGGGTTGGTTGGTTCCTATGAAGAAACTTAGGTAGAAGATGCCCTACCTGGAGCCATGATGTGGGCCATTTTAAGCAGCCTGTTAAAGACCACCCCTCCCCAGCTCAGTACAACACTGGGTATGCCCATCTAAACTACTGTCCTGTGCATTTCACAGACTGGCCCTGCCCTGCTATGCACAGTACTCCTCAACTGTGTCTACTGCAGTGATACAGCAGGGATACCCAGAAGCATCCTAGGGCATGTGAGAGCTTGTCTTACTCCTCGCTCACTGGAGCGTCCCGTCTTTATTTGCAAAGATTATTTCATTCCAATATAAAAATGAAGAAAACGGTTAATTTATGACCCACGGGACCTTCTGATATTACAGTCACAGCCATTGGTGAGCTGAGGTTTCTTCCCTTCCAGTAGCTCAGGAAAACAAAAGGGACTAGTGTCATGATGCCACTGAGCAAGCCTGTGCTCACCAAGGGTGTGGGAAATGCCCTGCTCGAATGCTAAGATGCCAGTCCTTGTTCTCTTCATTTACTGGCATATCATGTAGCCCAGGCTAGCCTTGAACTCCCAAAATGACCTTGATTTCCATTTTTTTTAACAGTCCCTGGACCTTCATGTGGTTCTAGGTGGCTGCCCAGAAAATCAAAAAATAGTCATCCCCATGGTCTCTAATGGTAATGCGTGAGCCATGGGCAGCGACACTGACCCCTGCCACTGCATAGCCATGGACCTAGACATGCCTCTCAGTAGCAGCACTGCCAGGACTTCACCGTGGCCTCAGACATCTGGGCTGGCTACTCACAACAGGCTATTCCTCTTCTTCCTCATGTCCCCTGTTCCACCTCTCTTCACTAGGCTCAAGCTCTTTTGCTTCTCTTTCTCTCCCATCTGTCCACTACACATTTGCACATTGATTGTAGTGGCTCCTGCTATAGGTGGGACACATGGACAGCTGGCCTCTGGGTGACCTCCTCTCTCCTTGACACATGGCATGGCAGCAAGTGGGTCTGTAATTGTCTATAGCCTTCTTGTGTGACATGACAGCTGGCTGGTCTATGGATGTCTTCCCTTTGCTGCACCAAATGGTGGTGGTGGTGGTGGTGATGGTGGTGGTGGTGGCAGGCAGGGCTTTGGGCATCTGGGAATCTCTTCCTGCAAGCACACTGTGGCATGGAAGTGGACAGGTCTCTGGATAGCTTCCTTCTCCTGAATTGTTAGGTTTGATAGCAGACAAGGCTTATTTCCCAATCCTTCCTAATTCCCAGTGCTAAGGAATGTGGCACCATGTCCAATATACAAGCTACTGAAGGTCAAATCTAGGATTTCATGCTTGCGAGGTAAACACTCTATCAACTGAGTTTCATCGTAAGCCTCTCGTCTGTTCTTGGTTTGTTTGTTTGTTTGTTTGTTTGCTTGCTTGCTTGTTTGTGTGTTTTTTGATGTTAGGCTCTCAGATGTTACATAAAACCTACACCCAACTCATCTCTCTGCCTCCCTCCAAGAGCGAGATGACTGAAAGAATTACCCAACTTCCAGAATCTTCTTTAACCAAAACGTGTTTGTAACTAATAACAGTGATACTAACAATCCATTGTCCAAGCCAAGATACTTGGAGAGTGAAGGGAACTGTTTTCGGAGCTCAGCTTGAAAGAACAGATGTGACCAGGATTGTGTGGTTGTGCGGTGCTCTGGTTAGACAGATGCGGTCACCACCAACTTGCTGTGCAAGCTCTACAGGGACATACGAGTAAAAGTGCTGTGCATTGAAGGTGCCTACAGACGTCTAATCTTCCATCTTCCTGTTAGTGGCGTGCTTGGCAGATAGAGCCTCGGCTGGATCTGCGTGTCCCTGATTTCCCTTGGAGAACAGAGGTTTGGCTTCCCCTCCCTTGCAGGGATATTTTGAGAAAGAGTGAGATCATCTGTAGCTTGGACTTTGATCATAAAGGGAGGGCACCAGGTTAGAGGAGGAAGTGAGTGCGGTGTGGTGAAATCAAGAATAGAGAGTGAGGAAATAAAAGTAAAACAGAAAGCAATTTGAGGGAACGCTCACATTCTGAGCAGGCTATGTCATGATCTTCCTCCATTCTCAGTCCCACAGATCCCAGATACAGAAAGGTACCAAAGAGATGAGAAATCATGGTCAACAAGTCCCCTACAGTCATTTCTTGGGGCTGGAACTATGGATTCTCAAACTCAGGGGCTGGCCTGAGCAAGCCACGTAGGGAGAGTTAAAAATCTCTTGTGCCAGGACATGCCCCTGGCTGGTGGCATCAGTCCCCTTGGGCACAGCCCAGAGCAGTCTTTTCATTGCTACCCTGGGGTGACTCCAGTGTGCAGGCCTTCTGAACAGCCAGGGGTAGGTGAAGAGCAGGCAGCTTCTGATACAGGATAGTTAACTCGGGGGTGTAGTGGTCAGGAGGGCTGTGGATAGAAAGCTCAACTCAATTAACACGCACTGATGGGCTGGTTAGGAAATCTCTCCACAGAACTCTAGAACAGTCCATGCATGAATATAGCTAGTCAAATAGTTATCAATTAACACGCACTGATGGGCTGGTTAGGAAATCTCTCCACAGAACTCTAGAACAGTCCATGTGTGGGTGTGGCCAGTCAAATAGTTCTCAATACCATGTATGTGTGTGTGTGTGTGTGGTGAGAGAATAAAACAATCCTTCTGATTGATTGTCTGGTGGAAATGACTAGTTGTTCTCTTTACCAGGGACCCCAAAAATCTCTAACAGTGGAGCAGAGCATCAGTCAAGTCATGAGTGTGGTCTTCTGGTTTCCAGAACAGGCAGGATAGAGCCTCCTGGCATTCCTGAATAGCCACCATCAGCTGATGTGTTGTTCTGACTGCCTGGTCCCTTTGGGCAGCTCAGATTAAGCATAAGCTATTTCATGAGGTGTGTGTGTGTGTGTGTGTGTGTGTGTGTGTGTGTGTGTGTGTGTGCATGTATGCTGATGAATATGTACATGTATGCATATGCATGTGTAGCTCAGAGATGTCTTCTTCGATTATTCTCTACCTTATCCTTCAAGAAAGGGTCTCTCAATGAGCCTGGAGCTCATCCAGTCAGCTCCAGAAATTTGCTTATCTCTGCCCCCACCAGCATGGAATTTCAGATATGCACAGTATCAGCCTTTTACCTAGATGCCTGGGGGGTCTCAACTCACATCCCAGAGGTATAGGCATTTATTGACTGAACCATCTCCTCAGCCTTCTTTTACGCTTCACTTCACCTCACTAGCTACTTGGTTTCTCTTTCTTAATATCCCAGGGTTATGATTGCTTTTAATATTTTTCTCAACGAATCTTCTCTGATGATGACTGAATAAGGCACTGATCTATGAGTATAGCAGAATATCATTAGGAATCGTTTTATTGATTTGTTTCTAAAGACCGGTTGTGTTTGGTTTTACCCTAGGTCTCTGGGCTATCTAGTCTCAGATCCTTGACTACCCAAGCAGTGTTAGGTAAGGGTTCCTTCTTGTAGAGTAGGCCCTAAGTCAAATCAGACATTGGTTGACTACTCCCACATGTTCTGTGCCACAATTGCTCTAGTATATTTTGCAAGCAGGACAGATTGTAGGTCAAAAGTTCTGTGACTTGGATTGGTATCCACAAATCTCTTTCGTTAGCCTGCAGAGTATGTATGTTCCTGCACATAGGGGTAAAACATAGGGGTGAATGCTCTGTGTAGACACCAGTTCAGCTTCTCCATGTTCAATTAGTTGTATTGATGCAGCCCTTAGCAATGGGGTACTGCTGTCAGTTTTCAGAGTATAAACCATTTGTCTTAGCATCAGCCTGGGCTGTTTGGGGATTTCTGTGGGATCCTCCTTGGCCAAGAACTCAATTGAATGCAACCCAGACCATCCACTGGAAGGCTCGCCTAGCTACAAGAGATAGCCAGCTGAGACTCCATATCTTCCATTACTAAGAGTCCTCATTAGAGATCCCTTCATAGATTCCAGAAAGTTTGCACTGAGCTAGGTTTCCACACCAGCCTCCAAATGCCCCCAGTACTTCTGTCTCTCCCTTCTTTTTTACACCTCTCCTCACAACCTGCTTGCTCCTGCTTCTGTCTCCACTGGCCCCAGTCCACCTGCAAAATCTATTCCATTTCCCATTCCCCGGGAGGTACATGCATGCCTCCCTCCCCTGCACCCCCCCCTCCTTGTTACCTAACCTCTCTGGGTCTGTGAATTGTGGTTTGGTTGTCATTTTCTTAACATCTAATATCCATTTACAAGGGAGTAGATACTGTATTTGGTTTCTGGATCTGGGTTACCTCACTCATGATGATATTTTTTTCTAGTTCCATCTATTTGCCTGAAAATTTCATGGTGCCAATTAAACAACAACAGCAGCAGCAACAACAACAACAACAACAACAACTGAGTAATACATGTAGTGTAAAATTACCACCACATTTTGTTTATCCATTCTTCCATTGAGAGGCATCTAGGTTGTTTTGAGTTTATGTTATTAATAGCCACAATGAACATGGTTGAGCAAGTGTCCTTATGGCGGGATGGTGTGTCCTTTGGGTATATGTCTAAGAGTGGTATAGCTGGACCTTCAGGTAGATTCATTGCCTATTTTTGAAGAATCATCATATTGATTTCCATAGTGGCTGTACAAGTTTGCACTCCCACAAGCAATGAAGGGGTGTTCTCCTTGATCTACATTCTCTCTTGTGTTATTGATCTTAGCCCTTCTGACAGTTAAGTGTTTTTCAGTCATTTGAGATTCCTTCATTGAGAATATTGTGTTTAGATTTGTGCCCCATTTTTAAAATTATTTGGTTTTTTCAATGTCTAGTGTTTTGAATTCTTTATATCACTTGGATATTAATCCTCTTTCAGATGTGGAGTTGGTGAAAATCTTTTCCAATTCCATAGGCTGCCACTTTGTCTGATGGTGTCCTTTGCCTTAGAAACTTTTTAGTTTCACTAGGTTCTATTTATTTATTGTTAACCTTAGTTCCTGTGCTGTTAGTGTTCTGTTCAGAAAGCTGTCTCTCCCATGCCAATGTGTTTAAAGGCTATTCTCCACTTTCTCTCCTATCAGTGTAACTGATTTTATGTTGAGGTCTCTGATTCACATGGATTTGAGTTTTGTGTAGGGTGATAAATATGGATCTATTTGTATTCTTCTGCATGTAGATATCCAGTTAGACCAGCACAAATGTTTCTTTTTCTGTTGTTGATATCCAGCTTTAATTCATAGAGGTCTGATAAGGATAAGGTGCATAGAGCTATTTCAACTGTTTTTGTTTTGTTTATTCTTTCTTTCTTTCTTTCTTTCTTTCTTTCTTTTTTTTTTTTTTTTTTGAGACAGGGTTTCTCTGTATAGCCCTGGCTGTCCTGGAACTCACTCTGTACACCAGGCTGGCCTCAAACTCAGAAATCTGCCTGCCTCTGCCTCCTGAGTGCTGGGATTAAAGGCGTGCCCGGCTCAACTGTTTTTGTTTCTGTTGAGACTTGGCTTGTGTATGAGTATGTGATCAATTTTAGAGAAAGTTCTATGAGGTGCTGAAATGTGAAATGTTTGAGTGAAATGTTCTGTAACTACATTGGTCGACTTGGTTTATCATGTTTGTTAGCTCCAGTATTTCTCTGTTTAGTTTTTGTTGGGAGGACCTGTCCATTGGTGAGAGTTGAATATTGAGATGTCCCACTACCAGTGTGTGAGTGTCAACATATAATTTAAAGTGTAGCAATATTTCTTTTACAAACTCAGTGTCCTTGTGTTTGGGGAATAGATATTAAGAATTGAAATATAATTTGGTTGGATTTTTTTCTTTGATGAGTATGTAGTGTCCTTCCTCATCTTTTTAAATTAGTTTTGGTTTGAAGTCTTTTAGATATTAAAATGGCTACACCATCTTGCTTCTGAGTTCCATTTGCTTGTTATATCTTTTTCCAACCCTTGATCCTGAGGTAATGTCTATCCTGGATGTTGAGGTGTGTTTCCTGTTGACAGTAGGATAGATCATGTTTCCACATACACACTTTTAGTCTCTGTCTTTTTGTTGGGGAATGGAATCCATTGATATTGAGAGATATCAACAATTATTGGTTGTTGATTCCTGTTATTTTGTTGGTGTTAATGGTGGCGGCGGTGGTGGTGGTGATGATGTGCTGTGTGTGTGTGTGTGTGTGTGTGTGTGTGTGTATGTATGTATGTATCTGTGTGTGTATTTTCTTTCTTTTAGTTTTGCTAGTGTGAAGTTTATTTATTTCCTATGTTTTTATGGTATAGTTAACATCCTTAGGTTGGAATTTTCCTTCTGGCACGTTCTATAATGTTGGATTTGTAGGTATAATTTAAATTTGACTTTTTCACAGAATAACTTTTCTTTCTTTCTTTCTTTCTTTCTTTCTTTCTTTCTTTCTTTCTTTCTTTCTTTCTTTTATATTTGTTGTTTTTATTATTATGTTGAAATGAAATTTTCTTTTCTGTTTTAAACTATTTGGTGGGCTATATGCTTTTTATACCTTTTAAGGCATCTCCTTCTTTAGGTTAAGAAGTTTTTCTTGTATAATTTTGTTGAAAATATTTCCCTGTCCTTTGAGTGGGGCCTCCTCCTCCTCCTCCTCTTCCTCCTCCTTCTCTATTCCTATTATTCTTAGGTTTGGTTTTTCACGGTGTCCTGGATTTCCTGCATGTTTTGTCTCATGAATTTTTATGTTTAACACTTTCTTTGACTGTTATATCTATTTCTCCGATCATATCTTCAATTCCTGAGATTCTCTTTTCCATTTCTTGTATTCTGTTGATGAAGCTTTCTTCTGTGATTCCTGTTCGAATTCCTAAACTTTTCCTCCTGAATTTCCTCAGTTTGTGTTTCCTTTATTGCTTCTATTTCCATTTTTAAGTCTCGAACAGTTTTATGGCTTTCCTTCGGCTGTTTCTTTGTGTTTTCTTGCCTTTCTTTAAGGGATTTATTCATTTCCTCCCATTGTTCGTGTTTTCTCCTGGTTTCCTTTAAGGGGTTAATTCCTTTCCTCTTTAATGACCTCTCTCATTTTCATACAGTTAGTTTTCAGGTCTTTCCCTTGTACTTCAGCTATGTTGAAATATGCATGGTCTGCTGTGGTAGGATAGCAGGGCTCTAGTGGAGACATATCGCCCTGTCTTTTATTGGTTGTGTTTTTTACACTGGAGCCATAGGCATCAGGGTTTGGGATGATTACAGGTCTAAGTACTTATTTCTGGGTTTGTCTTTGTTGGGTGAGTGCTTTATTCCTTGGTTTATGTTTCCTCTTCATTTATCAGAGAGTGTGATGGCTGTATGTCGTCTTTTTTACTTTCCTGCTCTGCTGGTGTGTTCAGAGGGAATGCCTGCTGGTATACAGGGATGAGTAGAGGGAGATTAAGAGGGAATGGTTTGTGTGGACCACAGGATATGTGAGCACAGTGAAAGGGGGAGCTGCATTTGATAATCCATTGCAGCACTAGGGGTGAAATTACAGGACTGGAATATAGACAGAGGGAGGAGAAGGTCTTTAGGCAGCCTAGCTGGTTTTCTGGCAGGTGTCAGGATTTACTCTCGGTATCCCACTACTTAATGCCCATGTCCACCATCAATGATTCATTTCCAGGTAGCCAAAGGTTGAACGATGCCCATCTCAGGTGCGATGGCAGAGTATGGGGTGACCATGGATTTACAGGGAACAGAAATCCCCTATCTGTGGCTTCAGCTTCTGCCTCCCTGAAGACCTGCATTCTGTCTTTGGCTGTCTACTGGCTTTGTCCAGCTGGGTCAAAGTCAATGAAGTTAGATGAGTAGTTAGATTGAAAGCTTTTTATTCTTGCTTCTCTTTGAGATGTCAGGTGCTAAGCCTATAGTCATAGAAAAGTGTGACAGATGTCACGCTGTGGTTTTCTTGCTGCATGGGCTATAACAAGTTGTTCGACACCCTGGATTATAGTTTTCTTCCTTCCTCCCTTTCCTTTCCTTCTTTCTTTCCTTCCTCCCTTTTAATCAGTGCAGTGCTAATAACAGCAATGCATATATTATGGGTTTGTTCTGCTGTGTATAAATTTGAATAACTAGGGCTTTCTCTGCAAACTCTGTGTAAGGGCAAACATCAAAGACAACACCTTTGCACCCCCTTCCATTGGATGGTACAGGAAGTCATAGCTTACTCTCACTCCCTACCTTGTCTCATTGATGGAGCTGTGGCACAGACCAAGCAGCTGGCCCTCAGGGTAGCCATTCCTAGATCTCAGTCCTCTGATTGACCTGGCATCTCACCAAAGAGAGGCCATTGTCTAAAGGGTTTGGTTGGTGTTACTAGAGTGGGGGTATCCTCACCCTTCATTTATTCTCAGAGTTGATTCTTTCTAGAAGTTGATCCCTCATTCAACAGAGCTTCCACATGGCTGCTTCGGGGATTTCAGGGTTCTGCTCCATCTCCGTTTCCCAATAGCTGTCTCTGGGCTCTGGGAAGAGTCTCCCAGTATCACTTGAGAATTGTTTGTAACTTTGACCCTTTTGGGTAAAAAAGAAGACCTTGGAGTCTGGGCCCTTTGTTTCTGAAGGTTCCCTGGTTTACTCTTCGCATTTCTCCACCCCATTTCCAGGCCCCTCATAGATAGGTGCAGAAACTATCAGAGAAAACACAAACAGACATGAGCTTCCCAAAGCTGTGGGTGTGGAAAAGGTCCCTTGCCAAACAGGAATCCAGAACAAACCTGTTCTACATCCTGAAGAATTCAATGTCTCTGGCAGACTCTGGGGAAGTTAGAAATGTATATTTTCTTCCTCGAAAGACGATTTGAGTTCTAAGATGTGAAGTTATTTAAGGACGAATAAGATTTTTCTATCAGAATTGATATAAAAGCTTTATTTGAGGGAAGGAGGGAGGGAGGGAGACCTCTAGAAGCACCCTCTAGCACTGTTAAGAGGGAAAGAGAAATTCAGAAATCTTACCTATCATTGTAGTCCTGGTAAACCCTGATGAAAACAGAGGGTCTCAGCCTTGGAGGCATGGATATCCCTGCAGATTTTCTCCATGCATTCTTCCTCAGTCTTTCTCCCATTATCAGATTTATATTTACGGGGGTCGAGAAGAGACGCAGGCAACTGTTTCCTTGCAAAGTTATCTAACCTGAGGTCATTTTGTGGTTCATCAAAGTTGAAGAAGCACTGCCTCAAACCTGGCCAGGAGAGACTAAATGAGCCCATGGGAGATCAAAGGGGCAAAAATGAAAGCCAGGCCCTGCTGAAGCCTGCATTTCACAGGATGTAGGAGGCAAAGGCAAATATGCTCCTTAGTGTGAATCCCACGTTGGCCTCAGCTAAACCAGGGAAGAGAGGAATGCTTTGCCTAGCCTCCCTTCCCCCACATTTGCTCTTCTTCTCTTGTGATTTCTCTTAGGAATGCAGAAGCGACAAAAGCAATTTTAAAAGCCAGGCAAGTGGGGGATATTAGCTAGGTAAAGAATTTGAGGAGTTAGGCTGTTGGGGCATTTCAGAAGATGGATTAAGTGGTTGTCAGAGCTGTTTATAAAGCACTACCTGTGCCAGAGTCTGAAAGCAGGAGGGAAGTAAGGGAGAGGTTCAAAACAGAGGTGATCCCAGCAGTCTGAGAGGAACGTGCAGCGAGGGAGCTGTAATGCAAACACATCACAGGGCGTGACAGGATGCAAGTTGAGGGGTGCAGATGGAGGGACCAGGGTGACCTCGTTGGTGGTGGTGGTGGGGGACCCTGGAAGTAATCTGGGAGGGATTGAGACCCGCATTGTTGAATCTTAAAGCAGGATCACAACTCAGGATTCTCAGGAGGCTGGGATAGGCAAGCAAGATGGAGCAGTTCAGGACGCAGGATTGTACCAGGCTGTACAGTAACGGGGCCTGCAGGGCGATGGTTGCTGTTGGAGATAAGCCATAAAGAACAACAAGAGGAGGGGTCACGTTTGACAGTGCTCCCTTGTGGGCAATGGAAATCACCAGAAGTGTGTGCCCGTGGTTAGAAAGGCTTATCTGCCATGTTGTGTGATGCCTTAAGATGGTAATAAAGTCATGGACAGAAGACCTGGACCCTGGTTCTGCTCCACCACATTGCGCTTCTACGCAATGGGATCAGCAACCATAAAACTATATCTTCTTTTTTCCTATTTGCACTAATCTCTAGAAATCCTCTAAGTGTGGCCATCTCTGAGCAGACAGTCTCAGTCAGAGATTTTGAAGTGTGTGCTGTGTGGAGGGAAGAGAAAGAGCTGCTGTTTTGCCATTGCTGCTGTGGGCATGGCCACAGGAGAGCAAGGGGAGCCTTGAAGCAAGTTCAACACTGCAAACGTCTTATTAGAAGTCTTTCTGTACCCGAGTAGCTTTTGATGGCTGAGGGTTCTGTGGGAGAGTGTGGAAGAGTGTCTCCGGAAGAGGCCTGTGTAGCACATGAGGAGCATAAAAGCCTCATAGTAACATGGTGAATTCTCATCTGGGAGATGAGTTGTCATTTGGAAATGATGGCGTCATGTAATGTGCTTGGCATCATGGTCTACGATGATGCCCACATAGCACACTGAGTGGAACTCAATTCATTAAGCTTTAAGGTGACTTCCATGCTGAAACACTATGAATCTACAGTAAAAGTAGGGCTGGGAGGAAGAGAGTTGTTGGTCATGAAAACAGGGCAATTTCAAAGGAGTTTCATTTGAAACATGGGCAGGGCAATTGTATATAAACCTTCACGACAGTGCCCGACAACTGGAATCAAGATCCAGGGTCGTCAGGGTCAGGGCTTTGGCTTTGGACTTCTTAGAGCTATGACTGAAGAAAGGCATTCCCCAGAGGAGAGCACATGGAGAAGGTGGGAAGAAATAGGTAAGGTGCATTAACAGAGGGAAGGAGTAGGCATTGAATGAGTTGGTAAAAGAGAGGACGCAATGAGAGAGGCAGGAAGAAAATAAGTGGAATGGGAAAGATAGGTGACAGGGTTGTGTGAATCAAAGCTGAAGACAAATACCAGGCTGTGTTCCCTAAGAAGTAAGGCCTGTGGTTGTTTAGGGCTAAGAACATTATCTCTCTCTAGAGGTTGTTTGGAAGGTAGATGGAGCTGTAAGTAAGGGTTCTAACACAGATGATGGCCTCGAGAGCTTATAAACAAGAGAACTGTATTGGTTAGTACTGTGGGAGTTGGGAGTCCAAGGTAAAGGCACTGGCAGATTAGGTGCCTGGTGGGGGCCTGCTTTCTGGTTCACAGTCAGCATATTTGGGTTGCATTCTCAACTGATGGGATGGCCATCCCTAGTGGCTCTCTCCTGACATAACTTACTCCCCAAATTCCTATCTCCTAATGCTATCACCTTTAAGGTAAAGTTTCAACATTTGAATTTGAGGGGAATGCAGGCCATCCCCTAGCAAGTCATGAGGCATCTCTGAGCAATTGAGACATTCCAAGGGAGAGGTGCTTAATTATCTGGCCATGGTTCACCAGCTCCTACCTGATGTCACTGAATCGACTGATTATGACAAGGCACCTGCATAGGGAGGTTTCTGTAGCGTCACGGTCGTGGCCACCCGTGTTTGGTGTAGTTGGTTTCCCTGAACTCCATGGACCTTACAGTAATGTTTGCCACTTCTCCTCATCATTAGGCATCAATGAGGGAGAACGAACCAAGAATTCAACTATAGAAACAGCACAAAAGGTGGAGGAGGGAAAATGTGCTCTGAGCAGTTCCTGACAGAGAGTCCATTACCTGGAATGAGAGGGAGGGAAATCCCTGTCCCAGTTACCGTCTCTTAAGAGGCCAATTTGGGAGGTTGCTATGGAGATAGATAGCTTGTTTGTGCTACATTCTCTCTCCCAGATGTACACCAATGCTTCCTAACACTATCAGTGAGTAAAGGCCCTGAGAGCACCACAGGTTAAAAAAAAAAAAAAAAAAAAAAAAAGAGAGAGGGGCGGTCTCAGGCTGTGCTTGCTAGCCAAAACAGGAAAGTCAGGAACCACGGTGTCTTTAGGATTTGTCTCAGTAAAGGAGACATCAGGCTGTTGCTGATTATCTCAAAGGCATCAGTCAGATTTTTCCTGTAGGGCAAATGGGGAATTGTATAACCCTTGCTCGTGATCATACTTTATGGCTTTCATTGTTGTTTTGTACATGGTTATTTTGAGACCAGTTATCCCAGGTTGGCATCAAATTTTCTATAAACTAAGGATGACTTGGAACTCTGTATCCTCATGTCTTTATTTGCTGAGTTCTGCAATTATAGGCATATGCGGTCATGCCTGGTTTATGGGGTGCTGGGTATCAAGAGGCAAGAGGCTGTGCACGTTGGGCAAGTGCACTATCAGCTGAGTCACATCTCCAAGGATCTGATTGGCCTGGCAGGATTCTTGTGAGGCTGAGAAAAGTTAAAGAGTTTGCTGGCAACTCATAAAAACTGTATCCTGAAGCACCCGGTGTGTGACTCACTGGCAGCTCTTCCCTGACAGAGCTGCTTCCAGGGCCGATAAGGAAATGAGGTCAGCATCTCCACCCCTGTCAAGGTCCTAAAAACTTCTGGTACTCCTTCCCCTTACAGGAATGCTACTAGGGAAAACCTTGGACTAGCCCTTGGAGGCCTCCCCCACCTTGAGTCCCCGTAGAGGACAATATGACGTTCATATAAACCTGTACTCCTGAGAAGCATCAAATCCTTACCAAGAAAAACTCCAACACGGGAGAGGCACCTTTCGTTCCTAAGTAAAGGATAAATGGCTCTTAGTTGGCAAGCGCTTTGGGTCAGAAAAAGTGAGTATACAGTACAGTCGATGTGGAGAAGGAGGGGCTTAACAGAGTCATCTACTTGATAACAGGCTTAGAATGTAGGGGAGGCCTGGCTCACTTGAGGTAGAAATGAGATGGGATAAAGATGGCTCATGCTACTGCCTTTCCTCTTGCTGCAGATTTTCCTCACCTGGGTTTAATCCAGTAGGACATAATTCTCTAAAATGGTGACCTCAGCATCTCATTTGAGTACATCCTCTCCTCATCCTGCATGCTTCCTACAAAGGGTGTACACACCATCATTTCATTATTGAATATATATTACATGTGTGTTCATTTCATATAGACACAAAGACAAAAGTACTATGTAGGATCCA
Organism: Mus minutoides; assembly: GCA_902729485.2. NCBI lineage: Eukaryota > Metazoa > Chordata > Mammalia > Rodentia > Muridae > Mus > Mus minutoides. The sequence goes on from LR750025.1 coordinate 613,516, forward strand.
CATGTAAATTTTATTTGAGTGTTCTAGTTTGCTTTCTGCTTCTGTGATAAAATGCAGCCAAGAGCTACTTGGGAGGAAAGGGGCTTTGTTTCAGATACCAGCTCCAGGTTCTAGTCCATCACTGTGGGGAGATCAAGGCAGGAACTCCAAACAGTTACTCACATCACATCCACACTCACTTCAGCTCAAGCTCTGTACACTTACACAATTCTAGACCCTTTACCTAGGGAATGGTGCTTCCCATAGTGGGCTGAGTCGTCTCATATTAATTAACTTAATTGACCCAGTCTCCTATAGGCCAATCCATTGTAGGCAATCTTTTATTAAGACCCACTTTCCAGGTAATGCTAGGTTATGGCCGACTAAAAATTAAACCTAACAATCCTAGACTATATATTTTTCTCTTGAGATTTGAGGTCCTAAGACTTGGAAGCTGACATCTACATAGTATTTGGAAGACATCCTTTGCACAACAATTGGTGTTATTATCATACCTTTGCATGTGTATCTCTGCATCTCGCATATTTAACACATATTTGAGTAATGGGGCAAGACAGTGGTGATCAGGAAACTTCTTTTTGTGAGGAGGGGATTTTGCTTCCTGCCACGTTGTTGATTGGAGCTGACAGCTTGTGTGTGTGTCTTCATCTCTAAACTAAAGGAATTGAATGGGTTGCTGTCTGAAGTCTCCTTTAGCTCTGATAACTTGATCCTTTTATTCTCCATCGTACTGGATATCATCCAGGGCTTGGTGAGAGATTCCAAAGGGATTTACAAGATACTTGCTGAAGGGGTTGAGCTCTTATGGCATAAGTCAGGGTCAGCAAGTGTTCCTTTACAAGAGGTCCCACAGTAAATATTTCAGGCTTTATAGGATACCACCGTCTCTGTCAAAAGGCATAAGGTACCTAGTTCTGCCACTCCAGCATGGGGACAACCACAGACAACATGCAAATGAACAGGCACACCTGTATTCTAATAATACTTTATTATCCTGTCACCATGAGCTGACCTCTAACTTAGTAACCCAACTGGAATCCTGTAGAATATGTACAATGGAATTTGCATTGAGCCTGATCTTGTAGCCAGAGCTATGGTCATGGTCTTTGCTGTGACCCTGCAGGACAGCTGATGATGCTTTCAATGGAGGTGTCCATACACACCTGTCACTCCTTCATAAAACCCTCAAAAACGATGAGGCAAACTCAAAGTTAATAATGGGTTAGATGATTCTGAATTCCTTAGAAAATGTTTCTGTGTGAATCCATGTTGTTAATACCCCTCCCCCATTTTTCATTTGGTGTGATTCACATGAGGTATGACACTTTGTCGCCAGGCTCATAACAAGGATTCTGAGGTTGTAGTCTGAGTGTGGTTGACTCATTCTGGGATTCTACCACTACTAACATCTCCCTTCCCTGCACTCGGGCTGACAAAACTTTTGTCCAATGATCCCTTTGGCCACATGTTGCTGACATATGCTGTGTGTCCGGTTAGCACATAGGTGCTAGGACATAGCCACCTGGCACACACACACACACACACACACACACACACACACACACACAAAAGATGTAACACGCCCTCCCACAGATAATGTGGCTCAGAACCCTCGCTCTCAGACCAGTGTAGAACCTTGGATGAGACAGGAAAGCCATCCAAATAGCCAAGCTCATCTGTAGGACCTCAGACAACTGTTCAAGAAGCTAAATTTCTTGAGAAAGGACACCATTGTCCTATGAGGTCACATTTTCTTAATGGTAAACAGTTGGGGTGGTTTCTGCTCTTGACTTCTATGTGCCCTTGACCAAGACACTTGACCTCCCTTGGGAATTTTTTCAATTATGAAATAGATGGAACCACATTCCTCACCCTGCAACATGCTGGCCTTGATTCAAATTGTATAAATTTGAAGAATCCACTTAAAGTCATTGGATTTTGTTGATCTGCACTGACTAAAGTTTATATAAGCCAGTTTCACTGTGCATGGATATATGAGGGTGTGTACATAATATCTTCATATTCAAGTATTTTTTTTATCAGTGTGATTTGTTATGGTTTGACAGAATTTTTTTTTCCTTGGGTCAACATGCTGTAATAAAAAGTCAGTTTAACCCATTACTTATATGTCTGTATTTTAAACATTGACATTCACAGTGGACAATTTTTACCCATTCCCATCACCACCACCACCATCTTAGGCCCAGTTTGTCTCCATGAATTAACTGTCTTAGACACATTTCTTTTCTGTTTCTGTTATCTAGGGTTCCATCTATGGTTTGCAAGGATTCCCTGATCATTATTTCTTTATGGTTAAAAAGTATAAATAGAATATTTTTTGATGTCTTCCATACTCTATTATTTACAAACTCCTACTTTGAGTGCATGAAAATATTTAATCTCCCATTAATATTTAAATCTCCCATTGGGAGATTTAAAGCCAAAAGTAGTTTTATAACTCCAGTAAATTATATGGAAAGCTTTTTAATGGACCAGATAAGTAAAGAGTTATGCATTAGTGAATGTATGGAGACAGTGGCTTTACAGGGGCTCATTGTAGAAATAATCTGTGCATTTAGACACATAGGAGTTGGCATGGGGTAGGTGTCGTAGTCTTTAGGAAATCAGTTTCCACACATCCAGGACATTAATCTTCCTCTTTGCTTATGTGTTCTCCATAAAGTAAGCATATGTGCTTCTGTAAAGATTTCATCAAGGTTAGAAATAGGCTCAAATGATGCTATGTTTTTCAAAGAGCCATGGTTACTCAAAGGATAAAGGGAGAAGCCCTCTTTTCTGCATCCTATGATTGATGCAGTTCGTGCAGGATTTAGAGTCTTCCACTCTCTGATTTCTGTCACAAGCTGAAAGACACGGAAAGGCAGGGCCATTGACTTCTATGTCCACAGCCCCATAAGCTGACGCAAAGCTAATTATTTCTGAGATGCTTGGAGAATTTCTCAAAGACTGATCATTCCATTGACAGAAATCTTTCCTATCCTGATGAGAGTTAAAAATGTTAAATATGCTTATGATTCTCTGTGATCCTAAATGAATTCTATTTGTAGAGATGGGGAGAGGATATGATCAGAAACATATTGGATAAAATGTTTTTAATCAAAAAATTTAAATGTACACCGTTTGTAATGACAGTGTAAAAATGAGAATTACAGAAAGTTTCCTCTTAGAAACGATTTCTCTTACAAATGATTTCTGCTTACACGGTGTACTGGCTAGTTTTGTGTCAATTTGACACAGCTGGGGTTATCACAGAGAAAGGAGCTTCAGTTGGGGGATCTCCATGAGATCCAGCTGTGGGGTATTTTCTCAGTTAGTGATCAAGGGGGAAAGGCCCCTTGTGGGTGGGACCGTTTCTGGGCTGGTAGTCTTGGGTTCTATAAGAGCAGGCTGAGCAAGCCAGGGGAAGCAAGCCAGTAAGGAACATCTCTCCATGGCTTCTGCATCAGCTCCTACTTCCTGACCTGCTTGAGTTCCAGTCCTGACTTCTTTGGGTGATGAACATCTGTATGGAAGTGTAAGCTGAATAAACCCTTTCCTCCCCAACTTGCTTCTTGGTCATGATGTTTGTGCAGGAATAGAAACCCTGACTAAGGCACACGGACTTGTAAAAATGTCTTCTGGTATGAGGAAAGCAGGCCATGCCCGCTGAGCTGAACAACTTTGGCTGGGACCTTCTGGTCTTCCATTTGCTATCATGTGATTCAAGCAAGGAACAGTGATCAGTGCCGCTCTTTTAGGCAATTGTTAGTGGTCAAGGCTCCTCCACAATGCCATTGTCTCCTTTCAACTGGTTTCTCTGTGTAGCATACAGATGTGGACAGCTGCACAGGTAGCCTATGTCTTCTCAGAAAGGGACAACGTTGTGAATACAATTTATTCTCATGAGATAAAAACTCACTATTTTATATTGAAACAACAAGGACATATCACAAACACCAATATATATATAGTACATCTATGGTCTTAAATCATCATGGTAGAGGTTAGAAGAAAGCCTTAAAAAGTAATTGAAAAGATTTGGAGGTGAAAAATGCTAATGGAGTATTAGAACAGCTATTTTTGATCTATTCATGTTCCTGAAGTTGGGCACACACATATGCAGCACATGCAAATGTCTGAAGCTTTTAGGTGTGAACATATGTTAGGTCCACCTAGAAAGTTAAATTGATGTCTTGACAGGATTGATTTTAGCATCCCTTCCAAACACATCTGCAGTTGTAACCTCCCGGGAACCACTTACTTTCCCTCTCAAGTGCCTATCCACAGTCTGATTCTGCATGTACCTGCGAACGCTCTTCTCGTTTTGGTTCAGACATCCATGTCTCGCACAGTCTTCAGGCACAGTCTGTACTTGCCATACTGTCTGGAAAGGCTGACTGTTAGAAATGAACACAGCCAATAGTTTATCTCTGCAGGCGTCTACCAAGCACCTCCTGTGTGTGTGTGTGTGTGTGTGTGTGTGTGTGTGTGTGTGTGTATTCTTGTAGTATATCTCATGGTGTCCAAAGATGGCGACTGGGGTACCTGAGCTAGGAATCTCAGGACAGAACAGACCTTAGAGATATGTATACTCTTGTGCTGTTGAAGGTTAAAAGTTGGCTTGAATTGGGGGCAAGAAGGGCTTTCAATGGTTCCTCTGAAATTCAAGATACATTGCTATTCTCTTGACTTTATCCCTGCGTTCGTCTTTCTCCTTATTAATGGTTTTTCCTATGACTTTATCTTACTTTGAGCTTGAACACATCAGTTTGAGCACCATAATGATACCCTCAGAGTATTCAAAACTTTTCAGTGTCTCATTAAGGAAAAAAAAGTATAAAGCAACCCCGTTCACATAATTTGACTAAGAGTGAACCTTGTTTTTGAGAAAGGTTCTCTCAGGAAACCTATAGCTCCCAGAGTCAGCTAGACTGTCTGTCCAGCAAGCCCCAGAAATTCTCTCTCCATCCTCCTGTTCAGCTCTGGTGTTTCAGGCTCACACTGGCACGCCCACCCCTTCATCCATTTTATCTTAAGTCAACAACAACAACAACAAAAATCTCTGAGTACTTTCAATGTCCCTGGCTGTAGCTGTGCTAGACTTAGACATGACAAACATGAATCAGGGTCTGCCCTTGACCTGACCAGACTTCCACACCTGCCTCTTACTGTCCGGCAGGGTACAGCAGGGGGCCTAGATGAAGGCCAACGAGCAAACTTCAGACAGGAGGCTGCTACTTGTAGCTGAGGAAATGCTAACTTGTTTCACAGGCATCTGGCTTTGGGTCTTGAAAAGGTCAGGATGGGTGACACAAACAAGCCCCACCACGGTTTCTTTACATCAGTGACTGCTTGGGACTCACCTACATCTTTATCTTACAACATACATTCTCTGAAAACTCACTGGGAACACCAAGAAAGGGTTACATACTTAGAGGATTGAGGTTAACAGCTGCTGTTTCTTGGATGTGTCCCGAAAAGCCTCAGGGATGAGACTGGAGATATGGCTCAGTGGTTAAGAGTGCTTGATACACTTACAGAAGACTGGAGTTCTCTTCCCATCCACCCAAGTCAAGTGGATCACATCCATCTGTAACTCCAAATCCAGGGAATCTGCCTTTGTCTCCTGGCCTCCATTGCACTTAATGGGCAGATTCATGCACACACACACACACACACACACACACACACACACACACTTAAAAATGAAATGCATCTTTAAAAAAGGTAGATGTTGCCTGTGTGGTTGCATAAGAAGGGGGACCCTTGAGAGGTATTCGTCCTTGAGGGTACTTCACTAACAATCAAGATTCAATTCAACCCTTCTGCCTTCTGTAGCTAACACACCAAAGCCCTGTCTTGGGAACAACCAAATACCTTGGCATTTTTGATCTTCCTAGACCTTAGGATTGTGAAAAAGTAAAACTCTTTTCTTTATAAATTACCCAGCCTCAAGGTATTTTGTTATAGCAAAATAAAGTGAACTAAGACGGCAGCACTCAGTGTTCCCAAACCAACAGGGGTATCCGGAGAGTGCAGTGGGAGGGAACAGGGGACCAACAGCATAAAAACGAGGGTATAGGGAAAGGCCTTGGAGAAGCACACTTGGGCTGTGCCCAGGCAGAGAATACAACTACACTCAACAATGGTCATTAAAGACAACAGACAAATTATATGACATTTGGCATTTTTGAGACCGGGTCTAGAGGCCATGGCTTATGTTTGCCATTAACTTCTTAATTCGGATCATTGAGAACCTCTGAGTGTCGTCTCTCCATTGTAATGGCCAGGATGCTCTAAAAAGCTGTGGCCCGAACAGCTCATCTCCATAGACATCTGCTCACACCACAGTAGCATCCTTCTCCAAGGCTAGCGATCTAGTCAGAGAACAACCTGAAGGAGTTGTTTCTCTCCTTCTACCATGTGGAGTCCAGGGATTAAATACAGGTCATTAGGTTTAGTGGAAAACACCTTTCCCTCTGAGCCATCTTGATGGCTTGAAAGAGTATGGGTATCCTTACATATAACAGGGTTTGGTTTTGTAAGTATGTTTACATATAGCCTACTTGGAAGGATGAATATTATCAATCACTTTGGTTGTTGCTATGAGCAAACTCACCTACAGGCATACAGAACCTAGTGTAGTTGCTTCTACCATGCTTGGCTCACTGGGGACTGGTTGGTCATGCTTTTCCAAAGGACAAGGGGGAGGAAAAGTCAAGATGAAGAATTATTTTGTTTGCTTTTGGTAAACATTTCTCTTGCTGTCTCTTTAATATGGTGACTCATGACTGGAATGAAAACTTGTGCCTTCAACATGAGTGGAAAACCACTTAAAAAAATAATCTCGGGACACTGCTGTCACCTGCAATGAATTGTAGGTCAGGCTTTCAGATGAGTGCAGAGAATGGCCCACTTGTGTTTGATCTTAACAGACCTCTATTTGTAAAACATACTACAGCCTGTAGAGAATGTTTAGACAGCCATATAAGTTACATTCTTCACATTTATGTCCACATGACCCTCCTTCACAGATGGAGAAACATTTCAGGGAGGGGAACCTTCTTTCCCAAGGTGGGGGAAGCTTTAATTCCAAGCTCCCAGTCTACACTCCTCTCCCACAGAAGATGACAGGTGTGTGGGTGGAGATGTCACTGGAGAGAACTCATGACGTGAGCTTCTGAGTGCATCTCAGCCTAGACCCATCCAGGACATAACCCTGGAGTCAAAGACTGGCCACCCGTGGATGCTATTCCTCAAACCACTAGCCTGGGGCTAGTCCTTCGGATATGGCTTTAGGAGTTCAACATACTCTGCTGAAGCAACACAAAGTAGACTAAGAGATCGACAGTCAGAACCAGTGAGATATGATCAGCTGGAGTCTGTGGGTAATGAGGAAGAGGAATAGTCCAGGCAAAGGTGGGTGAGGCTTACCCTGGGCTCTGTCTACTCTTACCTCACTTTCAGAATAGAAGCAGGGCAGACAATCCTTGTAAAATAGTTTTGTTTCTAAAAACCATCCCATAGAGATTAAACTGTACTATCTGATACACTTGCTGACATTACACTATGTGGCAATGTAAAGGAGGTACCCAAGACATTGGCTCAAAGTGAGGTGGGTATAGTGGTAAATGCAGAGAATGACATGGATCTACTGATCTACATCCCAATCTAGGGGTTTGTTGCTGTCCTTTTAAAAAAAGTAATGTTTTTCCCCAAATACAAAACAGCCTGGCTTCTTTATAGAAGTAATACCAAGAGTCCACAGTGGCTAAATACTAGCATATTTATAGAACATACCACTTATGCTGAATGCTCGGAGAAGCTAGAAGTGTGTTGTGACTGCAAAGAATGGAACAGCTGCCTCAATAAACTAGCATTTGATCCGAGCTCTTAGGATGGGTCAATCTGTGAACTATTGGAAGGAGGAGTTCCAAGGTAGGAAGCCAGGACCTTGGTTCAATGGAGCATTAGGATGGACCACCTACCCCTGAGGACCACAACTCAGTGGCCTCAGAAGGAAGGGAATCAAACCAAAACATACTTAAAACTCAAAACTTAACTTTTCCCTTATCATTGAGAACTTCACACATTAATATAATGAACTATGAGCGTATAGAAGCCCATTTCCCTCCTCTGATTGCTCCAAATGCTCCCCACAACAAATCCACTCCCAAGTCATTATGGAACCCTACATCCTGCAATGTCAGCCTGCCAGGCAAGGTATGACCAGTAGTGCAATGGTGGCATAAAGGGTAAGGGTGATTAACTGCCTGCTGATTGGCTTTGAGGCCTGAATCACGGGAGAGGTTTCGTGTGTCATATGGTGACCCCTTCTGTCTTAATTCACATTTCTTCAAGACTCACTGCACTCTCTTCTTTCCTGATCCCCCTTGAAGCACCTGCCATATGCCATCCCACTATTGTATTCTGAAAGCATCTAGCCTGTCTGCCTCATAGGCTCATAGCTGAGAAGGAGTTAATCCTCAGGAAGCCATGCCTCAGATACCTACTGATCTGATTTAGGCGGCAATTTCAAGAAACTTTGGGATTCAATGATGAGTTAAGAGATGGGGTGGGGCATTGGGATAGAATGAAGGTATTCTTCACACGAGAGGAAAGTTTTTAAAGCTACACCAGTTTTAGCTATTTACCCTAGCAATCTTGACAGACTAACGCAGTCCCTTAAGACCATAAATGCTGTGATTACAACCGTAATGCAAAATGCAACTTATAGATTCTTCCCGGATTAATTCTCACGATTAATAAATCAGAATACTTTCTTTCAGTTCTGGATATCTATAAAGTCACCATGGGGAAAGCAGAGGCAGGCACATCATGTTCCTTTCTTCAAAAGACCCAGTAGCCTAGCAGAAGTTGAGCCTGAGAGCATCTATCAACAGCCAAGGGCAATGGAAGATAGTGTTGCATGTTGAGTTCTAAAAGAGAAGCAATGGCTCCTGCCAGGGCAGCTATCATGAAAAGTTTTAATAGACTCTCAAGATTAACCAATGTCTCAGGAAGCCAATGCTTTTTGTAGAGATCCCCATACACCAGCTTACTTAATGGGATCACATGCTTGGGTAAAGACTACAGGATGGCTCATGTTACTATTCTCAGCATCTCCCCGTGACTGCCAATGGTGGAGTAGATCTCTAGTTTCATGGGCAACGCAAGAGCCACACTGACTTTCAAGAGAGACTCAACACCTTACTCATACTGCATATGAACAGTTCATGGAAAATGACTCAGGCTAAAGCCACTCGGGAGTTTAGCATGACCAGTTCGGCTCCAGGGTCGTCTCTCCTTTCAGAAGCTTGGCTATATTGAGCTAGGTTGTACCACCGAGGTGACTCCCTGGGGCTTGAGTCATGGAGGATGACAGCGGAGAGTACATCTTTTTGGTCCTGTGCCTAGTGAATGAGAAACTGGAAGAGCCAGAAGGAGCCCCACGGCTTCCATTGATCGCAGTAGGCTCTCAAGGACCAGGGACCTCATGCTATTAGTTATTTAGTTATTTTTCTTGTGATAACATACCTAACCAAAGTAACTTACATAAACAAAGGCATTGTTTTTCCATGTAGTTTGAAAGTAGTACCCATCATAACACGGCAGGTATGATGTGGACCTATGAGGACATATGGGATCATGTTGTGTCTACAGCTGGGAACAGGGAGTGATAAATTTATGTATGTATGTATGTATGTCTGTTTTTTTCCTCCTGTTTGTTCAGCCTGGGAGACCAGAAGGTGTGAGGTTGTCACCCATATGTAGGATGTGTCTTTCCACCTCAGCTGACCCCATCTAAAAAAGTGCCTCATGGTGACTTGACTCTAAGGTGTTTCTAGGTCCTGTCAAGTTGACAAAAATATTAACCATCACAATCTCATTTTAAAACAAACAAACAAAAAATCAATGAAAAGGGCATTTTTTTGTCATCTTTGACCCCCTAGACACACATACAGTATATAAGATACTATAGAACTCTAGGGCTCCAGAGAACATAGTCTAAGCCTTAATTCTAGCCCATACTAATCATAGATAGACTTATAATTAATGCTACTAGTGTTCATGCTAGGCAGAAGTTTTATGTCTGAGACCATAGACTGATCATGGGCTAATAATGGGCTCTCTGAGCTTCAGACCAATGTTCCTTACCTTTGAGGTGGCCTTAAGGATTCCAATCTCATATTCCTCTTACACCAAAGAATACATAAAGTTGTATGGGGGAGTCACTCACCTCTCAAACTGGAAATGTGGAAGAGAACATACTGAAGGGATTATTTACAGAGGTACAGACAGAATCCAGTGGATTCAACAGCAGAGAATAGAGAGATTTACATGTGAGGACAATAGCCGGGTTTCTTAGACCTAAACTGTTTCATGAAACACAGGAAGATTGGACATGACCTTTGGCCAAGGGATGTAGCCAATACAGAGTGGTGTGGAGAACCACAGCAGTGAATACTTCAACTTCATGCTCCTAAAAGCTCCAGTTCTTCTCTGATGCCTGGTCACATCCTCTGCAGCCAGAAAGCAGGGCTTCCGTTGATGTTGTCCCCACCATCAGCCTCCTAGAATCCAGAGTGTGTGGAAACAGGGTAGGAAGCCCATAGTGACAAAGATCTCCCATGTGACAGCCTAGGAAGGAGCCATGGACTGCCCTGGAGAAGGCTTACAGAAACATTCCCAAGAGAGAGAGCCTGTTGTTTACAGAAAGCTAGTAAAGACATCACAAGAATGCCAAGTGTTTTAATCTCTAGCTCGCCTGTTCTTGTGACAGCCATGATGAATTCTCACCTGATCATTCCAACGTGTAAGACTCAACAGCGACGTTTATGCTCTAGACATAATGCGTGGCTTCTCTCAGAGCTAGGTCTTATGCTTACTGAGTCTATCTTTCCTTTTCCTGCCTCACTGTCTAAGGGACATCCACAGCGAACAAAGAGCTCACAGATTGCAGAAGAGCCAGGCTTGCTTTTCTTTCCCACATGCTTTCTCGCTCCACCCCAGATGCCCTTCTTCATCTTCTCGTTTGGACTTCTCTCTTGATAGAACTTTCAGGAGCACTAGTCTGTCAATGGTATCTTCATAGCTCCATGTGTGTGGCACCCCAGAAATACATGCCATCCTATGGTTTCTTAGAAAGAATATTAATGATGCTATACTCAGACCCTCTCTTTCATTCTGTGCTTCTGCATGGGTTTTAGATCTGCAGGGGCCAGGTTGTAAAGAGGCCCCTTTGTGAAGGTCAAGATCTCACAGATCTATTGAGAATTATGGACTCTCATTGAGTAAATGCTAGAAAGAGCCCAGATTTTCTGTTTTATTCCATTTCCCTGGCATTTTGGTTGTTCCCCTGTGCAGCCCATAAGCAAAGGCATCCTGCCTCAGTCATTTAAGGTGAATTTAAGTCATGTCTCACCTTCTACCAAAGCTTATTCTAGTTTTGGATCTGACATTTGTTTCCCTGCTCACACCTTCTAAATGGCATTTAGACCAATTCTCAGAAAAGAGACGAGTGTCAGTTAGCACTAAGAGCTAATTTTGACATCACTGATATGATCTGCCCGTGCAGCTATGCAATTGGAGACAGAGCTGATCCAGGTTTTTGCTCTTTGTGAAATATGCTTCATGAGTCACAGATATACATGGGTGGTACACACTCATGGTTGTTGTTGTGTGTGTGTGTATATATATATATATATATATATATATATATATATATATATAATACATTCATATATATTATTAATTATATAATTATATACATTTTATATATGTGGATCAATATGTGTATAAGTATTCTATTCACACATTACATGTATGTGTATCTATAGGTGTGTGCATATACATATGTGTGTTCTATAAACTCACTCATTAAGATAACTTGAAATGCAGTAGAGAAGAACTAGCCAATTCTTGAGGACTTTGTTTCCCGAGTGCAGGCAAGAGCAAAGAACACTTGTCCTAGGTCACCCTAATGGATAGACTCGAGTCAGGGTAATATTAATAACTCCTGTCTGGTGTTGCCTGGTATATAATCCCCCACCATTTTGTCTCACACCCCAACCTTCCCAAATGCCAGGCTCTCCCATGCCCCATCTACCATCCTGGCATTGACATTGATCAGCCACCCAGCATCACCCTGGATCCTTTGTATTCCATCAAACATAGCTCCTTTCTGACCCACATTGTGGCTAGCACCAAGGCTAACACCCACCAGAGCTGCATAGCAACAGGAAAGTGCATTATTTAACTCCTGCTTTGTCCTGTTCCCCACAGAGTCTATTATCAGGAAATCCATGCTGTGCCTAACTGAAGGCTGACCATTTATTGGAGAGGAGCAGGCCATACCCTATGGCCTCTGATAAATATTGAGTCATACTTGCTCGTTGCTTAAGCTTTTCCTATTAAAC
>LR750025.1:633595-676015 GCA_902729485.2 Mus minutoides
AAAAAAAAAAAAAAAAAAAAAAAAAAAAAAAAAAAAAAAAAAAAAAAAAAAAAAAAAAAAAAAAAAAAAAAAAAAAAAGACTGTACTGGAAGATCTAGAAGAGAAAGAGAAAGCTGTCAATGGGAGTCAACTGAGGGACTAGGTAGGGTGGGTGGGGTGGGTGGGGAGGGTGGGGTGGGGTGGGTGTCTGAGTTCATTCTCCTAAGGGAACTGCCAGGCTGTAGAACATTGTATTCTAGTTACAATTGCACTTCATTGATAGGGAGACTAATTATGGGGATTGTAAGTTTGACAATTATAGCTCATTCTTTTAGGACCCAGGCAATCAATCACACTATCTTCTCAGAGGACTTGCAGTACCATGGTACCATGGACCGCTGTTCCCATTTCTAATTAATTACCCATGGGGGGCGGGACATTGAGGCTGATTTAAAACCATCTTTAAAAAGAAATACTTTGCAGGTGAAAGGGCAGAGAGATGATCTAACCACAAGTATAAGGTGGTAAACCCTGGGTACTCTTAAATCTGATCCCACAGCCTGGTTTCTTGTTAGCCTGTCAATTTCTTAGATGTGTGATCTTTTCGTGCTGGCCACTTTTTGAACAACTAGAAAAGGTATGTCCAGCCCTGAAGCATGTCACAGGCAGAGAAGAAAAAGAACCTTACAGGATCTGTCTGACGACTTAGCAGAAAGGATTCCCAGTGAATGTATAGTCAGGGCTTGTTAGAAAGCTGTAAGGAGCCGGGTGTGGTGGCGCACGCCTTTAATCCCAGAACTCAGGAGGCAGAGGCAGGTGGATTTCTGAGTTCTAGGCCAGCCTGGTCTACAGAGTGAGTTCCAGGACAGCCAAGGCTATATGGAGAAACCCTGTCTCAAAAAACCGAAAAAAAAAAGAAAAGAAAAGAAAAGAAAAGAAAAGAAAAGAAAAGAAAAGAAAGCTGTAAGCAGAAACGATGCCTTTTGTTGGAGTTTTCTCTCGTTACCCTTCCTCGTTGTTCAGCAACGCCATTGGCATAGAAGCATCTGCGAGGACTCCACAGAAGGTCGACGCTATAAATAACAATTGTAATCACCCAAACCACGCTCACTTTCTTTCCCACTGATCCCAGTGGGTGCCTCAGAACTCCCTAGATCACATCTTCCGGAAGCCTCTTCAAACAGTCGGGAGAGGAGGCCAGAGTTGGAAGTTCTTTGCTGTTGTTCTTTTATCAAAATATAATTGGGAAGGGCTGATCTTAAACATGAGATTGGGATGCTATGAAATCTGGAAGGCCATCTCAGTATCGTCCGTTCTAAACATAGCCCAACAATAGCAGGCTTCCTTCCTCAGCTATTTCTTTCAAGTAAAAGGGATTTAGATGTGTTCTGGCTTACAAAGAGCTCAGAGTCTTTTAAGGGTGGGGGAAACAGATGGCTGTAATATAGTTTCTCACAAACAGGTATATATATATATATATACATATATATATATATATATATATATATATATATATATATATATATCACATTTGGTCTGCTTTGATGGTAATTATTTGAATGGTGTCATTTATGTTAGGGATGCAAATACATTTTCACATCTTCTAACAATCCAGATGGCTCATGGGAAGGGATTCACTCGGTGGTGAGTGTGTCTACCAGGAGGCTGTCAACTTGACACCAACCTCCACATACCAAGGAAAACAGAGTCTCAACTGAGAAATTGCTTCCATCAGTTGGGCCTGTGGGCATGTCTGTGGGGCATGGGGCATTTTCTTCATTGTTGATTGACGTTGAAGGGCTCGGCCCACTGTGGGCGGTGTCATCCCTAGTCAGGTAGACCCACATTATATAAGAAAGATAAAGGAAGGAAGCCAGTAAGTAGCATTCCTCTGTCTTCTCTGCCTCAGTTCCCTGAAGAAAGATAAAGGAAGGAAGCCAGTAAGTAGCATTCCTCTGTCTTCTCTGCCTCAGTTCCCTGCCTCCGGTGCCTGCAGTGGCTTCCCCTGATGATGGACTGTAACTGTAAGCCAAGTAAACCCTCTCTTACCCCAGGTCAGTTATAGTCACTGTCTATCGCTGCTGTGATAGGAAAGCAAGCCAGAACAGATGCTTGTAACAGAATAAGGTTTTATAGGACTTGTGAGAAGGAATATGCGTTCTTAGACTTACAGAAAGAACCTAGGAGAAACATTTCCTGTACCTTCTTTACTTTGGAGTCAACCCATGGGTACTATTTTGTGTCTGTCTCTGTCTCTGTCTCTGTCTCTGTCTCTGTCTCTCTCTATGTCACCCTCCCTCCCCGCCTTATTGTACATGAAGGAGTCAGAGAAGAGTCTCTGTTGTCTTTTCTCCGGCACCTTATACCTTCTGTGTTGAGTTTTTGTTTGCTTGCTCGTTTACTTTTGTTTTTTTTTTTGTTTTGTTTTTCTTTTTTCTTTTTTTTAAACAGCGTGTCTCACTGGCCTAGATGAGGCTAGCTGGACAGTGAGCTCCAGATACCCATCTGTGTGAGACTCCACAACACTGGAATTCCAAGAGCATGACAGCACACCCAGCCGTTTTAAACGTGGATTCTAACACTTGAACTCAGGTCTTCTTGTCCCCTGGGCAAGCATTTTACCAACAGAGCTATTTCTCCACCCGACCCCCTCCCTGAATCTTTATGATGGCTACTTCCAGCTTTCATTCTGAGACATCAGGTGGAGAACTTTCAAGGACTGTTCATGAGACACTCTCCCTTCTAACTTGTTCACAGACAAAAACTCCAGCCAATGAACCTGAGTAGAGGGCATCGGAGAATTTGACTAAGGCATTACTCACACATCCCTTGCTTCAGAAGCAAGGAAGTGCAAGGCCAGGCTGAAGCAACAACTCGCTTGAGGGCTCGTTTATCTTTCAGCACAAGCAGGGCCAGCATGTCCCCGTCAGAAAGCAGGAGTGTGTGTCTCATAACTTCCGGGAGCTTTAAAAAATACGGGTGGGCCTTGGAAATGTTCCCTTCTCGGACTCCCTTCCGTTTAGGGTGTGGCTTCCTGGGTGATTGTGTGTGCTGCACGGTTGTTGGTGTGAGTATATTTATTCTTTTTAATGGGAATACAATGACTAGGACATTTCCTGCTTTAGTCTGCCACTTGGAAAAGGTTCTTCTTTCCTCTTTAGCCTGGACACCCCCCCACCCCCCCAAAAAAGGCAGACTCTCTCACTTACAGCTCAGCCTGAGCTTGACCATGGAACAGAGTCAGGTGCGGGTTTCGAGTGATTTTGTTTTTCAAGGTAATAGCAAAATGAAAGCAAGTCTCCTCTGGTTAATTCCTGGCTCTGTCTCAGCGCCCGGAGCTGAAAGATTGTTTTATAAAAAGCTCCCTTCTAAAGCAGAAGATACGATCACTTAAAACAAGTCTTCTGGTTTCGGTTTTTTGTTGTGCTGGGGACTGAGTCTTAGAGCCTTATATGCTAAGGAAAGGCTGTGCCTGTGAGCCATGCTCCTCAGCCTTTCCCCATTATTTGTGGTATGTGTTTGCATAATGTGTTCCTGTAGGGCATGCGTGTGTGTGAGAGTGTGTGTGTGTGTGTGTGTGTGTGTGTGTGTGTGTGTGTGTGTGTGTGTGAGAGAGAGAGAGAGAGAGAGAGAGACACGTACACACATCTACCTGTCCCAACATCTCTCTCTCTCTCTCTCTCTCTCTCTCTCTCACACACACACACACACACACACACACGGGGAGGCTGACATCAATGTTAGGCAGCTTTCACTTCATTTATTGACAGGCTTTCTCCCTGAACCTGGAGCTCATGGCCTTTGGCTAGTCTAGCTAGACAGCTTGTCCCAGGCTCTCCCAGTCTCTGCTTCTTGGGTGCTGGAATTACAGGTAGCTATCATAGCTACGAGGCTTCTATGTGGGCTGTAGGTGACTTGAATGCTAGACCTCATGTTAGTGTGTGAAGCAGTTTATCCTCGGGGCCATCCTTTCAGCCCTTACCTCTCCCCCTTCCCCTGATCCCCCAGTCATGGGATTTAAAAAAAAAAAAACATTTTCTTTTGAGAGCATCATTATTCAGTTCAGGTTGGACTCAGCCTCCTTCTGCAAGGCTGGGATCACAGGAGTATGAACCTTGCACACCTCTGCAACCCATGTGTGACCTCCAGGACAGTTCTTTACAGTAAGCTCTTTGGGATCTTAGACTGAATCAGTTGGAGTGGCTCACGAGACGAGGGACACTTGCCTGGTAGGAACATTTCTCTATTGTATGGTGTCAGAGGATGACTTTCTCCAGACACGAGGCACTTACCATGCTGGCTGGGGACTGAGAGGAGGAAAGAGAGATGAATTATCAAGGTATGAGCCTATGGGCACTGATGTGCTGGGGACTTTCTTTCTGCCACTATTGTCCCCATGATGTCATTTCCTTCAGTCTTCTCATCTGTGATGGTGAAGAGGTCTGTGCAGGGCATGGTGGAGGCAGCAAGGGGGTGACTTGGTTCTGATGCTTCCTTGATGTCCTCCTGAGGCCCACAAGCTGTGGTGGAATCTAGTTTTCTTGTCTTTGGCTCACCTGAAAAATGTCACACTCTTCGAGTATCTTTAGCATTTTATTATTTCAGAAGAGTAAAGTGACAGATAAGCAAAGATTCATGGGAAACCATTACGTATGACTTACAAAAGATTTCAGGTGTTTGTTTGTTTGTTTGTTTTCATTTTATAATTCAGCCTGTTCTTTTTCTATTATAACAAAAATTGAGAAGCTCGATACTTTATGAACAAAGAGTTTATTGGCCTACAGTTTTCTACTTTGGAAGGGATGATGGGGCCCGGATGGTGCTGGAAGTGACTTTGCCCTGATGAAGTCTGGCAGATGACATCACAGTGTTGGGAGTCCACTTTGGGGAAAACCACAGGGCAATACAAGAGGCACATGGTTGTATATAACAACCTTCTGGAGAGAACAACCTTCTCTCTGTGTAAGACCAGCATCAATCCTTTCCAAGGGCAATGACCCCAGTGATCTCCCATTTGTAAGTCCCACTGTCTCCTAACATCTCCACACCAAGTTTTAACACACAAACCTTTGAGAAACAGATCTCTTCCAACCATGGCACATACCTTCTGTGACTCTTTCTTTAGCCCAGGCATTGATTCTAACTGGGATTTCAACCATTTCAACTCAGCTGCAAAGCCCGTGCTTACCATGTACGCACAACTTTACAAGAGTCATGCAAATCCTTTGGTTCAGTTGGCTTAATCTGAAAAGCAATCGAATGGATTGGGGGAGATGGCTCAGCAGCTGAGAGCACTTACTGCTTTTTCAGAGGACCTGAATCAGGTCCCCAGCACCCATGTTGTGGGACTCACACCCCATGCCTACAAAGACAGTGGAGGAGCGCACTAATTTGAGTCATTCTGGGAACAGAGAGCACATTTGGATAACGGCTGGAAATACTCAAGCCAGTGTGGCCATCACAGTCAGTGCCAAGCGCCTCATTTGCTGGTGGTAATGTTATGGTTATACCCTTTGTGGAAATATGGCTGCTTGGTGGTCATCCTGGAGATTAACAGAGAACTGTGAAGAGATCCAAATTCCTAGCTGCTAGGCACAGCTCTCTTATGGTCAGTTTAACCATAGGCCTGTATATTCAATGGCATTTTCTTTAGCAAGGACTTAAAATTTGGCTTCCTCTAATATGAAAGGTTACCACAAAATCCTGTTGTTGTTGCTATTGACTATCCAGAGAACTAAGAGTCTTCAACCATATGAATCAAACTAGGACTCAGATCAGGGTGGATCCCAATAGCCTCGTGTGTGTTGACACCCAGGACCAGTTTGATAACAAACCCTGGTTGTACTATGATGGACAAGACATGCCCGTTTCTTGAGGAACTAGAACATAGTGCAGCCAAGGGGCAAGGTAGAGCACAGTGAGCTGATGATGGATCAGGGCTTGAGAGAGAACATGGAAGAGCCCATAAGGGAGGGTTTATGGACAGTCATGTATCGATACGGACCTTGAAGAACAAGTTACCCATAAATAGTGGCAGGTAAGGTTGGCATCGGGAAGAAGCAACAAACACAATAAACACAGGCCTTCAACTGCATCTCATAGTGTGTGGATGCCAAGAGTGATAAGCATGTAATCATGCAAGAATAAGAGAATTCTCCAGTACTCTGTCTTCCTCTAGTCTGAGGACCCTACTCCAGATGCAAGCAAAGCCACAGAGAGTTCTGTTGGTGCTCCTCTTCATAGCATAGAGGGCCTCTAACTCCCTTCAATACACTTAACCAACATATCCTCATCCTGCCTTTGTGCCTGCTTGAAGTACCAACTCAAAAGCATTCCCAGTTAAGTATAAACTGTGGATAATAGACAACTTTTTGTTTGCCGTGGGTTACTGTAACTTACCGTATGCAAGATGAGCCCAAATAAACTCCCGCTTCTCTAACTGGTCTTAGTTATGGCATTTTATCAGAGCAATAGAAAAGTCACTAAACAGGAAGTGATGGAGAACGACACGGAAGTGGAGTAGGAGGCAGGGGAGAGCAAGATTCGAAGGAGCAACCACACGAGGAAGCAAGAAGCCGGAAGAGTAGGGAGAAGCAATGTCCAAGCACCCTGATGTCTGGTCCAACTGGTCACCTACATCCCAGACCCAAGGTCTCAGATCCCACCGCCAATGGCATTACTCTCTATTCATTTGCTTTGCAATGATAATTCTTGCATGGTTTTGCTGAACATCTCCCAGTGGGCAGAAGTTCTCTGTCCCTGGCAAGCCTGGAAACTCTGCAAACAAAAACTGGGGATGGTGAGGGCCAGGCAAATTAAATCCAAGTGTCCAAGAGAGGACTCCAGGCATTGCATTTTTTTAACGAGTATTAGAATGGAAATTTCAAGTGCTACAAGCATACTTTGTTGACATGTTCTTAAATATTGACATTGCACACATTTTTTTTTTTTCTCCAGAAAAATGCCAGACATAAGAGACCTTGGATAAATCTCAGGACTCTGATTTGATCTCAGTGACATGAGCTTTTAATTTGTTAGGTTTGTGAACTTAGGGGCTATGATGCACTTAAACTCAACCAAGGGGGAGGATGACAGAGTCTGTGGATTCTCTAAAGTCTGTAAAGACTGTTAAGATTCAATATCCAAAGTCAACATTAGGAGCAAGCAGAACAGACAGGAAGATGGTACTAACCAAAGGATCCCAGCTATCCCAGGAGCTCAAAGGCCAAACAGCAAAAGAAACCATTGCATGTCAAGATGCCTTTATTTGGTATGCAAATTCTGGGATTAGAGATTCCATTCGTGGGTACAAGGGAAGTAGATTCATGTCCAAATCCAGAACTAATTTTATTAGCATTTTGCAATAACCAAACAAAATACATGTCAAGAGATGATAGTGAAACTTCCGACCAGGCTCTGATTAAGAGCAAAGCAAGCTCTCTCTGTTAGGACCCTCATGGCCACAGGAAGCTTAAGTGAGGAGACTTCTTCAAGTTAAGTCCACACAGAAAGGAGGTCCAGGTGCTTGGACACATAGATTTTTATCACTTTTTTGTTTCTTGTGCTTTAGTGTTTTTCTGAGGTAGAAGAACTCCAGTTTGAACTATCCAGATCCAGGCACCGAGACATATAATCAGGTCTGATAAACAGCACGGAGGACCCTTAAATATTGATGACAGAAGTTCCCAGAAAACACATACTTCTACTGGACTTCACTGATAAATAGCCAAGATACTGTCCCTACTTGACACTTCAACTTCACTCATCTATCTTCCTGGGTTTCAGGCTCTTTCCATGTTTGGCTTCTGGACTCCTTTTTTAAAAAAGTGTTCAGTTGCATCATGTTTCTCTGGACAGCAACATGGCAGCTTCAGAGAGAACAGACGTGTACCTGCTTGTAAATGTGTTTTCAGCCAACCCAGCATGAGCCCTTCTCCCCCATCTCCATCCATGAGAAATTTGAGAATGGGTTAGTTGGGGACATTTTTCCTTGGCCAGTGAACCTTGGCTATGGCTCCTCCTGTGTTTGCCTTCTGGACTCAAAGTGTTGCTCCACCCACAACCTCCCGAGCACAGTGCATTGTTTACCTTTTGTGCCATAACACAGAGGCCTGCTGACTCTCAAGTAGGGCCTTGAATTCCACAAACACAGACATCTAAGGCACTCTTCTAAGTGATTATAATGACAGAAATTCTATAAAGTGAATCCCATGCATTTCATATGTATCATTGTTTAGTCACATAAGAAACCTTCAAGATTGGATATTTCTGTTCCCGATTTGAACATAAAGAGGAGGAAAAGGAGAAAGAGGAGAAAGAGGAGTAGGAGGTAGAGGAGGAAGACGAGGAAGAGGAGGAAGAGAAGAGACCAAGAGGAGGTGGAGGAAGAAGAGGTTTGACGTTAAACTCGATTGAGTCTACAGACTCTTTCCCAGTAAGTTCCATTCCTAGGTTGCAGGTAGAGATTATTTGTAAGCAACAGTATTCAGTCTAGCAAACTACATATGTGCCCTTTCCTAGAAGAATTCCTTTTAAATCCAAGACCTCACATGGTCACATGCACACCAACACAGAAACACGCATACAATTAATGAATTCATTGACCGATTGGAAAATAAATAAATGAAAATTACTGGGACAGGGTCTCAGCATTTATAGGCTGGTCATGAACTTCCAAGGAAGTCCAGGCTGGTCTTGAACTCTCTATCCTCTTATTGCCATGTTTCCTTTGGGCTGCTCCTGTTACATCAGGCAAGTCCTCATAGACGTGTGCTCATGATCCATACTACCCCATGATGACCTCTTCCTTCTTCTTTCCCATTCTCTCCTCATAGTCCCTCCCTGAAACCCCAAACCCCAGGAACCTTTGATCTGCCCCTTCTCTTTTGCCTAGTCCAACCTATACGCATGTTCAATAACCAATCAGGGATAACTTGAGGGCAAGATTTACATAGCATCATTTGACGTATATGAGAATCTTCTTGTAAGGGCAACCAGATCTTGGGGGATTAGTGTTTAGCATTTAAATACAAGGCAGCACCAGACCAAACCCCTGTACCTGGCAAGATAAACTCATTTGCACTTGATTGTGATAAAGTGGGTAGCCATCTCTCTGAATGTGTCCTGGGATCTTTAGTTTTGTGGCCAGATGACCCCTCCTGGTGGAGGAAGCCCAGACTGTCTTGGGTCCTGAGGATGAGTCTATTTCCAGCAAGGGGGAAGGTGGAACAGTGATGGTGGCTGTCTGTGTAGTTAAGAAGAAGGCAAAAAGAAGCAGTTTCCTAGCATTGACTTCCAACCGCAGAGCTGTCAAAGGCTGCAGTTTTCTGTGATGAACATGCATCTCTGCTGGGTTTGGTATCTTTCCAAGGCTAGACATCAGCTAAGTAGACCTTGGGGAAATAGAAGGAGAGCTGCTATTTGGAAGTGTTCCTTTCCCTCTCTTAAAAGGAAAGTCCTGAGCTGGGGATGTGGTTCCCTGTTAAAGGCTTGCTGTGCACATGTGAGGACTGAAGTTGTGATCCACAGGGCTTTAAAGCCTGCCAGGTGAATGGGTGGGAAAAGAGGCTCACCTGCGATTCCAGCTCTGGAAGGCCAAGACAAGGGGTTGCTGGAAAAAGATATATAGCCATATTGGTGAGTTCCCAACAGACATCACCCTTGGCTCTCTACATGCATGTACATGTATGTACCCCAGACATGCAAAGCATGCAACACACACACCTAAACACATATGTGTGGGCATATATGCTCACATGAGTGCTTTCACATACATACTCTATGACAATTTAAAAAAGGACAAAAAAAATGAATACTCCCTGTTCTTGGATGCTATTTGCATGGTTTCCAGCTTTGGGAGAAAGCCTGGTGGTCTCTCCTGCCTGTGGAGTCCTATGCCCCAGCTATTAGGTGACCACAAGGCCTCCAGAAAAGCCAACATCCAAGACTAGAGAGGCTAAGACATTACTTCCTTAGAGTAGCAGGGAAAGGAAGGGGGAAGGAACCACTGGATGCAAATAAATCACAGCAACCAGTTTTCCAGTCCCTTTTGTTTGTTCTCAAGCTTGCCTGGAATAAATTCTCTATACAGCTCATGGCTCTGCAGCTCACTTTGCGTAGAGGGAACTTACCCCTCAGACGGTTGCTGTGTTGGGAAGAACCGTGAGACAGGTGGATAAGAGAAACGCCAACACTCACTGCTGTTGTTATGGTATCAGACAGTC
The DNA here is from genome assembly GCA_902729485.2 of Mus minutoides. Lineage (NCBI taxonomy): Eukaryota > Metazoa > Chordata > Mammalia > Rodentia > Muridae > Mus > Mus minutoides. The sequence goes on from LR750025.1 coordinate 643,798, forward strand.
CTGCAGACCCCTCCTGACCCACCCAGGGGAAGGTCCCATGCTCTCAGAGAGAATGCATTTAAAACCTCCCCCTTTCTGAAATGAAACAGAGAAGTAGTGAGGGAAGGGCGTGGAGATGGGTTGGGAAGGACTGGCAAGAGAGACGGGAGGGGAAACTGAGAGTTGGAGTGTAATTAGTGAATTAATTAGAAAATCTTCTTTGGAGTCTAGACAATTGACTCAGTGGTTAAAAGTACGTATAGGCTTTCCAGAGTACCCAAGTTCAAATCCCAACACCCAAGTCCAACAGCTCACAACCACGTATTATCTCCAGCTCTAGGGGATCCGATGCCCTTTTCTGACCTCCACGAACAAGTACATATGTATGTAGGTGCAAACACTCACATAGGCACATCTACCCAGGCTTACGCATACACATAAATAAAATAAAAATAAACAAATAAATAAAACTCCTGCAAATTGAAAAACAAACAAACAAACAAACAACTTCATTGGGGCATTAGAGAGAGCTTGCTCACTGATTAAGATCACTTGCTGCTTCTCCAAGGTCTGAGTTTAGATCCCAGCACCCACACTGGACAGCTTACAACTGTCTGTAACTCATGCACCAAGACTCTGATGCCCTTTTCTGACCTACACACACACACACACACACACACACACACACACACTCACTCACACACACAATACACCTTTTACTAAAACTCTCTAGGGCCATTTCTCCCAGTGCCCCAACACACCATTAATCATCAATGTGTGTCTCTTGAATAAAAAGGATGTCTTCACCAATAAGTAATATATTGATACCAACAGCTGTTAATATACTAAGCTCCGTCCTGATTAGAGTGCTGCCTTTGATGATTAGCCTGACTACTGCAGGTGGAACCACAGCCCAAGGTTCTGTCCGTAGACATGCTAATGGATCAAGTGTCACCAGAGTCCCAGAGTCCTTGCTGTTTGTCACTTATAGAGCTAGGAACTGAATCTTTAACTCCTGCTTTATTTAGAGAACCTGGAGGTTCTGTGGTTTCGGGAAGTATGGTTCCAGAACATCTCATGTCGGAAACGCCAGCTCAGCATTTATGAAGACCGCACAAGGCACAGGCACTGTTCTGCCCCAGTGTTAGGGAAACGGAGAAGGATACAATGGACCTCCGAAGTTGTCTGGGATGTGTGTGGCTATAAGCCCAGAGTTTGTTCTTTATGATTCTTTTCTGTGTATCCATGCCCTGAGAACTCAGGCTTCTGCCTTTGTTTTCTTTCCAGGCTGGGATCGATGGGGAAAGCATTGGCAACTGTCCCTTCTCTCAGCGTCTCTTCATGATCCTCTGGCTGAAAGGGGTTGTGTTCAATGTCACCACCGTGGATCTGAAAAGGTAAAGGACCCTGTCTTCATGAGGGGACATCTAGCACGAGGAAGAGTCAGATGGAATGAGAGCAAATCCAGCGCTATCCTGGGGCTTCAGGAAAACCTCTCATGAATTCTATCTCATTGCCCTGAACTGTTCCCAGGGCCCAGCCCAGCTCACAAAGGAGGCTAAAAGAAAAAAACAAAACAAAACAGAACCTCCCTCAGGGCTGTGCTTCACTACTCTGGTTGGCATCAGTTGATTAGCAAGAAGAAAAGAGAAGAGAAGGCAAGAGCACACAATAAGTGTCTGCCTCAAGGATGGGCACGGGCATATAAAAACATCTCATCATGATAGCATAGGCATTAGGTTTGCAGGACCCTGGTGGGCTTCAGGACTGACAGCTGAATTTTCAGGGAATTAGAATTAGAATCTTGACCTTTTTCTGAGGATTTGTCTTGGCTTTCAGAACACCTAGTGGGAGGGTTCTGGACCAGAGGACTGCATGTACAGGCCCTAAGAGGGGAAAAAAATGTAGCTTTGCACTCCTGAGTTCCATTGTGCCTGCTGTGCTCAGGATCTAACTTGGGGCTCCCTGCGTGCTGTTCAAGTGATGTCACTGAGCTGTAGTCTGAGTCCTCTGAGTAGAAGTAGAAGCATAGTGTCTGGTGGTTGTTTATGGGATGGATCCCTGGGTGAGGCAGTCTCTGGATGGTCTTTCCTTCTGTCTTAGCTCCGAACTTTGTCTCTGTAACTTCTTCCATGGGTATTTTGTTCCCCATTCTAAGAAGGAATGAAGTATCCACACTTTGGTCTTCCTGCTTTTTGAGTTTCATGTGTTTTGCAAATTGTATCTTGGATATTCTAAGTTTCTGGGCTAATATCCTCTTATCAGTGAGTACATACCATGTGTGTTCTTCTGTGATTGGGTTAACTCACAGGACCCTGACATAGCTCTCTCTTGTAAGTCTATGCCAATGCCTGGCAAATACAGAAGTGGATGCTCACAGTCATCTATTGGATGGAACACAGGGCCTCTAATGAAGGAGCTAGAGAAAGTACCCAAGGAGCTAAAGGGGTCTGCAACCCTATAGGAAAAACAATGATATGAACGAACCAGTACCCCCAGAGCTATGTCTCTAGTTGCATATATAGCAGAGGATGGCCTAGTCAGCCATCAAAGGGAGAAGAGGCCCTTGGTCTTGTGAAGATCATATGCCCCAGTACAGGGGAATGCCAGGGCCAGGAAGTGGGAGTGGGTGGTTTGGGAAGCAGGGCAGATGGGAGGGTATAGGGGGCTTTGGGGATAGCATTTGAAATGTAAATGAAGAAAATATCTAATAAAAAGTGTGTATATATATATATATATATATATATATATATATATATACCCCTTTTAAATAGACAGTAATTTCACCTTTTCCTTGATGCCTTTGAAGAAAGAATGAGGAATTTTTTTTCCAAAAGAAAGAAAGAAAGAAAGAAAGAAAGAAAGAAAGGAAGAAAGAGTAGAAGCATAGTAGGTATGGCTAACACTGCCCAGCAAAGCTTGGCCATGTCCTCCAGTCCACAGTGGGAAGGCTTCCAAAGCAGCCTACGCTGTTCAGGTCTCCTAATGCTCCTCCCTGGGTCCCATCTGCCCTCGGGGCTGCTCTAGTTCCCAGAAGCCCTTGGTAAGAGGCTTCTTCCAGATTAATCAGGCTTCTCCTCCTCATTCTTCAGAACTTCAGAATCCCCACCCCCACCCCCCCACCCCCCCACCCCCGCCTCTAGGCTCAGCTTCAGTCCCAACTTCTTTGTAAGGCCTCTGTAACCCATCACTGTCTGGAGTGGCCTCCCTTTAAACTCACCTAGGTCCGACCTGAGCTTCCTTGGGCAGAGTCATCCTTTAGCGTCTTACCTCGCCGTAGCATCTACAGCTCCAATGCTTTCTAACTGCTGATGGCTTTCCCCTGCAGAGTCCTGCAGTATGTACTTCATAAGGGAAATCCCAGCTCTTTATATTAGACAAGGAAGCCGAGACAGACGCACTGAGGTTCCTTACCAGCTGGAAACAGAAGGGGCTGCTGCTAAGATCCTAGTGTCTGGCTCAGTAAGGGAGCATGTACCTCCCATGCAGCCAGTGTCTGTAACAACTAAAAAGAGCAGGATCCCAGAGCCTGGGCAAGGAGCTTCCTTCCACAGAGACCATAATCTTTAGACTCTTGCCTGCGCATAGGCACTCACTAGAGTTCCCAGCTGGAGCTCAGGCAGAGGAAGGAGTCTCTCGGGCATCTATGGATGCTTCTGCTTCTCTGTCACACATTATCAGACCCAGTCCTGCTGACATCCCTCTAAGGTTGCCTTGGTGATTAACATCACCTTTGTTTACAGCACTAGCCACACGCACATAAATACTCATTCCTATGAAAACTGATCTTATTCCGGTTTTTAATCCATGAGAGTGCTGTTAGGAGCTGAAGGAGGTGGGCTATGGATTTACCTTTAGGATTCTACTTGGCTTGCTGCACGAACTTGAAACCCAGTGCCTCTCATGGAGCTGTGAATCAGGGATCTAAGGAAAGAATGAGGCACATAACATAATTCACAAATCAAACCTGGAGATATGGAATTCTGTAATTTCAATTCCAAGTGCTGGAGTGAGAGCTGACTTGGAGGGGAAGGGGTGGCACTGGCCAGCATGCTTTTGACAACGCCCAGCTAAACTTCAGGAGCCAGTAGTGGCATATCCCTAAAGTGTCAGAACCCAGCAGCCAAAAGTACCCCCAGGACCCCAGAAACCACACCAGTGCCCTGCCAACAGACCAACAGACCAATAGACCGCTGTATCTTTAAGCCACAGTAACTGCTCCAAAATAAGATCAGAGGGGACTTCCTTCCTGGCCAGTGTCAGTTACAAAACAGGAGCAGCCTGCAAAGAATGTCCTCTCTTTATGTGAGGGGAGGGACGCGCACGGAGTCAACAAGGCCCTAAGTAAATTAGTCTCAGTTGTCTGAGTGTCACAGAAGGAAGCTGGAGAGCAGCCTGTTGGGAGTGACTTGGGAGCTACACCATCGCTGGAATTCTTGTCGTCCCCTCCCTAGCTGATTAGACCAGGAATTTGTCTCCTCACAGAAGCCTCTGCCCCTTCTTGTTGACATTTTACAGTTTCTCCAGCTCATATTTTCTGCTCCAGTGGCCACAAAGAATGTTGCAAACTCAGAGAATGGAAACTCCCATGGCTGTCCCGAGACTCCTGCTTGAGCCCCACCCTCCTTCCTCAGTACAGCCCCCTGAGTCTCCACTTCCGGTTATTAAGCCTCCCCTCCGATCTCCTTCCTCCTGGGTACTTGCTCACGAATTTGACCACCTGGCAGGAGGGACTTTAGAAGCACACCGCATCACTGGCACTAACAGACACTACCTCGTTCTTGGGTTCTTGACGTACCTTCCCCGTGGCACTCAATATACTAAGTATCCAGCACCGACAGGGACCACACCAGACACTGCTGAGGGCTGAGTCTGGAAAGTTCGATTGGTTGTGTCTTATTCATTCATTGGATGCGTGCTCCACATTGCTGTACCCTTCCCCCTGCCTCTCTGGATCATGGCGACCTCAGCATCTCCCTGTCCCGGATGTGTGCAATGTCTCCTGTGTGCGCTGCAAAGGTGGTGAGGTTCCTGACACTGGGTTATATTAGATTTAAGAATGACTGTGAGAAGCCGGGCGTGGTGGCGCATGCCTTTAATCCCAGCACTCGGGAGGCAGAGGCAGGCAGATTTCTGAGTTCAAGGCCAGCCTGGTCTACAAAGTGAGTTCCAGGATAGCCAGGGCTATACAGAGAAACCCTGTCTCGAAAAAAACCAAAAAAAAAAAAAAGAGAATGACTGTGAGCAACATACCAAGAGACCTTTCTTCTTTATGCTTTGGTATGGAGTCCGGGACGGGCCCAGGGATTCACACATATTAGGCAAGGGCTTGCTATTTTACCGGCTCCCTCTTCGTACTTTCTGTTTTGATCTAGATCTTGCTAACTTTCCCAGACTAAACCTGAGTTCACTCTGGCAGTCCAGGCTGGCCTTGAACTTGAGTTAGCCTTGAACTGCCTTAGCTCGCCTGTCTAGTTGGGACAAGCAGTTGTGTATTCTCTCTTCAGAAGGACTGAGTTTGGCAAAGTACCCTTCATCTATAAGGTTTTACGGGTCCCAGGAAAACCTGAGACAAAGGAAACTGCTTTCCTAAACAGAAGCTGCATTTACTCAAGTCCTTCTAGATAAATGAAGTTGTGATTCCTTGGAATTGGATTATTTATAATTAGAAGTTTAGATTATAATTAGAATTATAATTAGAATTTAAGTCCTCAAACTTTGTTGTAAAAGATTCTATTTCTGGCTCAGGAGAACTCCAATTTACATATATTAAATTAATTTAAAATTTTTTGACAAAACAACTAAATTTTAGTAAAATAAAAATCATAATGATTATATTTTTTTAAAAAAATTGTGCTCAAATTAGATTAAAAACAGTAAAAAGGTGAAGTATGTTGGACTATTAACTGGTTTCCTGTAGGATAGCTGCCCTCTGCTCCCCGACATTCACTGGAAAGCACAGACTTTCATAATTGGGATGGAGTTTTTTCAATATCAGACCAATTTTTGAGTTCTAATTTCACAGTTAAAGTCAACGCTTTTTTAATTTAATTTTTTATTATACGTGTATGGCTGATTTACCTGCAAGTGTGTCTGTTCACTATGTGTGTGCAGTACCTGAAGAGGTCAGAAGAGGGCATCAGTCCTCCTGGAACTGGAATTACAGGCAGTTCTGAGCTGTTAGCTGCCATGTGGGTTTTGGAAACTGCATGTAGGTGTTGGGAACTCTTTGTTTGTTTGATTGATTAATTTCTGAGACAGTATTCTAGTCTGTAGCCCAAGCTGGTATCACAATGTTAGCAATCCCCCTGCTCCAGCTTCTAACTGGGATAACAGGAATGAATGGGCCATCAAGCCCAGGGCATAGTTCTTGATGTAGAACCCTTAGCCATAGCCTCCCCAATGTTTTCTGATCTGCAATATTGAACGTAGGCCTCTGGACCTAACCCCATGAGTTTTCACCAAGGTCCATTGGTTAAACAGCAGTAATGTTCCTTGAACACACTGAGTTCATTCAACAGTCTGGTTTTCAATTACTATATCCCTTTCTCATGGATCCTCCATGCCAGGGACCATTTAGAGGCAAATTTTATATATATATATATATATATATATATATATATATATTTGTGGAGGCCAGAAAGGGGTATGAGATCCCCTGGAGCAGCAGTTGTGGTCTTTCTGTTGTGAGTGTTAGGAACAGAACTCAGGTCCTCTGGAAAAGTAGAAATGTCCTTAACTGCTGAGCCATTTCTTCAGGCCTACTGTGTTAATTTGTCAAGCCTGAAAGTGTGTGTTTTGTTGGAATAATTAGTGAGACGGCATGCGGAAGCACAGTCCTGTGCAGTTAAAGCCGGGAGCTAATTTAAACAGTCACCATGATCCTCTCCGGGCTTTTCGGTTGTGTTCAGCTTCCTCTTGTGAGGGACTTCTGCCATTTTCTTCCCCTGGATGAGGTTTCTGTTTCACACCACAGGCCCACAGAGCTCTATCCAGCTTCTGCTGTCTCACACCTAGCACCACAAATCTGGTTGTGCTACAGGAATGTTGATTAACCCCAGACCAGAGTTAATGCCATAGGCTTTTCAGAACAGGAGGGCCAATGGTTCGCACCTTCACTGGAATCTCACTCTCTCCACAGAAAGCCAGCCGATCTACACAATCTGGCTCCTGGCACGCACCCGCCCTTCCTGACCTTCAACGGGGATGTGAAGACAGATGTCAACAAGATTGAAGAGTTCCTGGAGGAGACCCTAACCCCTGAGAAGTAATGAACTGATTCTTTATAGACCTATTGACAGGGAGAGAGTTAGCTGTGGGAAGACAGATTTCCAACGGGGTTGCTTCAGTTTGGGGTTAGCAAAATGGAACCCCAATCTCAAAGTGGGCGCACTAAGGCAAGTTACCCATAGATATTACCAGTCAGTTCCTACAGAGTGACTTTAGGGGCCCTAGGAAGATCTCTCTCCCTCCCCTCCCCCCCTCCCTTCCCCCACCAGCCTTATTCCCCTGAAAAACTCAAGACAGTGCAAACTTCTTCATCTTCAGTGGAGGGACAAAAGGCTGATGTAATGATGACAAACCAGGAAAGGGTCAGCTGGTGCCTGAGACCACACCAGGAGCCATAAGTCTGAGCAAGCCACAGACATACATACAAATACGGATTGGGACTGGCAGGTATAGGAGCTGAGAGAGTTCTCACGGGGGCAGATTAACTATTACTGATACGAGAGGAGGTAAGAGACATAGTGTAAGAGATGGCCGAGTCTGGGGTCAGTAATTGCAGAATACAGTAATCAAAGATGAAAACAATCCTACCTCGTTGTTAAACCGGAAACCTGGCATTCCTGAGAGTCGGGCACGAGCTTGGTGCTGCAGGCTCGCCACGGAAAGATCTTCAGCTGTAAGATCTGTAAGCTGGAACATCAGCTGTAAGACTTTCCCTGGCTGCTGGGAAGGGAAGGTGTGTAAAGGGTTGGGGATGTGACTCTGTTAGTGCTCATGTGTTACCTGAGAAGCCCTGAGCTCCTTCCCCAAGGACACATAAACCAGGCACATGCCTGCATTCTCAGTAAGGGAAGCAGAGTTAGAATATGATCTTCTTTCTGTGTTTCTCTCAAAGTTCTGTTTACCTGTCAGCAAATGTCGCTCCCAGGCTGTGTCAGGCGCTGAGCTCTGCGAGGCACATCAAACTCTCATCAGCCCTGGCACCTGGGAGAAAGGGCTGTCCTTATTCTTGTTTTATGGTCTGGTACTGTGGGATAACCCATGGTAACCAATGATGCCTTACTGTTGGACGAATACTAGTCCCCGATGCCCTAAGGAAGCTTTCAGCAAGGAACCATGCTCCCTTAAGAGCATCCTTTATCATCATGTTAGGACAGGTCATTTTCACACTGAGGGGGAAGTGGCCTGCAGCCATTTTTTTTAAAGATTGATTTATTTATTTTATATATGTGAGTTCAATGTCCCTCTCTTCAGACACAGCAGAAGAGGGCATCGGATCCCATTACCGATGGTTGTGAGCCACCATGTGGTTGCTGGGAATTGAACTCAGGATCTCTGGAAGAGCATTCAGTGTTCTTGACTGCTTAGCCATCTTTCCAGCCCTGGGTACAGATTTTCAATAAGGGACTAAGTTCAACCAACAGCGAGCCACACATGTCGCCTAACAGGTGGCAGCCAGAAGCCTAGTGTGTCTTTGAACAGATCACCAGCCAACTCCTTGGGTGGATGTGTCCCGTAGGGGCTGACTCCTCACTCCCTCTTGCTCTCCTGGGACTCAGCCTCATTTGTTGCTTGTACTGGTTTCAAATCCCACATGAAAACCTGTTTTCACTAACTCAGGCAGAGTCCAGACATTGCCTGGTGTGGTTAATGTTGTCTCTTTGGAACAAATCCTCCTGTTCAGGAATGTCTATGTCCACACAGTCTGGCAAGAACAGATAAGCACCAGAAATGAGGGGCAGCGCTGTCCACACAGTCTTCATCCAAGCCGATACATGGGATATACTGCTCACTCTGCCAGGGGACACAAGCGTCATCTTGACCCTTCCCATCTCTGCTCTTGCTTCAAGCCTCCTCCTTAAAAGAACACCCCCTCCCCCAATCCGTTTCCTGTCCTTGTCCTTGACACTCAGGTTAGCCAAGCCCCTTACCTCTTGTCATCTCGGTCTGACCCTGGGATTATAGATTTCACAGTTTGTGGATATCCTTCTGAAATAAGGTCATTATCAGACCCATTGTCTTTTTAATCAGCTTGTAAGCTCCCATGGTTCAAGCAGGGTCTGGAGGTGCTGGACAGGGCTGCTCTAGATGTCCCACCATGCTCCATCACGCCATTGGTGCTGAGCACACTGCTTCCAGCCTAGGTCTCTTCTGGACTTCAGTTAAGTGTAGGAGGTGTGACAAAGGCCCTTCCTGCCAGGCTGGGGAGCTGACCATTTAGATCCTCAAGCTCATTAGATGAATGACTTCAGAGGTCTCCTGAAGTCAGGCGACGATCGGGATGATAAGGTAAAGAAAGCTCAGGATGCCGTTCACAGAAAGTACCCTTAGATGCCTCTGTGACCATCGGGTGGGGGCAGGTGCTCCAGATACTGGCCAGTAACTAGCACCGAGCCAGTGCCTCAGCACCAGCCTCAGAGTCCTGACAGTCTGCTCCCAAGCCACCAGCCTAGCCAATCCACACACACACACACCCTGCCCCATTAACTCAGGCTGAAAGGTGGGGTGGCTCACATCCAGAGGCTCACGGAGTAGTGTTGCCCGGCCTTATGCTTCTCCAGGGGGCAGCAGAGCTCCCCGTTTCCTGGTGCCGGGAGGAGGCCATGTGTTTCTTATCATGCCGCTGTTTGTAAAAATTTCCAGAGAGCCAAGATTTTTCTCTCTCAGATTTGTTTCTTAAAGGAGAAGAAATCACACACAAATACTCCAACACTTAAAAAAAAAATACGTTTGGTTCCAGAGAGTATTTGGTGTCAAGATGAGGAGTCCAGGAAATCTCAAGTAGTTTCTAAATGAGACTAATGACCCTCCTTTCTGTGGACTGGCCCACTCAGTGCTGGGAAGAGAGTCGAGAGGCTCATGCAGAGTTATGTATTGAGACATGCCTGCCCTGTCTCCTGGGACATTTCAGGAAGAGGGATACGGGTGCTACCCTGGTTCCTTGCCCAACAGGCTGAATCACTCTGGATAAGTCTCTGAGCACCTCACTGGCCTCTGATTTCCTTGATAATGATGAAGGGTTTTGTGCCCACCCTCCCCGTAGAATGATGGTTAGATCCCAAAAGATGGTAGCTCTGGCCAGAAAAGGGAATAGTGTTCCCTGTAACGCAGACAAGATGGCCACTGAAGAGTCCTGTTCTTCTAACATCAACGAACACTTTGGCTTCCCTTCCAGGTACCCCAAACTGGCTGCGAAACACCGGGAATCTAACACTGCAGGCATCGACATCTTCTCCAAGTTCTCAGCCTACATCAAAAACACCAAACAGCAGAACAATGCCGGTGAGTGACTCTTCTAAGGATGCCGCGGCAAGATCTGCCTCGTGCCAAGCGGTGCGTGTCTGGTTAGCCCATGGCCATTTCAGAACATCAAGCCAGAGAAGCTTCCGGAACCAGTGCTGCTTGTTATTTTCTTATCCCCTCTCATCCTCCTGACTCAGAACCTACTGCCTATAGAGTAGGAGAAACAAGTGTGTGTTGTTGGTGACTCAGGGGCAGGGCAAAGCCGGCTTTGGAAAGCCACCTTATTGCACAGTCTGGGAGGATTCTTGGTGCTGGGTCTTTTATCCAGACATATAACGTCTGTGTCATATACTCCCACTTCTTTATAGTCCCCTCAAAAAGCTTTGCAAGGGCGACCAGAAGCATGAGGAGGGCAAAGATGTCCAAAATTTGGTGAACACCACAGACCTAATTCTTTGTACTCTACGTGCTGAGTGCGGGGAGTTAGGGAAAGACGTCTGAAAGCCTGGCTCCCTCCTCATCATGGCCCCTCGTTCCTAGCATCAGCTGCAGCCCTAGGACATGCTGCTCCTATGATGGGGGTCTCAGCACCCCACATTTATGCTCACAGGTATTTCAGTCCCTTCTGTAGTATCTTCTGTTAAAGGTTTACTGAGGTATCTGAAAGGGAGTGTGCGCGACCTGAAGAGTTGCTGAGAGATCCCCAAAGGAAAGGGGTGAGGAAGAGCTTTGTTCCCCCCCCCCCCCCCCACCATGGAGATCTAGCAAGGGCTAGATCCCTGGGCTCTGGGACCAAACCAAACAGAGGGAATGCCTCACGAATCTGCATGAACGGACAAGTTGATAATCCACAGTGGATCACAAGAAAGTACTACCAGGTACTCTTAGAGTTCAGAGCAGGGGTGATTTGGTGTGTGTGTGTGTGTGTGTGTGTGTGTGAGAGAGAGAGAGAGAGAGAGAGAGAGAGAGAGAGAGAGAGAGAGAGAGAGATGAGGAAAGAAGCAGCTTAGTAGGAAGGTACTGTGCCTGTCACAGCTGGCAAGATTTCTATTTGCACTAAGTGTAAAATAAAATCCTGAAGGGTCTAAGGGATCCTAGACAAGAGTTGAGGGTAGGAGAAAGGTGGTGTAGACAAGGAAGGACTTATTGGCTCACAGGTTGTGAATACAGTTAATCATGGCAGAAAGTCAAAGAGTCTGAGGGACCAGGTCACCGTGCCACAGTTCTCCTGTGCTGAACAGTGCAGGAGGGAAGGATCCAAGTCGAACTCAGGCAAATCAGAGGACAGGAGGCAGAGTCTGGGTTAATCAAATGGAACAGAAAGAGCTGGACAGCAAAAGGAGAAGCCCACCCTATGGAGCTCACCTATGAAGGTGGAGGAAGCAGGAGCTCATCCTCTGAGAACGTTTCTAGAAGAATTTCAATGAGAGCTAAGGTCGCGGTGTGTAGGAAGCTGGGAAGCTGGGAAAGGCTAAGGCCAGAGGTCAAGAGAAGAAGCCCGAATCTGCAATGCCAGCCTGTGTGTCTTTAGATTGTATTCCTTGGACAATGATAGCTACTAGAGAGACATTAGAATTCTGAGAGACAGAGGAAGAAAGAGATATCTTTGGGAGACAAGAAACAGTTAAGTGGAAAATATTGTAAGCATGCTAGTGATCTAGTTTCTCTACAGGTTGGATGCTGTTGTTGGTTGAGTGATGCCTCTCCCCTCAAAAGTCATGTCCACATCCAACTGTCCATCTGGACCCTCAGAGCATGAGCATATTAGGAAATGAGGTTTTCATCGATGAGATTAGCTCAGGACCTCAAGATGAGATCATCCTGATCTTAGTATGGTCCTTAAGTCCAATGAGTACTGTTCTTGTAAAAAGCTGAGAGAAAGAGGACAGATGGCCATGTGAAGATAGAAGTGGAGAGTGGAACCATGTAGCCTCAGCCACAGCTACAGCCACAGCCACAGACACAGCCACAGACACAGACACAGACACAGACACAGACACAGACACAGACACAGACACAGACACAGACACAGCCACAGACACAGACACAGACACAGCCACAGACACAGCCACAGCCACAGCCACAGCCACAGCCACAGCCACAGCCACAGACACAGACACAGACACAGACACAGACACAGACACAGACACAGACACAGACACAGACACAGCTACAGCTACAGCCACAGCCTCAGACTCAGCCACAGCCACAGCCTCAGTCACAGCCACAGCCACAGCCACAGCCACAGCCTCAGACTCAGCCACAGCCACAGCCATGGCCACAGTCACAGTCACAGCCACAGCCACAGCCTCAGTCACAGCCACAGCCACAGCCACAGTCACAGCCACAGTCACAGCCACATCCACAGCCTCAGCCACAGCCTCAGCTATAGCCACAGCCACGGCCACGGCCACAGTCATAACAGGCTTTCCAGAAACAGGAAGACCAAAGGAAAGTTTTAATGTTTGAATGGTTTATCTTCCAGAACTATGAATGATGTCCCATAATTTTAAGTCACCCAGCTGGTGGCCTTTTACTGCTTTAAGTCCAAGGAGACTAACACACCCATGATAGGTTTTGGGGGGGCTGAAATGACAAATGATAACAATAGCAACTCCTAATAAAGAAAGGTTCACTTAGACTCATGATTTGAGGGTACCGTCCATCTCGACAGAAGGCTTGGGGCAGGGGCTCCAGGCAGCTGTTCATAGTGTATCTGGAGTCAGGAAGCCAGGTGAGTTCAACTTCCTTTTTCCTTTATCCATTTTATTAAATCCAGTCCCCAGTACATGGGGTATTGCCACCCACATCAGGGTGGGGCTTCCTTCCTCTGTGGAAACCCGTCATGGACACACCCATAGGTCTGTCTCCTAGGTGATTCTAAATCCAGGCAAGTTGTCAATCAGTATTAAGTATCAGAGCCCTCAGAACTTCCTGGAAAAGAACATTTATTGTCACTTCACTGGCCCAGGGCCCAGAGGCAAAGGAGAGGTCCAGGAATTTCTCTCCTCCCCAGTGCTCACTAGCTTTTGAGCTCTGTTTCCTCAGGATCTCTTTTTATCTCAGCCACAAACATCTTCCTCCATACTTGTCAGAGTGCCCTCAGAAAGATTATCTCATTTGAACCTTCCAGACTTTTTGAATTAGGAACGGTATTTACATAGTATCCACATTTACAGTTCTGCTGTGTCCAAATCCAAAGCATCAGTTTCCACAAAACGCCAAGTGTCGATTTCCTGTAAACCCAATCCTCTCCAGCTTCCACTGTTTCTCTTCTTCTGTTTCAGCTTGGTTTCCCCCACGATGTGCTTTGCCCTCACGACTCCTTCCCTCACACACATTTGAAAGCTCAGGCATGTCTGCCTTCTCAATAGCGGCCCCACTCCCGAATGCTATGTTCTTAGCCACACGCTGAGATAGCCCACGCTCCTTCTTTGTAACTGGAAACTAACCACTGCTCTATAACCCCTTTAGCTCTCACATCCAGTTTTGGTGAGTAGAATCCAAAAGTTCTTGGTTCACAAGGCAGGAGCCTCTGCTTCTGCAGGCTGCCCTTCCTTATAGAGACAGCCTCACTCCTACAAGAGAGCCCAGAGCCACACTCCCAAGCCAGCTCTATGCTCCCAGTCTACATGGTCCAAGAGAAAGGCTGTGTGATGGTTTGTTTATGCTTTGCTCAGGGAGTGGCACTATTAGGAGGTGTAGCCTTCTTGGAGTAGGTGTGTCACTGTGGGTGTGGGCTTTAAGACCCTTGTCCTAACTGTCTAGAAGCCAGTCTTTTAGCAGCCTTCAGATGAAGATGTAGAACTCTCATCTCCTTCTGCACCATGCCTGCCTGGATCCTGGGTCTTGCTTGCTGATAAATTCTGGAATTCTGTGTCACCTTTAACTGTGTTTCTTTAGTGGATGTCACTGCTTTCTCAGGGAGACCCCGAATGAGTGAAGAATCAGGATTTTCCTATCTTGTAGGGGAGATGCTGAGATGTAACTGAATAGAATCAGAAACCTAGAAAGAGGGTTCATGATCCCAGGGAAGGACATCTTTCAGAGGAGAAAGAGCGATCCATTAGATGTGGCTGTGTGGGCTGTGGGGATCCCCTACACTTCCACTTGGTTAGCATTGGGGTCTCCAGAATCCCGTAGCAGAAATACAAGCTCCTGTCTTCTCTTTGGCACATCCTGTGCCATCCCAGAAGTCCTGAGTAGGCAGAGATGTCTGCTGTCACCCTGAATACTGCTCCCATGCACCGCGTCTGGCCGCGTGGCGGAGTCCAGCTCCCCTTCCTCCCTTCTGTCATCTCTGTCTTGGATGCTGCTGTGAACAGCTCTTTCCTCCCACCTCTGCTCCCTCCTATGAGATGCTTCCAGGGCATAGCGAACTCCAGATGCGCCTAGATGGGCAGAGGCTTAGCAGTCCCAGCAGCCCTGCCTGTTCCCGCTGCAAGGGCATGCATGTGTTCTGCTGGGACCTCAGTTTGGCTCTGTGGGTTCCCCTCTTCCCTGGAGGGGTTTCTCTTACACTGTACTCCAGCCAATTTCTATGCTGCTCCCTGCCATCTCCCAGGACGATGCAGGCTTCTCCTTCTGAGCGCTCAGCCTTCCCCTCGCCATCAGAACGGAGCAGAGACTCTGCCAAATCACCTGGCTTTCTCAGATTCCTTTTAGCTACTCACCATAATTTAGGTGTGGCCGCGGTCTTTTCCTGCTCCTCACAATCTCTCTTTTCCTTGCCCTTCAATCCTATTGGTTCCCAGGGCACACATTTCATGTCTCATTCCATATGGCGCATTCCAGGAAATTAACAAGGGGTGGAACACACATGGTTAATTCTCTATTCTTATTAACTCATTTGAGAGTCCCTTTTTATTCCTTCCAACCCTATCGTGTTTCCCTCAGCTACAGTTAACATTCCTGCCCAGAATTACCATCTCTGTTTTGGGGAAGAGGGTCAGATTCTCCTCTGTTTTCTTTCTAGCTGGCAATGAACGGGCATTCGTATGCATTAGACTGAGACCAAGATCTGGTGTTCTGTTCCCCTTAGTTTACAGTGACCGTCTTTGGTCCCCAGTTTCTGTGGACATGCTACAAAGATGGGAGAGCGGGGAGCTCTGAAGATCCCACTTCTGGGGGTGTGGGGAGGGCTCTCATTTCCTGAGAGGGGGCTAAAAGGTGCCAGTTGTATTCTCTGAGTGTGGACTCTATAAATCATCTACAGTTCAGGGTTTTACTCCATTGGTTTACTCTGACCATACATGTCTGGGCTGAGTGTGGTTTCCCCTATATGAATTCCCCCTTCTCATCTCTGTTCTGATTTCCACGTCTCTCTTATTTCTTCCCCCATGTCTTTCTGTCTTGGGGAACTTTTCTATTTAAAATGGATTCTCCATTTGTTCTAGAAAGTCTGTTTGCTCCTCAAAGCAAAGCACCATTCACTGGAAGAAAGTGAGAAAAAAAATTAACATTAGAGGTGTATTAAATGGGGCTTGTATGTGGTGTGTGTGTGTGTGTGTGTGTGTGTGTGTGTGTGTGCATGTTTGTGTGTGCATGTGTGTGTGTGTGTAAACCAGGACTAGTACCCAGAACTACCTGCCTGACACCAGTATGGTTTAGAACTTCCAAGTAGACAAAGCAAATATAAGGCTCCCAGTCAGTGTAACCTGGTTCCCCCTGCAGATAAAAACAATCCAAGCTCCCCTAAGAATAACAAACATTCTTGACTTGAACCCCAGAGCACCAAGAGCACCGAGCGAGGGGCTGTTGTCTCGGTTTTCCTTGGCTCCTCCTTCTGTGCTTTGCCTTCCCACCAGGTGACTCCAGGCCAGGCTGGCTGACACTTGGCATCTTCTCTCTCCGTGCAGGCCCTGGCTCAGGCCTGACTCTGGGCTGCACCCTCCCGGTCTCCCTTGTATTGACTCCCGTTCTCTCTGCACCCCAAGCCTGTTTCTTCTCTTCCTGTTTCTCTGGAAGGCCCATGAAGCTTTGCTGCAGTCCCAGGCCCACCTCATGACGTTTGCTGGCCCTACGTGTCTGCAGGTTGCAGGCACTCTAGTCTTAGGATAGGGCTAATTTGATCTTTCTGTGAGGGGTCAGATAGGAAATGGTGTGGATTGGACAAACTGTACAAACTGTCACTTAGCTGTGCTACTCCAGACAATCCACGGACAAGTGTATGTGGCTGTGTTCAATGAAACTTTATCTGTGGATCCTGAAATATTAACTTTACGCCCTTTTGCTATGCTACAAAATACTTTTTTTTTTCACTTCTCCTCCCTGCCCTGCAATTATCTATCCAAAAAAATAAAAAAATAACGATCAGTGTTAGCTTAGGATAGCATACATATGGGCAGTGAACAGTGGGCTCACGCTGGAATGTGTCCATTTCTCTCTCTCTCTCTCTCTCTCTCTCTCTCTCTCTCTCTCTCTCTCTCTCTCTCTCGTAGTCTCTGGTTACAGTAGCACGTTTTCTTGATATTCCTGGTGGACTCCAGTCTGTGATGTGGAGATTGAAACAATACCTTCCCCTGCAGCGCTGTCACATCAGTTAAACACCTGTTTGCACACCGAGTGAGCTCTTAGCTCCCAGCACCTTACTAAGGCAGCTGCGGTTTCTGTGGCTGCCCTTTGCTGCTGGCCTTTCCCACTGATAGAGAGGCGTGTGCTGCCCTCTGCTGGTAGGAAGAGAAACCAGTCCCGGAAAAGCTGGAGGATCTGCAAACTTCCAAAGACTTGGGAAGTCTTGACTTGGAAGTTCCAAAACAAACCGTCTCCAAGCCACCTTCCATATTTAGGGAAGGATATGCCTGACAGACCCTTGGGGGAAACCTGACAAGCTGCACCCAGTCTGTCTCTCGCTTTCTCTCCCATTATTCTGACAAACTTCTTTGGCCTAAAACAGAGAAGTATTGGAAAAATTTTGAGCAGCTTTGGAGGACCATTAGAACTAACGAGTCCCTAATTATCAAAGAGCCCGCGCCTGCCCCAGAGTGTCATGAATACACTCTGCTGTTGGGGACAGAAGCCAGCTTAACTCCCCACCCCCTGCACACCCCCCCCACTCCCAGGATGTGGCAAGCCACAGTAAAAATAGTATGTGTGTGTTCAGTACACCAGAAGCAAGGCACTTAATATCTTCCCTTCCTCCCTTCCCCCAGCGCCCTCTCATACCCTGGGCCCAATGTGATAGCCTGGCTTTTCTAGGCCTGTGCCCAGCCTCCTCTCACTCAGCCCCCTAACCTCTAGAGTCTGGAGAAAAGAAAAAGGAATGGACTTCAAAGATGGCGGGAATAGCGGGGAATATGGGCGCAGTGGCCCTGCAGGTCAGGCAGGGTTGTGTCTGGAGGCTCCCTGATCATTCTGTTGGGAATACTTGCTGCTACTGCTAGAGATCAAGACTTGGTACCAACTTGGAACAACAGACTTCAGGCGAAAGAAGCCCTGAGTGGAGGTGAGGCGGACTGCCATCATGTGGTTATCTTTGGGTTCCTGGGTGGCCAGACCTTCCATAGAAAGCAGTCAAGGTTCTCCTTCCAAAATAACCGTGTCGGCCACAGAGGAACTCTCCGGGCTGCCTGGCCCTGGATCCCCGGCCCGCCACTTGCCAGCTCCCCATATTTTGTTGGTTGGTTAGGTTAACGTTGTGCTTTGATTAGCATTCTTGCAAGGAAAAACAAACAACCCAAGCGCTGTGGGACCCACCTCCAAGATTTGGCAGGCCCCACGTCTTTAGTCTTTTCTTCCACGAGGGTCTTGGAGGCCAAGCGCTAGAGGGGCGTGACTTCCTGTGGCGCCTCCCAGGAGCTGCCCAGAGGTTCCCCCCAGAGAGTCTTTGGTTTGGTTCCTTATTGAGGAGGCTTCTGTGATTTTAATTTTAACAAAGCTTGTTCCGGAAGCAAAATGAATCCTTGGGTAGGAGTGAGGAAGGTGGTCAGCGGTGGGTGGTGTGAGGGTGTTGAATGGGGGCTGGCTCTGGTGGGAGGAGGGGCGGGGGGAGGAGTGGTGGGTCCTGCGTGGGTGGGCTCATTCATTAGTGAGATTTTGCTGTGTGGGCTCCGGGACTAGAGTAGAGTGCAGACCACCAACGCCATTCGTGTGGAGGAATTTCCTGCTGTCTGACCAGAAAGAGTGCTGCTGGCCTAGTCTGGCCTCAGATCAACACCTAGGGAATAAAGGAACGTTACATGAGAGATTTGCACAAAACTTGTATGTTCTTTTACCTGTGGCTAGTGTTGCCTCACCGTGGGTGACAGATCTCTTAAATTTGTTCAGTCTACAAATATGTTTCTTAGCTCCCCTCTCTTTCTACACACACACACACACACACACACACACACACACACACACACACACCAACAAAGTCCTCATACACCTCCTTAAATATTGTATTAAGTAGATCTCAATTAAACAGAAAAACAAAATCCTTCCATTCACTTATTTCAGGGTGACACAACACATTGGGTGAGATCTTCTCCGGGAAGACCATTTCTCTTGTTCTTTTTTTAGCATCCTTTAGTTGCCTGTGGTTCTTGCTGCTGCGGGGTTGAGGTCCCTGGGGCATCCTGTTGTCCACTTTAGTGTGTCTATTACTGCTTCCTTTATGTTTATGTCCAGCCAGTCGTGCTGAAAAGTGGCTTTGAATGAGCATGTAGGACAGCTTCAGTTGAGGACAGCGCATTTTTAGAACGACACAAAGTGGTTTTGAATCTCTGGACAAGAATGGCATGTGAGCCCAGCTTACTTAAACTCTTTCATTCCTGGGTGGTTATATCTCCAGGCTACTCAATTGTCTTCTGGGCCAACCTTGTTCTCTGCTTTCTAGTTTTGGTAAACCCATGGACTTCTTTTCAACAGAGAGGGGATGGCAGGAATAGTTCCAGCATCACCAGCTACTTTAGCATCTTTAGCACAATGTCCCCACTAGGGGAGCTACAAAGGAGATACTGAAGCAGTGGGCCTGAAGTAAGCATTAGGGTTCTCAAGCAATCACCCTGTCTCTGCTCATCCTGATGGTGTTCTGCAGAACAGAGAGTGTCTTGTTCACAGTCATCCCCAGAGGCCACCTCGACCCCTGGCTTGGGACCCATGCTCAATCAGACTGCACTAAGAAGGAGGTGGGGAGCTGGCTCCAGAAGTTAGAGCATTTGCTGGTGCTAAGTTTGTATCCTCAGACACCCGTGTGAAAGCGCACGGCATGGCAGGGCAAGCCTATACCTGCACCCCTGGGGAGTGGCAGCAGGAGCATTCTGAGAGCTCCCTGGTCAGCGGGCATTGCCTGCAGTAAAGCAGAAAGCAGTAGACTAGAATCCCCTGAGAACCCCCTTCTGGCCTCTGCATGTGTGCACGTGGATGTTCTCAAGTGAGCACGTACACGGACATACCTTGCATACCCCTCCCCCTCCCCTCCATCCAGGGAGCTGTACAGAGTGCTAGAATACAAATAGAGCCACCAGATATCCCGGTGCCTCCACGTACTGATAAAGGGTGTGTTTTCCTTTGTGTAATAGAAACCTGACTACGGGACCTAAAGCAAATGTTTCTTTTCTTCGACTCAGCCAGACCTGCGAAGCCTGTTACTGTGTACCATGCCCCCTCCCGGGCGTTCTCCATAATGTTTATTAGCACGTCTTAGCAGGAGTTTGCTTTTCTCATATGACAAGAACTTTAAAGGACAGCATGTCCCAGGCTAACATGACAGTTCAAAGAAACAGTGGACTCAGGTCCTCAGAGTTCCCTGCTTCTCCATCGCCAGTCTGTGTCTCTGTGTATGCGTGCACATGTATTTGGTAGGCATGTTCTGTGGTAGGAGTATGTGAACGTGCAGGTGTGGTATCCTTGCACACACACAAACCTGGAGTAGCTTGTCTGATGTCTTTCCCTTCTCACTTCGCCTTGTTACTTTGAGACAATTGCTAGGAGAACTAGAAGTTTACCCTTTCAGACAGAGTGGCTAGTTAGCCCTGGACTTTCCAAATATACCCATCTTTGCTCCCCCCCACCCCTGCGCTGTGCTGAGATGAGGTGGTTTTTTTTTTTTCCCCATAGGTTCTGGGGATTTGAACTCAGGCCCTAGTGCTTGTATCCACGGACCCATCTCTCCAGGCCCCAGGGTGTGTCTTATATCCTCATCTCTCGGAGTCACTCTATACTGCATCTGAGTTTCTGGCATTGTCTTCTCCAGAAGCCTAGAGCTTACTCGCTACTTGTGTCTCATTAACCAGAGCTACCTGAAAAGGAGGCAATCTGAGAAGATGGGTCTTTTTGGCAGGGTACTCTGCTATCCTAAGGAGGGGCAATACATGGGATTTTTTTTTTTTTTTTTAATCAGTAACAAAGAAGGGAAGAGGGAGTCTATGTATGTAATCCCCTTTCAAGTTAAGTTCATTGTCCCATCTTCCCCGATGGTGAACTCTCCGATCCAGCCATAAAGATACGTCATTTACATGTACTTTTGGGTTAGCAAAGTTTGCCAGATTTTAGGAGACAGAAGCAGGATATCATGCTCAGAATTTGTTGCGTCCTCAGTTCAAACTTCGGGAGAAGGCGCAGTCTCCTGTTGTAAGAATCATGCAACACCCGTGGGTAGGTGCAGACCTCAAATTACAGAAGCAGGTGAGGCATAAGGAAGTTACTCCAAGCAAGGCAGGGTGGGGAGGCCTGGGTGTAGTGTACCCGAGAAATGTTGTGGCAGTATCTGTCAAGGCTGCCCTATCTTGTGATGAGTAGGAGGAAGGCTCACTGTGGCCAGACTGTGGCTAAAGAGTTATAAAGGATAAATCAGGAGCCGGGCGTGGTGGCACATGCCTTTAATCCCAGCACTCGGGAGGCAGAAGCAGGCGGATTTCTGAGTTTGAGGCCAGCCTGGTCTACAGACTGAGTTCCAGGACAGCCAGGGCTATACAGAGAAATCCTGTCTCGAAAAACCAAAAAAAAAAAAAAAAAAAGGATAAATCAGGCAGGTGGTGGTGGCACACACCTTTAATCCTAACGCTCAGAAGGCAGAGGCAGAGGCAGAGGCAGAGGCAGAGGCAGAGGCAGAGGCAGAGGCAGAGGCAGAGGCAGAGGCAGAGGCAGAGGCAGAGGCAGAGGCAGATGGATATCTGAGTTCCAGGACAGCCGGGGCTACACAGACATAAAGAAAGAAACAAACAAAAGAAACAAAGGAAGGAAACCACTTGGTGAGGACTGAGGGAGATGCTCTGTGGGGAAACTGCTTGCTGGGTAGACATGAAGACCCAAGCTTGGATTCCCAGCACCCACATTTAGAAAAAGTCATTTCACTGCTGAGGAGGAAGACGCTGGGGCTTGCTGGCTAGCTAGTGTAGCCAAATGGCTAAGCTTTGGATTCGGTGAGAGACACTGTCCTTAAAAATTAAGGTGAGCTGGGCATGATGGCGCACACCTTTAATCCCAGCACTTGGGAGGCAGAGGCAGGCGGATTTCTGAGTTTGAGGCTAGCCTGGTCTACAGAGTGAGTTCCAGGACAGCCAGGGCTATAAGGAGAAACCCTGTCTCGAAAAACCAAAACAAAACAAAACAAAAAAATTAAGGTGGCAAATGACTGACTGAGGAAGACTCCCAACGTTGACATCTGGCCTACATAAGCATTGTAAACGCACACACACACACACACACACACATACACACATACTCATACACACACACACACATTCATACATGCACACACACACACGTGCACATGAACACGCACATGCATGCACACACTCAAGCGCATGCATGCACGCACGAACACACACACACACACACACCACACACACACACATGGCTGGTGGGAATGCCCATCCATGTGATCATTTACTAAGTGTAAGAAAGGACTAAATTTGTCCAGGGTGACTTCCCAGGAAAATGAGACAAGCACAACACATGCCCGACAGAACCAGAGGGAGGGCTGCTATTTATTTTATTTTATGATTTATTTTTGTCTTGCATCTTTGATTAGCTTTTATGTTTGCCTTGATTCTTAGACACCAGAGCCCCTTCTGTGTCACACACAGTGTCACATGCTGCTGTCTGTGTGCCAGATACTGTGCCCCCTACAGTCAGTGACTCAATTCTAATGCTCACTAACGCAAATGAGGTGTGCCAGGCTGTCATCCCCACTTTGGAGATGAGGAGGCTGAGGCCCAGGTGTTTAAAGCAGCTCACCCTGCCTGAACAAGACAGAGCTACTAGGGTCACCAACCCAGCAGCTGGCCCCAGGGTCTGTGCTCGTGACTTGAGAGCACTCCACATTTAAATATTATCCATTGTTTTAGAATGCGCGTGGCACTGAGTTTTCAAACAAGAGTAGGACACTTAGAAAACTATGATCAAATCAGTTCATAAGCCAGCGAGTCCTCAATGGATGACTACCGTGTGTGTACTTTCCTAATACACTCAGCAGGCCCAGCTTCACCACGAACCCAGACTTCATCATCTATGAGGAAGCAGGAAGTACCAAACCTTGTATACACACTAGACCCTGAACATAGGCAACTGAGAAAGAATGTATAGAGTATTCACCAAATTACCCAAACCAGACAGGGGCAGTGGAGGGGTGGTGGCTGTTTCTACATCTGCCAAGGTCTCTCATGCAAAAGATGTGGCCATTTGAGGATGAAGCAAAGCAAAGAGAATGGAGTTCCTTGGTATAAGTGTTCGTGGTGAGAAAGACACAGTTCGATGCAGGAACAGATCACCAATATAACCATCCATGTTAACCTAAACTGTGTCCTCACACTTAAAAGTCACCTTTTGTACAGCCACTGTAAACATCTCCTAGACTTCTCCCTGACTCAGTCAGCCTTGTGCATGACACTGGTGGCATCAGATGCTTCGGTCAGCATTTATGTCATTCCTTCTTTAGTACGACAGATTTTTACAGCCATTTATGACTTTCTTGGCAGCCTAATAGGAAACACACACGTTCCTACTGAAGAGGAAGGTAGTCTCTCTGCTTAAGGCCAGAAGGGGGTGCCACTGCCTCATGGCTGAAGTCAGGGCTGGCCACTAATCAAGAACATATTCTCTCTCTCTCTCTCTCTCTCTCTCTCTCTCTCTCTCTCTCTTTCTCTCTCCTCTCTCCTTCCCTCCCTTACTCCCTTCCCCGTCCTGCTTTTTCCACCACCAATAAATAAACACGTGGGAGGCTTGCATGGTACAGATTGTATGGAGCCCTTAATTTGAAGAAATAAAAATGACATTTTTTTTTCTCTTCAAATGTACTGTGGCTATGAGGAGATTTACAAAAATATCTGCACCTGGAACTTGTCTATATCATCAATATCATCCTTCAAAAATGTATTGTATGTGCAGCATGCTAAAATTGCCCCGAATTCCTCACCACAACCATGATTTAAACACAGCTAAACAATCACCAAAGACTGTCCTTTAAATACAAAGTGTATGTGTGCTGTTGGGTACTGTCCACATAAATGTCTGCTAATAATAAGCTGGCCTGTGGAGCTAAATTAAAATGATCTTCTCTTCAAAGAACTGATTCCTCTATAAAGCTCAGAGAACTGGCTTCATAGAGAATGTGTTTTCTTTCTTTTTTTTTTTTTTTATGCAAACTGCAAGAGGGATTTTAATCGGAGCTCCGGGAGGGGCACGGAATCTTGCCCCCTGCCATGTTGGCATGGCAGGGACCTGGGGTGAGGGGCATGGAATCTTGCCCCCTGCCATGTTGGCATGGCAGGGACCTGGGGTGAGTGGCACGGAATCTTGCCCCCTGCCATGTTGGCATGGCAGGGACCTGGGGTGAGGGGCACGGAATCTTGCTTCATTTTTTTTTCCCCGCCATTTGTATTTAAGCCACTGTCTGGAAATGGAGGCCGGGGCATTGCTTTCCACAGATGAGTTCCTGGCTCTCCCAGAGCTGGGTTTGACTTTGGTGACACACACTTTGCTGGCCAATGGGGCATGCCCAGAGGTATTGGTCTGACAGTGGTCATAGGCTCAAATTCTCTAAGGGATCACACCAAGAATGTTGAACACTGACAGGAGAAAATAAGGCAGGACCTTAGGGGGTGATTCCAGACAATAGTAGGTTCTAGTCTGAATGCATGTGTCACCCTCCAATATCCCCCGGGATCCCCCTCGTGCCCATGAAGTTCTAGTGTTCGAAACTTTCCTTCCCACACCCAACCATTTGCCTTGAGTTGACCTCTAGTTTGCTCAGTAAACCAGTCTTCACATAAACACCTGAATTCTAGTCATAATCATGATCCCAAGTTAGATCTTCTGCTAGGTCCTTACGCCGCTTCGGACCCTGCAGAAGTTGCTACGATAGCAACCAGGAAACAGGCATTGCTAACAGCAGAATTCAAGAGCAAGTTATTTGTGAGCAACAAACATGTCACGGAAGGTTGTCATCTCTTGCATTGAACCCTGAAGGCAGCCTGGTTTTTGGTTCTGACACCCCCGACCCAGGTTCTGGTTCTCCGTCCTTTGTGGACACTGATGATGTGTGAACATAGCCAGAGGCCCAGACTTCCTTCCACAAAGGAAGAGACCACCCCTCCAAGTGGTAGGGCTAAGCCCTTTCCTCTCTTCTAGAATCCTGTGCCATCTCTGACCCAGTGGCTCTGAGGACCTCACGCTTTGTGAGTCAGAGAAATCATCAGAGACCCCTCACTTTACCTGCTGGGTCTTCTCCCGTGAGCGGCTGAACCCCACAGTCTACCTGTTTCACATTTGACCCCTTACTCAGATAACCTGACTAAGGTTGATTCCCTAAACGTACAGTGACTTCAAATCTTACATGAGGATTCACATACTGGACGCAGGGAGGGACCACACTGGCAACCACAAAGCTGAACATCTAAAAAGATCTCCTTACAGCGTCTCTGACTTCCTCTATGTGACAGTACTAATATGTCACTTGCCAGCCTCCTCTCCATTCCCTTGCCCCACTGTTCTTCATGGGCATGTACAGTTCCAGCCGCAGCTCCGAGTCCCCTGAGTGTTTGGTTTGGAACAATTCAGTTTTTCTATGTCTCTTCCTATGTAATATCAAGACACAAGAAAAAAAATAGCATTCTCCAAAAGGTGACAGAGAAGTGATATCAGATCCTTCTTATTGGATTTTAAAAATCTCAGTCTCCTGGCCTCATTTAAGTCTTTAACTCTCAGATGTCAACAAGGTGTGGAATCGTTTCTCTTGTGCTTCCAACAGTATGATGTATGATGGCTAGAGTCTCCCTCAAACCACATCCGACCTTAGTGCCTCTTTTATACCCACATGTGCTCTGATGAGAAGTAGACATTTTAGCCAGCTCTCCAGTACTTCACAGTATCTACATGTTTTTTTCCTTCACAGAGAAAACCCAAGCCAGGTTTTCACTTTTCTTTACACAGCATTGGCCCCCCCAGCACAGGCAAGGCCTCTGTTGGTTGGAAAGGATGTGGAGAACTCTGCCAGGCTTCGTACTAACTGACAACTTCTTCTAGACCATTCTGGATGACTGGAAGCATTGAGAGTCTACTTAAACCCAACAGTTAATGCAAATGTGTCCTCAAATTTGTTGGAAGGTAGGGTATAAGGAAATAACGCTTCCTTTGCAAGGAGCTAAAGCTGTACAGGCCGTCTGTAGCCGGTTATAGAACACATAGGTACCCACTGGAATAGCCCTTGGCACTCACAGTGGTCTGCAGAATGAGAGAGTTTGAGACCTGAGATCAAATGTCTCAGATTTTAAAACTAGCTTTTTGCACCTGACATGTATGTATATTTGGGGTTAATATGAAAATATTTTTCTTTACATTTCTGAGTGTATGTAATTCAAGTTATACATATTTCAACTCTAGAGATTAGGATATTTTAAGAAGGATCTCTATCTGTCTCTCTGTCTCTGTCTCTGTCTCTCTGTCTCTGTCTCTCTGTCTCTGTCTCTCTGTGTGTTTGTGTGTTTGTGTGTGTGTGTGTTTGTGTGTGTGTGTGTAGAGGTCAACTTTGGAAATTTTCTTCTATGGATTGTTTTTTAATATAGAGTTTTTTCTGTGACCTGGTCAGTAGTCTCAGGAGATGCCCCGCCCCCATCTCCACCCGGGTGTGCTGAGGTTACACACGCCTGCTCTCACGCCTGGGCTTTACATGGGTATCGATGAGCCAACTCAAGGCAAGCCTATCCCTACTGAGACATCCCTCCAGTCCTATTTTAACTAAGATTTCTAAGGTCAGGGTGGAGAGCAGTTTGGTGCTTAATTCTGGGGTAGAGCATAGCTACCTACTTGCCTGAGATTTTCTAGCCTTTCTTTTAAGTTTTCACCCACCAAGAACCCTATCTGGAGAGCTCACAGAGGACAGACAGCCCTTCCGCTCATGCTCCCAAGCAAGTAGATTTGCTGCCGTGAAGTTGATAGACTGCTTGGCATAGAACGGCTGAAAGGGAGGCTTGGAGCGGGGTTTCTCAATCTGTGGGTCGCGACCCCTTTGGGGGGCTGGAATGATGTTTTTACAGCAGTCGCCTATGACCATCTGCACATAAAACATTTACATTAACGTTCATAACAGCAGCAAAATTCCAGTTATGAAGCAGCAAAGAAAGCAATTTTATGGCTGGAGGGTCACCACAACGTGAGGAACTGTATTAAAGGGTTGCAGCATTGGGAAAGCTTGAGAACCACACTGCCTCAGAGGATTCATGGATGAAGAAAAACTGAGAGAGGTAGGAAAGCCAGCAGCCTAGATATGTGTCTAAGAGAACCATGTAAGGCTTAGCTTGGAATGCCTTCCAGCATGCAGGGGAGGCCAGTAGCCCGTACACAACTCACCTTTAGAGCCAGCATCTCCATGGTCATGCTA
Organism: Mus minutoides; assembly: GCA_902729485.2. NCBI lineage: Eukaryota > Metazoa > Chordata > Mammalia > Rodentia > Muridae > Mus > Mus minutoides. Next base: position 671,045 of record LR750025.1, read on the forward strand.
GAAAGAAGTCAAACCTTGCATTATCTCCCACCCCCACCCAGTGCGCTGAGGTAACAAGAGCATCCTCCCCCACCCCAGCCTCACTGACGCATGCATGGAGAAGAGCAAGGGAGAGACAGTCTGTCTGAGAAACTGAGCACATCTATGCAAAAGAGACTGAGAATTCTCTAGAGGGACTGTTACATCAGACTAGCTTATAATCCAGAAGAGATTAATAAATTGTTATTTTCCCATTGCTCAGGGCATAGAATCCCATAAGGAAGCATTTAAAAAAAAACACCCAAAAAACAGAGCATATGTTCTTGTATACCTCAGGAGTGGTTTTAATGCTTCAAGAATGTGGATATATATATATATATATATATATATATATATATATATATATATATATATACACACACATATATATATAATATATATAATATATACATATACACATATACATATATACATACACACACACACACACACACATATATATATATATATATATATATATATATATATATATATATATATATATATATATGCAGATGCCCCTTGGGTATGTCTGTGACTCAGTTTCCTTAAGTGTCAAGTGAGAATGAATACTAACTTTTGTCCCTTCATGTATTTAAGCAACAAAGACACGACATTCTGAAGTCCCTTGAGAAAACAGTGAGCGTGCTGCCTTCCTACTGTGAGGACTGTCCTTACAGGAGCAATGGATGGAGTGAAGGGAGAGGGGGAGAGGGGCACAACCTGGGGTCAGCACCTAGCAGCCATGATCTCCTTCCCACGTAATAGTTGGGCATATACCCAGGTAGGCTGCAGACCTCTGTCAGAGGTGGGCCTTGATTCCCTTTTTTACACAACATTTCAATTTGTGTGTATGAATATTTTGCGTGCACGTGTATCTGCGCTGGATTCACACAGTGCCTGCAGAGGGCAGAGAAGGGCATCAGATCCCCTGAACTGGAGTTCTGGCCATTTGTTAGCCACAGCGTAGGTGCCAAACCTTGAATCCAAGTCCTCTGCAAGAGCAGCCGGTGCTGTTAACCACTGAGACATCTTTTTTCTTTATTTATTTTTTAGGACTTTTTATTTATGTTTATATGGATGTGTGTGTGTGTGTGTGTGTGTGTGTGTGTGTGTGTGTAACACATGCATACCCAGAGAAGTACACATGACAGAAAAAATCCACAGGAGGCCCTACAGAGCTCCTGATCCCAGACCTGCTTTCCATCTCCCCACAGTGCACCCTCTCTGTGTGGATTCTGAGACCCAGAGGTGCTTCTGGCCTGATGGCTCATTAGTTCACTTGGTCTGCCCAGATGCTGGCAAACCAGGGCTGAGCCGTGCTTGAGGAACTTGCTGGAGGCTGATTTGGGATCACGGCTCCTGTTCCTCGTTCAGCCGCCCATGCCTTTACTAAGACTGTATTCCATTCCCAACTCATTATTTCTCTGTGACGAGAAAACAATATTGGTTCTTATGTAATAGCAACCTCAGTGAATCTGGAAGCCATCATGGAATGGGTGGATTTTTCCCTCTTCTTAAAAAAAAAGAGAGAAGAGAGAAAAATAAATTGAGATTGTTTTCATATGGCTGAGAATATTTATGAACTCTTCCCCCCCCACACACACACATACTTTTTCCTCATTGCATATTTTACCCAGTGTATTTGTGTGTCAGACAAAATAAATCTTTATGGGAAGCAGAGGGAGAGAGGGGACCAGAGCAATTAAAGGTCTGGGTGCCCGTCAAGTCCGTGGGACATTAGCCATCATGGGTCCGTGGGTGCTGTAGTCTGTCTGAGGTTAGTAACCCCAGCCAGCATCTCTAAGGAAGTCTTTCGGAGGCAAGATTTCAAACACGCACACTGAAGGAGTTCACATTGCCTCGTCATCCTGGTCTCTTTCCTAACCCTTTTACCAGAGTAGTTTCATGACCTGAATGCCATCAACCAAAAGAGATCATTTAATCTCGTAGCTTCGGGACTGAGCGAGCAGGGAGGAAGGAGAAGCTGGAAGAGACTGTGCGGGTACTGCCTCTGCTGCCTTGTCTGTCTGGATGTGTCTCAGCATATGGGTGTGGCAGGTCTGTTCCCTCAGACCATTCCTTTCTACGTGGCTTGTCACCAAGGAGGGAGCCAGGGAGTATAACTAAGTCATTAAACATAACAAGGGAGAGTGCATGGTGGCACATGCCTTCAATCTTAGCACTAGGGAGGTGGAAACAAGAGGATCTAAAGTTTAAGGCCAACTTCAGCCAGTTACTGAGGCCAGTTATATGAATTATATAAGGCCAGTCTAAGCCTCATAATAAAGTCCCCCAAACAATTTAAAATACAAATGAGGGAGTGAGGGAAAGAAAGCCTGACTTCTGAGTCTTGCCTTCAGAACGGAGGCACTTCAAGATCGCCCATTCTCTGTTGCATCTTGGAATGTTGAAGAATATACTGGTTGGAGAGAAGGATCTGGACAGAAGGACACCTGCCGAGCTGGGTCACAAGATAACAGTGATAACCACTGACCAATCTGGTATAGCCCAGACCCTTATATTGGGAACGCCTCCTTCCACTGCCTGAGTTGAGTGAGACTACAAGGGGCCATGTGAGACCTAGAGATCTTCGTTGTCATTAGTAACTTGAGGAAACTGTCATTCAATAGTTAAGGAGCCACAGAGAGGAAGCAGGGCCAGAGGCGATTTATGGTGCCTAAAACTAATACAACAAGCATCACTAAGGCAGTGAACAAAATCATACCTGAGCCCTTGAGGAAAGCTCTTCAGTTAAGGGACCTTGAAGCTCTAACCTTAGCAGTGAGTCTACTCTAGGGAAAATGCTAATCTAGGATAACTGCAGTTCACGTGGCTTCTTTCCTGCTTCTCATTTTGTGTCTCTACCATGATTAACATCAACTCCAACCTCAACACTCCTGACCAGGAATGCAGAGCTACAGGTTAAGTAACTGACCAACAGGGAGCGCGCTCAGAATGTACACGCCGTGTGTTGTGTAGCAGTAATGATGCAAGGACACAATTAGACTTGTTACTAAATTTTAACCCTTCCATTTCTAGAGCTTGTTTGACAGATAGTTGAAATCTCTCCAGACCTAGTCTTCCAAGGTCCCCATCATTGCCTCAAGCCTCTTTGCCCAATATCTTTGGTCTTCCAGGTCTCCAAAGAGTTGCTTGAAGTCAAGACTTGAAATGTCTTCTTTCCCTTTGCATATTCCTTCATATCCCTTGGACAATATAAACTGACCAAATTTTAACAAGCATACCCCATGTAATTGTCATTTTTAAAAAATGCCAACTTGTATTTGCCTAGAAGAGAGTTTCAGATTAGGATTTACTTCCATCAGGTTGGCCAGGAGTTATACTGATTATTGATATGAAAAGATCTAGTCTACTGTGGGTGGCACCATTCCCTAGGCAGAGGGAATATTTGTTTCTTTCTGCTCATGACTGTGGATGTGATATGACCAGTTGTCTCAGGCTCTTCTAGCCTCTGTGACCTCCCTGCAAAGATGATCAGCAATTCCTCAACTCTATTGCCTTCTATCAGGATGTTTTAGCAGGACAACAGAAATGAACCTAAAATATTGTGGGGTTTTTTCCCTGTTCCCACTGTGATTGGGTTTTTTGCCCCTCTCTATCCCTGAAAGGGCTAAAGGGATTTAAGTAAGCCAACAAACCCAGCCTGAAATGTGATCACGTTGGGGAGAAAAGCATAATAAGTATTGTCTAGTACCCACCCTCTGCTTTAGCCCTTGAATAGTGTGGTAATCCCATCACAGTCTAGACAATCACTGAAGGGAATTCAAGCATTTTTCCCAGCCCTTCTCACTCTGTTCTCCCAAACTGGAAACACAAAGCAGATGATGAAGAGGAGTTCAAATGCCACACCAGGGAGAAGGAAGTATTGAGAAAGCCTCCAGCAGGTTTCCAAGCATTCCAGGAAGTGTTCAGTGGCATTGTCTCAGACTGGGGTCCCTCCATTGTCTCAAACAAAAGGTCTCCTATGCAAAGACAAAAGTGGGTTATGCGGGAGTGGCTAATTAATGAAAGACACATCTGGGAATTCTCGAGAAGGATGACAGGCCTCACAGCTTCTTGGGGTGCCGATGTCCCTTCTGTATTTGCTGTCATGTGGAGCAGCTGGGACTCCCGTGAGCTCAGGAGCATATTGTATACCAGAGTCTTGGTAGGGTTGAGGAGCAGGGCTGATGTCACAGGTACATCACAGGTACATTAATGACCAACCAGCCATCTATTCTGCAACTACCCTGAGTATTCGGGTATAAAGTTTCCATGTCACCCTTCTATGACTAAGAGGTTCTATGCTTCTGTGGGTTTAAATGAATGATTTGCTAATTAATCAGGACAAGACTATAAAGGTCTTCTGCCACTTCATCGTCCTTTAGGTGTTGTTTCTTTGAGGTTACAGAGGCCAAAAGAGGAAGTTAGATTCCTTAGACCTGGAGTTACAGGTAGCCATGAGTTGCCTGACATGAGTTCTGGGAAACAGATTCCAGTTGTTGGTATAGTAGCAACTTCCCCAAGCCATCTCTCCAGGTCCAGGGTTTGTGCCCTTGTATAAAATCATGCTAATAACCACAAGGAGTCCAACTGTGTGTGTTGAAATGGCAGAGCAGTGACGAAGTGACTCGGTATACTTATTCTACTTCGAAGTGTCCGTGACTGTTTTGGGTAAGAAGAAAGCTGACCCTTCTTTGGCTCTTCCATGCCAGCCCTCGAGAGAGGCTTGACGAAGGCGCTGAGGAAGCTGGATGACTACCTGAGCACCCCTCTTCCAGAGGAGATTGACACGGACACCTATGGGGACGAGAAGGGGTCCCAGCGCAAGTTCCTGGATGGGGATGAGCTGACCCTGGCCGACTGTAATCTGCTGCCCAAGCTGCACGTGGTCAAGGTAAGAGGTCTGTTCATGGGTGCTGGCTTCATCTTAGGCCCAGCCAGTGGGGT